>JAMKCF010000055.1:245000-351739 GCA_023634235.1 Pisaster brevispinus
ATAAAAAGGCTAATAAAAGTACCTTAGTCAGGCGGGCACAGTAGTACAGTACTTTTCTACATGATTTCGTGGCCTAATGGTTTCGTGATATATAGCATACTAAGTAACAATATTAACATACCATTCACTAGTGATCCTTTTGATATGTTTACCAAAAAGTCTGACGTGATGGAAGAAAACAAGAAAACAGAAAAAGTTATTTTGAACTTGTGGCCAATGCTAACTTACCGTAACATTCGAACAAAATGTAGTTGCAGTTGCAAACACACCCCTTTCCCTGTGTTCATTTTTTTCGATACCTGAATCAAACCCATGGTGTGTGAGCAAAAACTGTTATTGTTTCACAAAGTGAAAACTCATTTACATTGCAGGAATTTATATACGGATTTCAATCAGTTATTCATTCTTTCAAATGTGTAAAAATTTAATTCAACAGGTTTCAAAATCAAGGCAGCTACGTAAATCCATTTTCATTCTGTTCATTTACAAAATCATTATATTCATTTATTTGCAGCGCCTGATGTGGTTCTAACAAAAGGAACCATGAAGTTCGAAAACAAAAAAGAAAACTACGAAATCAGCATTTCTTACGGGGGTCAAAAAAAGAGCAAGTTTTGGTCGTGGAAGGTACCTAAACTAAAAAGTTCAAAGAGACAACCCACGGAAGTTCCTATGCCACGACTTGGCCCATTGACAGCAACACCGATCCGACCAATTAATGATGACGGCGTGACAGAGACAGTCCACTTGCACAAGAACAATGAAGGCCTTCACTATGAAAACCGTCCACATATTCCCGCTCCAAGATTGGGAAAAATACCAATTTATAACGTCGTGAAAGACGCGGAAGTGAGTAACGAACACGAAAAGCCTACGGGAGAGGAAGAAAGCCTTTACGAAATCGTGGATTTGTCATCGAAGTCGAGCTTTGTTCCACCGAGCCCAAATAATTTAGACTCGGAATTTGTTAGTGATTATGATTTAAACAATTTCGAGGGGGACTATGAAAACACTAGATATAATTTCCCCAAACCCCAGCCACCTATTCCTGCACCACGAAAGAGCAAAATGCAAACAAAAACTATTTATGACGTGAACGGTGTCTCCGTCTCTCAGCAAGATTCAATAAGAGACACTTTCCCATCGGCAGCCATGATAAGGAGCAACATAAATGCCAAAAATGCGGCAACAAAACCCGAAGTTGATGACAAAATGCCGCGCCCTCTAGCCCCACCTAGTAGATCTACTGCAGCCGTGGGAGAGAGTAATGAGCAAGAACAACCTTACGAATCCCCCTATCTGCCTGAAGAAAGCGTGGTCCAGCCACCGAGGTCAGAGCCGTGGTCTGACCCCATGAATTCGAATAACTCAGACTCAGAACTTTTCGATCCTTTGGGTTTCAACGAGGAAAGTGACAACGACTCAGACACATTCGGAAAGGAGTTCAATGATCTTTACGACAAGGTTAAGAAGCGGCTGCCTCAACAAGCTCAGGGTAATCAGTGACTCCGACGCTGGTACGAGTTCCGATGGGAGGTCCTTCGGGGAGGTCTTTGAGAAACTGGCAAAGAATCGGTATGTTGGTGATTTTTTAGTAGAACCATGTAAAGTAAAAGCTCAATTACAATAGCGAAATCCTGCTGTAAAAAAGGATGGGGGTAAACAAGAGGTTAAAAAAATAAAATAATAATAATAATAATAAATAAATAACGAAATTTTAATTAATATCAGTCTTGGATGTGAACAATAAGATAAAGACAAACAAAATAAATACACAAACCCTAAAGATAAATAATTTAAAATCAAAGCAGTAATAATAAAGGGTTAGCCGAAATAAATGAACAAATAAAACAGTATCAAACTAAATTAAATACCACTAGACATTAGGTGTTTGTGAACAAACACAGAGCTGTTCCGTTTTGTTGTGCTTTGAATTAACCAAAGTTCAATCTTCAATGCACAAGGGGTTTATAAATAAAAGTAATTGCAAATTGCTGTGTAGTTCTTCAGATATAGTCCCACTTCCGGTTGACCCGGAAGTAAAGGTTGACATGGGGTCAGGGTAACCCAAGTTCAATCTTAAATGCTCAAAAGATCTATTACTGAAAAGAAATTGAACATCGGTTGTGCGGTTCTTGAGATATGTCCCACTTCCGGTTGACCTGGAAAAAAGTTAGCATGGGGTCACTGTTACCAAAGGATAATCTCCAATGCCCAAATAGTCTAGAACTGGAAAAAAGTTGAAAATTGGTTGTGTTATTCTTGAGATATGGTTCCACTTCCGGTTGACCCCTGGGGTCACGATTTCCAAGGCTAATCTCCAATGCCCAAGGAGTCTATAACTGAAAAAAAGTTTGAAAATCGGTTGTGTAGTTCTTGAGATATGGTCCCACTTCCGGTTGACCCCGAAGTAAGGGTCAACATGGGGTCACGGTTACCAATGGATAATCTCCAATGCCCAAGGAGTCTGAACTTGAAAAAAATTGAAAATTGGTTGTGTATTTCTTGAGATATGGTCCCACTTCCGGTTGACCCGAAGTAAAGGTCAACATGGGGTCACGATTTACTAAGGCTTATCTTTAATGCCAAGGAGTCTATAACTGAAAAAAGTTTGAAAATCGGTTGTGTAGTTCTTGGGATATGCTACCACTTTCGGTTGACCCAGAAGTAAAGGTCAACTTGGGATCACGGTTACCGAAGGCTAATAATCTCCAATGCTCAAGAAGTCTATAACTGAAAACAATTTGAAAATCGGCCGTGTACTTCTTGAGTTATGGTGTTGCAAAGATTGACTAATTAAATATTCAAATAAAGATCACGTGGTTAATCAATTAACAATGTTATAAAAATTTACATATAAAGTTAAGCTTATGTTCTAAGCTTCATCTCGATTGATGATAAACTCTTTCATCTGTACGCTTTAAATATTAGGCATAAAGAAAAAAATGTGTACAAACGCTACGGGATTTTAGGCTGAAACAGAATAATTCTGCACTCTCATGAAAACCATCAAACCTTCGTAGGAATCTCAATGAATTGGTTGTGTACAAATCCAATGGAGTATGTACAAAATAATGGGTCCAATACTCGGTTAGAAATCAAATAAAAAGCTGCGCACTTCGCGACAATGTCGTAGACTCTTCTCAAGTAAGTCCCCAACTCATATAGATCCACACCGTAGTGCATGAAGCATATAGAAGGTTTAAAAAAACTGAAAGTGACTGCATCCAGTTTGTGAAGTACTACGTTGTACCACTACGCCAAGATTTTCATATATTCGTTAATTATCGACGTACCTTGATTGCCTTTAATGGTTTAAAACATCTCTTATTAATATCAGTTAATTTTTCAACAAAGAATATGAAGTTTAGGACACGAACAGATTCGCTCGTCCCCAGCGCCTTGCCTTAAAACCAAAGGCGCTGGGATGGGCAAACGTATCAAGCACGCTCATTGGTTAATGCTCAGTCCCATCATGCATCACACTCACTCTGCAAGCACTGCACGCATGACGTACTTCCTGAACAATAATCTGTGCAAGCTGATTAGCCCATCCCAGCGGTCCTGGATAGGCCGCTGGGGCCGAGCGAAACGAACAGATAACTTATTTTGAAGTTATTGTGTTGTTGACTTGTGAAACGTTTGCACTTTTAGCGCTATATGTTTTGTACACAAAAAACAAAACGCACAAACGTATGACTTTATGACTGAAAATTTTAGGCTGGAATGCACATCTACAATTCAAGACAAGTCCATAACCGAAACAAGTTTAAGGATTGGATGTATACTTCTTAAGATATGGTGGTAACAAGATTGGCTAATTAAATATTCATACCGCTGTCACGTGCATAATTAATTAAAAGTGATAATCTAATTACGTCTAAAACTCAGGCCATAAGCTTTAATATGATATAGGAATTGTTTGACACTAAGAAAAGTCAAGTGTTAAGTCAATAGGGTTTTAGGGAAAGAAAGAATAATATGAAGTAAAATAAAAATCTGGACAATTACAATAGCTGTTCTTTGGGGAACAGCTAATAAAGAAAGAAGAAAAATCCCACAATAAAAACAATTAAACGAACAAAATTACCAACAAACACCAAAAACAGACACCCCAACACCCAAAACTCCAACAAACACACCCAACAAGCTAAAAACAAACAAGGAAACAATCAATACAACAACAACAAAGTACTTCTTTCACAATCGACAGCAGCAAACAACATAAACAGCAGCTGCACCACAAGTAGCAAAGGTCAGCATCATAGGATTACATGTAAAGGCAACAATAAACATTAGTGTTGTTTCACTTTAGACCTACACATTTTTAAAGGTGTAGAGCTTTGCAATGTACCTTGTAAATATTTATTATACTCAGACATGTTTTTATATTGCATGTATTGATCCAGACCTTGTTTCACTTGTCATATTTTGTACTTCTTAACACACTTACACTGCCTAAAATCTTTATTATGGTGGAGTAATTTTGTTTTGTCTTTCAACCTGCTGCAATTCAATGTAACCAAACTTTGACAGATAGGTAAATATCTTGGTGCTCTTGCATGAAATCATAACAAAGCACTTTCAAAAAAGGAAAACAAAATGCTCATATGGATTATTCTTTTGTGTACAGCTTGTTTAACAATCTTATATTATACTCCCTAGTTTTAATGAAGTATAAATTATACTATAATTATTATGTTTTGTGAATTTGTATTCAAGACACTATTGTTCTGAGTGTTAGTGAACCACTTGATAAGATGCAACTGTTCAAAGTTGCAATGAAGACAAAATATAAGAAACAAATACAGCATAGATATCATTATCTACCGCCCTCTTAGGATTCCACATGGATCCGTTTATCATGACACCATGACTCAAAAAGCTGGATTGGAAAGTCTCATGTTTTCTCTGTATCTGTTGTGGCGCGTCGTGGCCGAGCGGTCAAGTGCACTGGACTCAAGCTCTGAGCAAGACACTTAACCACAACAATGCTTTGTCCTTCAGATTTGACATTATAAGCCATAGGTCCCGTGTGTTGTGAAATGCAACTACATTAAACCCCTTATACTTATCGTACACATCATTATATTGATAACTAGATTACATTACATACGCAGACAAAAATCAGTCATTATCTTAACGTATATATAAATGTTATGCTACACTTTTACACATTTGCATTTATATCCCATCGAATGTGTTTCAATTACTTATTGGTTTCCAATTTGACACTTATTTATACATCTGTATTTTAATTAATTTATGTACGCGTACGTACGGAGCCCCTAAAAGGAAAGGTTAAAAATATATATACATATATATAAAAGGAAAATAAATTTATGTAGGGGACGAAATGTTTTCGAGAGGACTCAACATTTATTCGAGGGGACGAAATAAGATTTTGAGGGAACGAAATAATAAATTTTTGTTTTTATTGTTTTCATTTTGTCTTACCTGTTCTTTCTTTAGGGGCTCCTTATTAGTGCATTCCACAAAAAACACGTATATGCATGTAAACGGAAGTAACAAAATAAACGATAAAATAAAAGTCGTTCACTTCAATACTCTTTTCTCTCTGGTAATTAAATATAACCCATTTTATATGAATTTGTATTTCAAATTAGTGACAACTGCTCAAATCAGCAAATACGATCCCAATCTCAATCAGTTGAGATCTTGACCCCTCCCAACGCTGTATTGAGACTACATCACACTCAGTGAAAGTGACGTTTCAACCCCACTAAGTGATATTGTTGTTTCAGTCACAATCAGTCATATTAAAAGCTCAATCACACTCAGTGATCCAACTACAGTAGGTTCTCAATTTTGCTCAGTGATATTGATATCTAACTCACACTCAGTGATGGTGAAATATCTTGAAAACCCACAAAACTCAATCATACTTAGTGATAGTGGGATCTCAATTTATCAGTGATAGTGGGATCTCATTTTCACCAAGTGGTAGTGAGAATTATATCACACTCATTGATGGTGAGGTCTCAGTCATACTTAGTGATATTTAGATCTCATTCACATCCAGTGATAACTGAGATCTGGATCCTTCAGTGAAATTGTTTTCAAACATACTCAGTGATAATGGAATCTCAAATCACCGAGTTTTATTGAAATATTAATCACTTGAAAAACAGCAAAAGCTCAACCATACTTCCCTACTCAGTGGTAAAGAGATCGCAATTACACCAAGTGACCCCGGCCAATGCTATGCTGAGACCAAACCCCACTCATTAATTACATTTTTTTGACCACACTTGGTGATTTTGAGAGCTCAATCAAACTTAGTAAATCTAAAATCTCAACTATACTCAGTGATGGTGAAATTTTAATCCTACTCAGTAATAGCGCAATCTCTACAATACGCAAAGTGTAATCTCAACTTCACGGGATGATAGTAAGATTTCAATTTCCCAAAGTGATTTAGTGAGATTTAAATTTCACAGAGCGAAAATGGGATCTCAATTCCACAGAGCGATAGTAAGATCTCAATTCCCCAAAGTGATTTTGTGAGATCTCAATTCATCGGTACACAGTTAAGCAGCAGGAAAAGCTCACTGGGCCTCCACCAATTCCTCCACGCTCGACTAAACCAGCTCCCCACCCATCAAGTAGACTCTGAATCTAAAGAAGACTTTTACATTGTACCGTTTCTTGAGCAATCGCTATCAGACCACCAGGAATCTAGCGATGACAACAAGATCATACAAGCAAGTGACGAGGATAGTTCGGACGAAGACGCATTTGGTGAGGAGCTTATAAAACCTTATGTCAGAATATTGCAAGCAAAAAGGGCTTCCGGCGACAGTAAAACGGATGCCCATGGCTACACGTCTGTCATACCTCGTGAAACGGAAACTTACATTAATGGCGACTTTGCCCCAACCTCGACAAACCAATCGTTTCCCGAGCATGGTCGAGTTTGGCTTACGTGGACGGTCGATGGTAAAAATGTCTGTCTTCCCGTCAGTATTGCAGAAAGGGGGCAGGCGGCAGAATCTTAATTATGTATCTCTGACGGTTTAAACTAATCCACAGAACGAACAGCAGTAGAAATGCGAGAACAGACTCACAATCTTTGTAAATCCGAGAGGTTCAGAGGTTCAGAGGTTCAGAGCCCCAGGTACAAATAAAGACAAACTCGAAAAGTTAAACTAATGATTACATCTTCAGCTCTCAACATCTTATTTCGAGGTAAACAAATCGTATAATCGTTGAGGTTACAACGGAAAGAACATGGTATTTTGGATGAGAAAATGTGTTTCAAGGGGAAAAACGTAATACTTGGTATGAAGTAAAACAAATCGAGGGCTCGAAATTGAGGTTTGTATTTATTAACTGTTACTTCGGGGACTCCGTACGCTTTGAATTCATAAACATTGTGGGTGTTGGTTGGCACATTTCAAAAGTATGTTACATGGTACTCATAGCATAACAAGCTATAACTGTTGCTAAACGTGTTCGTCACAGTCTATTTGAAAGGGATAGTATACCGTTGGTTCACTCCAAAAATGAATGATCATAAAAACTTAGTTGGTAAAGAGCACCGGAGTGGTGTTGGTATTATATATTAAAAAATACCGCACCCTTTGTAGTAATGTATTTTTAGGTTACGAGGTAATTTTGCACAACAAGATTCTGAGAAAGGCTTCGGGCATATACATCTGAGGCAAGCACTCAGGTGCAAGGACTGGGTTTTGGAAAACAAATGTTTGAATGTTAAAACACTATCATAATTCCGTTGATGTTCCTATTTACAGTTTCACATTTAACTGTGTTAAAAAGGCACAACAGAGGAGATCACTTAAAACATTTACGGCGACTTGATAAAAGTCTGTCAGAGTGTAAGACATTTTCTCTTAATTGTTGACCTAAGATAAATCGAGTTGCACGCCGCTGGATACGCTCAGGAGACTCCTCCTGAATCCGAGTTTGAGGAAACCAAGCAGGAATCCCATACTCCAAGACAGGAAGAACTAGACTCTTGTACAAACGTAGTTTAGCACAAACAGATGAAATAAATGCAACAGTCCTTATTCTTCCTAACATTAGCGCGAGAAATAACATAATTAACACGATCATTCCTGAGTTAACTGAGAATTTAAAGTTACATTAAGGTACTTGAATGAACTAGATATAATGAATAATTGAGAGTGACCTAACATGTAAACGAGCAGCTGCAAGTTTAGTTTTCTAGCAACATGCATGACACCAGTTGTACAGCTTGTATAGGTCTGTTGTCAAACAGTCACATCATATTAAATATATTTGATTGGCCAATGGAGTAAGACGTCATCGGCGAATAAGACACAAGTAGATTTTAATCCAAAAGTTATACCAGTAATGAACATGCCAGCCATGTAGGGTACGCCAATTTGTGTCCCCAACCATACCAAACTGTGTAAACATTTTACAATTGCAGCATAGACAAGCCTTGTAGGGTACGCCAATTTGTGTCCCCTACCATACAAGCCAGTAGAAACGTTTTTACAATTGCAGCATAGACAAGCCTTGTAGGGTACGCAAATTTGTGCCCCCTACCATACCAACCCGTGTAAACTTTGTACACAGCATAGGCAAGCCTTGTAGGGTACGCCAATTTGTGTCCCCTACCACACCAGATTATATAGAAAAAATGCTCCCCTCATACTCAGGAACATAAGTCATGGCTTTTTAGCACATTTTTAAATGCCTTGATGCTAAGGTGTTAAAAACTTTTCTGTTGATTTGTGGTATTGTTGTGTTTTACTAGTGAAAATGGCTCTATGATGCATTGTATTTGTCAACTGAACATTTTTACAGCAATCAGTTGTAGGTTTTGAAAACAGTGTAATTTGTACTTGACAAACGTTTTTATTCATTTTAAAAACAAAACATCCTTGTTTACACTTGAGGCCAAAGGGTTGTGTGATCTTGATTTTTGACTCACTGTTTATAGTATTTGTATGGTCAATTGAACTCTACACTATTATTTTGAGAGAAAAAATAGCCTTTTTAAAGGAAGTTAAAAATTGTCTATTAAAAGTTTGACTTTAAGACATGTGAGTAAAATGCATGGTTTTTAACACGAAACAAACATACAATGTGAACATAATTCAACTGTTTTGAAGAAATTCCAAAGTAAAATATGGAAATTTACAATTCCAATAAAGCAGAAATGTTTCCAATAGTGTTACAAGTTGAAAAGTAATGGGCCGAGCGCACTCCCGTGTATGGGGCAAGCATGATCGAACATTAGCCCGTACACATGTTTCCCTCAATGAGGGACCCTCAATGAAGGACCCTCAATGAGGGACCCTCAATGAGGGACCCTCAATGAGGGACCCTCAATGAGGGACCCTTTGTTGACGGTCGACCAGAAAATCCGTGACCCATCTCTAAAAAGAACCCTGAATGTTGTACATAGTAGTAAGTTTGGTAAGAGTGTGATGGTAAGGCATTCGGTTAAAGGCTTTTGAAATGTCTAAAAAGACAGCATCTTTCCTGGGTTTATTACGCTGGTCAAGAATTGGATTGAAGCCCACGGTGACCTTTGACAGCTGGGTCACGCAGATGACTACGAGCAACAAAACCATACTGACTTTCGATTAAAAGGCTACTGTCACAACGATCTCGGATAACATCTTGTATTGTTACATTTTTATCTTATTTTAAAAAGTAGAGGCGATAGTTTTTGTAAAGAGCACATATTATTTAATCATTGTCTAGACTCGTTACTTTGCGTAAACTTCACTGTTATAAATATTTTCTTATGTTTTGTATAGACCTTGTATACCGTGATAAACAAATACAGTAGACCTTGTACATTCCTGGGTCTTTGTAGCAGTCGGAAAACTGCGCTCTGGTCATAAGGGAATTTTACACTTCGTATCACAACTCTTACTTAAATTAAATAGTAAAAGAACTAACAGCTGGTTTAAGTTTTGAAATGTGCCTGTTCTCAAAAGTTACCGAAATCATGCTGGCAGGAAGTCTAGTCCTTCCAGGAAGTCCGTGGCCCTTTGTAAAAAAAATGTGATGTTACAGGTTGTAAGGTCTTTACTAGTCTTCTTGACGACGCTGGTTTTGTATTAATGTATAAGTCACCAGTAGAGGACGCAACATCGACTGGCTGGGAGGCTGGCTTAGAGGGGCTGGGCAAGTCTACACAGGGGTCGATTTCACAAAACTCTTCCTAACTTAGGATCGATCCTAGGATTTAGGACGCGCCTCAAGTTAGAACGAGTTACTCGTCCCAACTCGAGATAAGACGAGTCTAAACTCTTTGTGAAATCGACCCCCATGGAGCCAGATGTTTGCGTGATACAGATATGTCTTCCCCTGTAATTCCTGTCGCGGTATCGGCGCCTATCGTTAGCAATACGAACGTCGCCAAATCACGACAAAGGTCCATGCGTACACTGCCTATGGCCATGCTCCCATTGTTGATGATCGACACTCTAAAAATATCCGGGTCAATTTTAACCTAGATCCAGGTTCAGTTGGGCCTGGCCCGTTCCTTGGTCACTATGTGACGCGGAATCTATTTCCAAATGACTCAGAAATGGATCAAAATGACGCAGTGTCCGTTTTAAAATCCCATTAGTTAACCAATTTTCGGGTCAGCCGGACCCGGGGGATTTGACAGTGATGTGCAGATAATTATTGAGTGTATTGTGGATTAAAGTGACATCTTTTTGGAGGTGTTCTGTATATACATGTAGTTTGGCTTTATATTACAAATAAAATACATTTCAAATGTTTGCACTACGTGCTTACATTATTTAGAAGGTTGACAAAACCATCTTTGTTTTCTTTCGTTCAATGTTTTTTTGAAGTTTAGCAATTATACACATTTTTGAGGGGAAGCCATTTATAGCAAGCTGATTCGATCCTAATTGAAACAAATAAGTAAACGAAAGTAACGGAACCTATAGATGTAATTAAACTTACGGTTAAACGTAATCGTTATTGGAAACAGAGAAATTCTGGACTGTTTTTGAAATATAAAACACACAGTAGAAACGATTTAAAATACGCAAGAGGCGTAACTGCGGAGAGGGCCGTCTCACGAAGCCGTGGGGTAAACTATGCAATAGTGCTCGAGATTTGCGTCAAAACCGTGACTAGACGCGTGTCAAGACAGCGTACGCACATAATTTTCGGAAAATTACTTTTAAATAAATATATATAGTTACAGCGCCCTCTTGCGACTTGAACAGTAAATACCCCCCCCCCCCCGCTCAGAACCATTGCCCCCTCTTGCCCCCCCCATATGAAATCACAGAAAAGTATATTCTTATAATATATAAATCGTTTAAGGCTGCATAAAATGTTGCAGTAAAAATCGTATTGGCGCTAAATATATGTTGTGGTTTTGTGGTTACAAAGAGTGCTGGAAGTCACAAAGTTCAGTTTAATACGTGGTGGTCTGAACGCAGACCAATAGCTCGACTTGATTTCAAGTCTGAGATCGCGGTTATTCCTCTGCATCAGCCACGAAAAACGCCCCACAGATTAGCCATCACGCGCCCCAACTCGCAATCTCAGACTTGACCCCCTTGCGTTATGTATATTCATGTATTCAAAGATAAATGTTATCAATCAAGCGTACGCCAGGGAGCTGGCCAATCAGGAGGACGGCAAAAACATTACTGGCAGCGTCTATTACTAACAGGCTGAACTCGCTTAAAATGTTTGCTTCATGTTCATTCGATATTAAATTTGTATAGTCCTTGGTACGTAGACAATTTTTAAAAATACATAGATAAGTTTAGTGAGATCTTAATGTAGTAAAAAACACATAACAACATGAACAAAATACATGATTCCTACTCCGCGATAACAGTTGTACCCTACAGTTTAAATGGAAGAGCTCACAACCTATCTCGTAGTTGGTTTTGTTTGAATATTCATGTTATCATGGATTTTGCAGTTCCGACCAATCAGATTGTTCCGTCCACTTTTGGACTAATTCGCCATAGGGTGTGTTCAAACCGTTGAACAATGGTCCCAAGTCTGTGATCGTAGGCTAATGACGGAGGTTAATCTACAAGTGGGCGCTATTTCAGGGAATAATGTATTGGCTATCGGGTAGAGTAAAAGCCACGATCGCAGACTTGGAACCAAGTCTAACCAATAGCTCCGTTAACAAAACATAGTCAGATGCACAACAGAGAGATTTAAACAGCAAAATGGCCAGCGAAAAAGGTAGCTTAGACCATTTCTTCTCCATATCAAAGCGCCCGTCTTTGCCTCGTGCTCCAACACTAAGAGACAGAGACGGGAAAATACAGAAGATTCTGATTCTGGTAATCACTGTTGGTAATTTAATCCTTGTATACAGTCGAAAAGTTTTATCTTATAAAAATGACAAGTTCTTTAAGATTTGGTTGTTTTCGCAATCTTTTGTTACCTGCATACTATAGACTGTTTTAGCACTGCATTGGTGTGTATTTACTATCAATTAACATATTTAATGATAATCTTGCACTTCTTTGCCCCCCCCCCCCAATTTAATCTTTGCCCCCACTTGCCCCCCCCCCCCATGATTACACAGGGGAGTACCCCACAAAATAAACTCAGTAGAATACATTGCAAAATGGTAAAAACATAAATAAAAACCACACACCAAAACAAAAAAACCCAACGTTTATCCCCTGCTAAATTTAATTTGGGCCCGTCAAATTATGTGCCCTCCAAATAGTTTCATTGTATATTATATTATACAGTATGTAAAGGTTGTTGTGTGAATGCCTTTTGTGCACGGGAGTTTTATAGTTGTGCAGAGAGCGAACAAAACGCATGGTATGTACCCATTTTATTGTGCAATAATATCGCAATGTCAAAGCCGAAAGGCAGACTGGGATGTCCATCATTGCCCATTCTCTTGATTTCGCACACGTTACGTACACTGTAAACAGTTTTCCTGTACTGTTGACAAGCAGCTAGGGCTTTTGTATGACACAGAATAAAGCATGAAACAAAATAAGTTCCGACAATTAGGAGCGTGTGAACCAAGTCCCGCTTCTATTGCGCAATGCATTTCGAAAGACCAACTGGGATTCCCCCATTCACAAACTGCTGGGAACCAGTAACAGTAAATTATTTTGTTGAAGCAACAACGTTTGAAAGCGTGGCCGAGCAGTGAAGCGCACTTGACTTGGCTGTTTCTGATCAGCAGATTTTCGGTAAGTGTGCCGGTCTTGACACTTGTACCCTAAAGCAAGGCGCTCAACCCATATCGCTGCTCCGTCCTTCGGAGCAGACGTAAAGTCGTAGGTCCCGTGTGTTATGGAATGCACAAGAGAACACACTTATCGCTGAGAAAAGGGATATGCCCCGTGTTTCTGGAGGTGGCTGCTGAATGCGCCCCAGCGCCTTGTAAATCCAGTCCTGTGGGAGATGCTACATAAACACGTCTCATAATTCAAAAACTTTAACAACCTGCCTTATATAAACAAAATAATAGTATTAAGCGCTTTGACGTCCAAAGCATATGTACAATTTGGTTGTTACTACTACATTATTATTACTATTATTACTATTAAAGAATGCACGTGGATCAACTTCAATAGCTAGCATATATTCCGCACTTGTAAAGCAGGCGTACCAATTACAAAACTATAGCCAACTAATTCTTTATCTTTTACGTGTAAAAAGTTTTAGTGTACTGTTGACAAACAGCTCGAGCTGTTGTATGACTACGATGTTGTTCGACATTTTGGAGCGTGTGGCCCAGCAGTGAACCAAGTCCCATTTCTTTTGCGCAATGCATTTCGAAAGACCAACTGGGATTATACAAATACAATATATTATTATTCTTATTCTTAAGCAAGGCGCTCAACCCATATCGCTTCTCCGTCCTTCGAAGCAGACGTACACGTTGTTTCCCGGATTCCTCCAGGAAAGCACGTGTACTGATGACGTGTACTGCAGCTCTCACTGCAGCTGCAGCACCTTGCCAAGGATTCTAATTGAATCCTTCCCCGGAGGTTTAAATGCAATGCATTCGACCCCGAAAAACAAAAGTTCAATCAATCAATGTTGTCTTTTACTTTCATTCTCTCTCACACCGATCTGAATCTGACTAGGCCAACAAAGTAAATTGTTGTTGTTATTATATGAACTCAACAGGTACAAGATTTCCCTGAGTCAGGATTTGATTTTTGTTAGTATGCTCAGTCTCTTTTGAAACCCAGTTAAGCGTTACCTTTTGGGGCAGGGGACTGGCTTCAACATACAATTCGGTCATTTGTGCGTTTTGAAATAGTTCTGCAATAGATGTGAAGTTAGCATTTTCAAGTTCGCTGAGACAGACAAGTGGCACCGTCCCTGCAGCACCAAGCACCACCACACATCTCCGACCTGAACATGGATAATGTACCGGCATACATGAGCATGTTGGCGGCAGGTAAGTTTAGAAAAAGAGTGCGCTACAACTTAATAGTTTCACATGTTACGGTAGTCTTCTCAAATTCGTTGTTGTCTTCATTGTATGCACACAACGTAAGCTCACATGACATTACAAGACGCGTGTAGTAGCTGAAAGCTGGACAGCTGACTTTTATATGAAGTGTACAGAACACACGGCACATCTATGGATGTTACACTATACTTTTTGAGATTCCTTTTGAGGTAGGCAACTCGAAAACTAGTAAATCTTCTTTGCAGCTTCATGTGTTGGGAATCCCAATTATTAAGCGAGTTACTTAACTTTGCATTTTCATACCCTCTAAAAACTCCAGGATACGAATTTACCCCGATTCCAGGTCCCATGAAGCGTGACCTACGACCTATTTTTGTGTGACCAGGAACTTCTGTAAAACAGCAACAACAGCAGCAACAGCAGCAGCAGCAGTAGCAACAGCAGCAGCAGCAGCAGCAGCAGCAGCAGCAGCAGCAGCAGCAGCAGCAGCAGCAGCAGTAGCATCATCAGCAGCAGCAGCAGCAGAAGCAGCAGCAGCAGCAGCAGCAGCAGCAGCATCAACATCATCACATCCAGCAGCAGCAGCAGCAGCAGCATTAGCAGCAACAGCAGCAACAACAACAACAACTACAAAACAACCACAATACCAGAATACTCAGAAATGGGTCGAACTGACTGAATTTTTAACCAGTTTCCGAGTCAGCCTGACCTAGAACTGTTTCAGTTCCCCAGGGAACCAGGATCCAGGTCAACTCTGACCCGGTCGTGGTAGTGAAGGATTGTTCAAGGCCGACTGAGCTTGTCTCTGTTTCTCACGGCTACAATGTGAATAATGATTGTACGAAAACCCTGACCCAGCTTTCTGATTTCGCTAGTTATTTTTTAATGTCTGAGACCCATGGCGAAAGATAACAGCTTTGTGTATCTTCAATCCCAAGCAATGTCACCCTTTTTACCAAGTCGTATACATTTTGTTCGTCAGAGCAGAAACAAATACCCCTTTAAAGATATTACCCTACGAATTTCCTGCAGTGTACGTTTTAATAGACAAGAGTTATAAAAAGGCTAATAAAAGTACCTTAGTCAGGCGCGCACAGTAGTACAGTACTTTTCTACATGATTTCGTGGCCTAATGGTTTCGTGATATATAGCATACTAAGTAACAATATTAACATACCATTCACTAGTGATCCTTTTGATATGTTTACCAAAAAGTCTGACGTGATGGAAGAAAACAAGAAAACAGAAAAAGTTATTTTGAACTTGTGGCCAATGCTAACTTACCGTAACATTCGAACAAAATGTAGTTGCAGTTGCAAACACACCCCTTTCCCTGTGTTCATTTTTTTCGATACCTGAATCAAACCCATGGTGTGTGAGCAAAAACTGTTATTGTTTCACAAATTTGAAGTGAAAACTCATTTACATTGCAGGAATTTATATACGGATTTCAATCAGTTATTCATTCTTTCAAATGTGTCAAAATTTAATTCAACAGGTATCAAAATCAAGGCAGCTACGTAAATCATTATATTCATTTATTTGCAGCGCCTGATGTGGTTCTAACAAAATGAACCATGAAGTTCGAAAACAAAAAAGAAAACTACGAAATCAGCATTTCTTACGGGGGTAAAAAAAAAGCAAGTTTTGGTCGTGGAAGTTACATAAACTAAAAAGTTCAAAGAGACAACCCACGGAAGTTCCTATGCCACGACTTGGCCCATTGACAGCAACACCGATCCGACCAATTAATGATGACGGCGTGACAGAGACAGTCCACTTGCACAAGAACAATGAAGGCCTTCACTATGAAAACCGTCCACCTATTCCCGCTCCAAGATTGGGAAAAATACCAATTTATAACGTCGTGAAAGACGTGGAAGTGAGTAACGAACACGAAAAGCCTACGGGAGAGGAAGAAAGCCTTTACGAAATCGTGGATTTGTCATCGAAGTCGGGCTTTGATCCACCGAGCCCGAATAATTTAGACTTTGTTAGTGATTATGATTTAAACAATTTCGAGGGGGACTATGAAAACACTAGATATAATTTCCCCAAACCCCAGCCACCTATTCCTGCGCCACGAAAGAGCAAAATGCAAACAAAAACTATTTATGACGTGAACGGTGTCTCCGTCTCTCAGCAGGATTCAATAAGAGACACTTTCCCATCGGCAGCCATGATAAGGAGCAACATAAATGCCAAATGTGCGGCAACAAAACCCGAAGTTGATGACAAAATGCCGCGCCCTCTAGCCCCACCTAGTAGATCTACTGCAGCCGTGGGAGAGAGTAATGAGCAAGAACAACCTTACGAATCCCCCTATCTGCCTGAAGAAAGCGTGGTCCAGCCACCGAGGTCAGAGCCGTGGTCTGACCCCATGAATCCGAATAACTCAGACTCAGAACTTTTCGATCCTTTGGGTTTCAACGAGGAAAGTGAAAACGACTCAGACACATTCGGAAAGGAGTTCAATGATCTTTACGACAAGGTTTAGAAGCGGCTGCCTCAACAAGCTCAGGGTAATCAGTGACTCCGACGCTGGTACGAGTTCCGAAAGGAGGTCCTTCGGGGAGGTCTTTTAGAAACTGGCAAATAATCGATATGTTGGTGATTTTTTAGTAGAACCATGTAAAGTAAAAGCTCAATTACAATAGCGAAATCCTGCTGTAAAAAAGGATGGGGGTAAACAAGAGGTTAAACAAATAAAATAATAATAATAATAATAAATAAATAACGAAATTTTAATTAATATCAGTCTTGGATGTGAACAATAAGATAAAGACAAACAAAATAAATACACAAACCCTAAAGATAAATAATTTAAAATCAAAGCAGTAATAATAAAGGGTTAGCCGAAATAAATGAACAAATAAAACAGTATCAAACTAAATTAAATACCACTAGACATTAGGTGTTTGTGAACAAACACAGAGCTGTTCCGTTTTGTTGTGCTTTGAATTAACCAAAGTTCAATCTTCAGTGCACAAGGGGTTTATAAATAAAAGAAATTGCAAATTGCTGTGTAGTTCTTCAGATATAGTCCCACTTCCGGTTGACCCGGAAGTAAAGGTTGACATGGGGTCAGGGTAACCCAAGTTCAATCTTAAATGCTCAAAAGATCTATTACTGAAAAGAAATTGAACATCGGTTGTGCGGTTCTTGAGATATGTCCCACTTCCGGTTGACCTGGAAAAATAGTTAGCATGGGGTCACTGTTACCAAAGGATAATCTCCAATGCCCAAATGGTCTAGAACTGGAAAAAAGTTGAAAATTGGTTGTGTTACTCTTGAGATATGGTTCCACTTCCGGTTGACCCCTGGGGTCACGATTTCCAAGGCTAATCTCCAATGCCCAAGGAGTCTATAACTGAAAAAAAGTTTGAAAATCGGTTGTGTAGTTCTTGAGATATGGTCCCACTTCCGGTTGACCCCGAAGTAAGGGTCAACATGGGGTCACGGTTACCAATGGATAATCTCCAATGCCCAAGGAGTCTGAACTTGAAAAAAATTGAAAATTGGTTGTGTATTTCTTGAGATATGGTCCCACTTCCGATTGACCCGAAGTAAAGGTCAACATGGGGTCACGATTTACTAAGGCTTATCTTTAATGCCAAGGAGTCTATAACTGAAACAAGTTTGAAAATCGGTTGTGTAGTTCTTGAGATATGGTACCACTTTCGGTTGACCCAGAAGTAAAGGTCAACTTGGGATCACGGTTACCGAAGGCTAATAATCTCCAATGCTCAAGAAGTCTATAACTGAAAAAAAAATTGAAAATCGGCCGTGTACTTCTTGAGATATGGTGTTGCAAAGATTGACTAATTAAATATTCAAATAAAGATCACGTGGTTAATCAATTAAGAATGTTATAAAAATTTACATATAAAGTTAAGCTTATGTTCAAAGCTTCATCTCGATTGATGATAAACTCTTTCATCTGTACGCTTTAAATATTAGGCATAAAGAAAAAAATGTGTACAAACGCTGAAACAGAATAATTCTGCACTCTCATGAAAACCATCAAACCTTCGTAGGAATCTCAATGAATTGGTTGTGTACAAATCCAATGGAGTATGTACAAAATAATGGGTCCAATACTCGGTTAGAAATCAAATAAAAAGCTGCGCACTTCGCGACAATGTCGTAGACTCTTCTCAAGTAAGTCCCCAACTCATATAGATCCACACCGTAGTGCATGAAGCATATAGAAGGTTTAAAAAAACTGAAAGTGACTGCATCCAGTTTGTGAAGTACTACGTTGTACCACTACGCCAAGATTTTCATATATTCGTTAATTATCGACGTACCTTGATTGCCTTTAATGGTTTAAAACATCTCTTATTAATATCAGTTAATTTTTCAACAAAGAATATGAAGTTTAGGACACGAACAGATTCGCTCGTCCCCAGCGCCTTGCCTTAAAACCAAAGGCGCTGGGATGGGCAAACGTATCAAGCACGCTCATTGGTTAATGCTCAGTCCCATCATGCATCACACTCACTCTGCAAGCACTGCACGCATGACGTACTTCCTGAACAATAATCTGTGCAAGCTGATTAGCCCATCCCAGCGGTCCTGGATAGGCCGCTGGGGCCGAGCGAAACGAACAGATAACTTATTTTGAAGTTATTGTGTTGTTGACTTGTGAAACGTTTGCACTTTTAGCGCTATATGTTTTGTACACAAAAAACAAAACGCACAAACGTATGACTTTATGACTGAAAATTTTAGGCTGGAATGCACATCTACAATTCAAGACAAGTCCATAACCGAAACAAGTTTAAGGATTGGATGTATACTTCTTAAGATATGGTGGTAACAAGATTGGCTAATTAAATATTCATACCGCTGTCACGTGCATAATTAATTAAAAGTGATAATCTAATTACGTCTAAAACTCAGGCCATAAGCTTTAATATGATATAGGAATTGTTTGACACTAAGAAAAGTCAAGTGTTAAGTCAATAGGGTTTTAGGGAAAGAAAGAATAATATGAAGTAAAATAAAAATCTGGACAATTACAATAGCTGTTCTTTGGGGAACAGCTAATAAAGAAAGAAGAAAAATCCCACAATAAAAACAATTAAACGAACAAAATTACCAACAAACACCAAAAACAGACACCCCAACACCCAAAACTCCAACAAACACACCCAACAAGCTAAAAACAAACAAGGAAACAATCAATACAACAACAACAAAGTACTTCTTTCACAATCGACAGCAGCAAACAACATAAACAGCAGCTGCACCACAAGTAGCAAAGGTCAGCATCATAGGATTACATGTAAAGGCAACAATAAACATTAGTGTTGTTTCACTTTAGACCTACACATTTTTAAAGGTGTAGAGCTTTGCAATGTACCTTGTAAATATTTATTATACTCAGACATGTTTTTATATTGCATGTATTGATCCAGACCTTGTTTCACTTGTCATATTTTGTACTTCTTAACACACTTACACTGCCTAAAATCTTTATTATGGTGGAGTAATTTTGTTTTGTCTTTCAACCTGCTGCAATTCAATGTAACCAAACTTTGACAGATAGGTAAATATCTTGGTGCTCTTGCATGAAATCATAACAAAGCACTTTCAAAAAAGGAAAACAAAATGCTCATATGGATTATTCTTTTGTGTACAGCTTGTTTAACAATCTTATATTATACTCCCTAGTTTTAATGAAGTATAAATTATACTATAATTATTATGTTTTGTGAATTTGTATTCAAGACACTATTGTTCTGAGTGTTAGTGAACCACTTGATAAGATGCAACTGTTCAAAGTTGCAATGAAGACAAAATATAAGAAACAAATACAGCATAGATATCATTATCTACCGCCCTCTTAGGATTCCACATGGATCCGTTTATCATGACACCATGACTCAAAAAGCTGGATTGGAAAGTCTCATGTTTTCTCTGTATCTGTTGTGGCGCGTCGTGGCCGAGCGGTCAAGTGCACTGGACTCAAGCTCTGAGCAAGACACTTAACCACAACAATGCTTTGTCCTTCAGATTTGACATTATAAGCCATAGGTCCCGTGTGTTGTGAAATGCAACTACATTAAACCCCTTATACTTATCGTACACATCATTATATTGATAACTAGATTACATTACATACGCAGACAAAAATCAGTCATTATCTTAACGTATATATAAATGTTATGCTACACTTTTACACATTTGCATTTATATCCCATCGAATGTGTTTCAATTACTTATTGGTTTCCAATTTGACACTTATTTATACATCTGTATTTTAATTAATTTATGTACGCGTACGTACGGAGCCCCTAAAAGGAAAGGTTAAAAATATATATACATATATATAAAAGGAAAATAAATTTATGTAGGGGACGAAATGTTTTCGAGAGGACTCAACATTTATTCGAGGGGACGAAATAAGATTTTGAGGGAACGAAATAATAAATTTTTGTTTTTATTGTTTTCATTTTGTCTTACCTGTTCTTTCTTTAGGGGCTCCTTATTAGTGCATTCCACAAAAAACACGTATATGCATGTAAACGGAAGTAACAAAATAAACGATAAAATAAAAGTCGTTCACTTCAATACTCTTTTCTCTCTGGTAATTAAATATAACCCATTTTATATGAATTTGTATTTCAAATTAGTGACAACTGCTCAAATCAGCAAATACGATCCCAATCTCAATCAGTTGAGATCTTGACCCCTCCCAACGCTGTATTGAGACTACATCACACTCAGTGAAAGTGACGTTTCAACCCCACTAAGTGATATTGTTGTTTCAGTCACAATCAGTCATATTAAAAGCTCAATCACACTCAGTGATCCAACTACAGTAGGTTCTCAATTTTGCTCAGTGATATTGATATCTAACTCACACTCAGTGATGGTGAAATATCTTGAAAACCCACAAAACTCAATCATACTTAGTGATAGTGGGATCTCAATTTATCAGTGATAGTGGGATCTCATTTTCACCAAGTGGTAGTGAGAATTATATCACACTCATTGATGGTGAGGTCTCAGTCATACTTAGTGATATTTAGATCTCATTCACATCCAGTGATAACTGAGATCTGGATCCTTCAGTGAAATTGTTTTCAAACATACTCAGTGATAATGGAATCTCAAATCACCGAGTTTTATTGAAATATTAATCACTTGAAAAACAGCAAAAGCTCAACCATACTTCCCTACTCAGTGGTAAAGAGATCGCAATTACACCAAGTGACCCCGGCCAATGCTATGCTGAGACCAAACCCCACTCATTAATTACATTTTTTTGACCACACTTGGTGATTTTGAGAGCTCAATCAAACTTAGTAAATCTAAAATCTCAACTATACTCAGTGATGGTGAAATTTTAATCCTACTCAGTAATAGCGCAATCTCTACAATACGCAAAGTGTAATCTCAACTTCACGGGATGATAGTAAGATTTCAATTTCCCAAAGTGATTTAGTGAGATTTAAATTTCACAGAGCGAAAATGGGATCTCAATTCCACAGAGCGATAGTAAGATCTCAATTCCCCAAAGTGATTTTGTGAGATCTCAATTCATCGGTACACAGTTAAGCAGCAGGAAAAGCTCACTGGGCCTCCACCAATTCCTCCACGCTCGACTAAACCAGCTCCCCACCCATCAAGTAGACTCTGAATCTAAAGAAGACTTTTACATTGTACCGTTTCTTGAGCAATCGCTATCAGACCACCAGGAATCTAGCGATGACAACAAGATCATACAAGCAAGTGACGAGGATAGTTCGGACGAAGACGCATTTGGTGAGGAGCTTATAAAACCTTATGTCAGAATATTGCAAGCAAAAAGGGCTTCCGGCGACAGTAAAACGGATGCCCATGGCTACACGTCTGTCATACCTCGTGAAACGGAAACTTACATTAATGGCGACTTTGCCCCAACCTCGACAAACCAATCGTTTCCCGAGCATGGTCGAGTTTGGCTTACGTGGACGGTCGATGGTAAAAATGTCTGTCTTCCCGTCAGTATTGCAGAAAGGGGGCAGGCGGCAGAATCTTAATTATGTATCTCTGACGGTTTAAACTAATCCACAGAACGAACAGCAGTAGAAATGCGAGAACAGACTCACAATCTTTGTAAATCCGAGAGGTTCAGAGGTTCAGAGGTTCAGAGCCCCAGGTACAAATAAAGACAAACTCGAAAAGTTAAACTAATGATTACATCTTCAGCTCTCAACATCTTATTTCGAGGTAAACAAATCGTATAATCGTTGAGGTTACAACGGAAAGAACATGGTATTTTGGATGAGAAAATGTGTTTCAAGGGGAAAAACGTAATACTTGGTATGAAGTAAAACAAATCGAGGGCTCGAAATTGAGGTTTGTATTTATTAACTGTTACTTCGGGGACTCCGTACGCTTTGAATTCATAAACATTGTGGGTGTTGGTTGGCACATTTCAAAAGTATGTTACATGGTACTCATAGCATAACAAGCTATAACTGTTGCTAAACGTGTTCGTCACAGTCTATTTGAAAGGGATAGTATACCGTTGGTTCACTCCAAAAATGAATGATCATAAAAACTTAGTTGGTAAAGAGCACCGGAGTGGTGTTGGTATTATATATTAAAAAATACCGCACCCTTTGTAGTAATGTATTTTTAGGTTACGAGGTAATTTTGCACAACAAGATTCTGAGAAAGGCTTCGGGCATATACATCTGAGGCAAGCACTCAGGTGCAAGGACTGGGTTTTGGAAAACAAATGTTTGAATGTTAAAACACTATCATAATTCCGTTGATGTTCCTATTTACAGTTTCACATTTAACTGTGTTAAAAAGGCACAACAGAGGAGATCACTTAAAACATTTACGGCGACTTGATAAAAGTCTGTCAGAGTGTAAGACATTTTCTCTTAATTGTTGACCTAAGATAAATCGAGTTGCACGCCGCTGGATACGCTCAGGAGACTCCTCCTGAATCCGAGTTTGAGGAAACCAAGCAGGAATCCCATACTCCAAGACAGGAAGAACTAGACTCTTGTACAAACGTAGTTTAGCACAAACAGATGAAATAAATGCAACAGTCCTTATTCTTCCTAACATTAGCGCGAGAAATAACATAATTAACACGATCATTCCTGAGTTAACTGAGAATTTAAAGTTACATTAAGGTACTTGAATGAACTAGATATAATGAATAATTGAGAGTGACCTAACATGTAAACGAGCAGCTGCAAGTTTAGTTTTCTAGCAACATGCATGACACCAGTTGTACAGCTTGTATAGGTCTGTTGTCAAACAGTCACATCATATTAAATATATTTGATTGGCCAATGGAGTAAGACGTCATCGGCGAATAAGACACAAGTAGATTTTAATCCAAAAGTTATACCAGTAATGAACATGCCAGCCATGTAGGGTACGCCAATTTGTGTCCCCAACCATACCAAACTGTGTAAACATTTTACAATTGCAGCATAGACAAGCCTTGTAGGGTACGCCAATTTGTGTCCCCTACCATACAAGCCAGTAGAAACGTTTTTACAATTGCAGCATAGACAAGCCTTGTAGGGTACGCAAATTTGTGCCCCCTACCATACCAACCCGTGTAAACTTTGTACACAGCATAGGCAAGCCTTGTAGGGTACGCCAATTTGTGTCCCCTACCACACCAGATTATATAGAAAAAATGCTCCCCTCATACTCAGGAACATAAGTCATGGCTTTTTAGCACATTTTTAAATGCCTTGATGCTAAGGTGTTAAAAACTTTTCTGTTGATTTGTGGTATTGTTGTGTTTTACTAGTGAAAATGGCTCTATGATGCATTGTATTTGTCAACTGAACATTTTTACAGCAATCAGTTGTAGGTTTTGAAAACAGTGTAATTTGTACTTGACAAACGTTTTTATTCATTTTAAAAACAAAACATCCTTGTTTACACTTGAGGCCAAAGGGTTGTGTGATCTTGATTTTTGACTCACTGTTTATAGTATTTGTATGGTCAATTGAACTCTACACTATTATTTTGAGAGAAAAAATAGCCTTTTTAAAGGAAGTTAAAAATTGTCTATTAAAAGTTTGACTTTAAGACATGTGAGTAAAATGCATGGTTTTTAACACGAAACAAACATACAATGTGAACATAATTCAACTGTTTTGAAGAAATTCCAAAGTAAAATATGGAAATTTACAATTCCAATAAAGCAGAAATGTTTCCAATAGTGTTACAAGTTGAAAAGTAATGGGCCGAGCGCACTCCCGTGTATGGGGCAAGCATGATCGAACATTAGCCCGTACACATGTTTCCCTCAATGAGGGACCCTCAATGAAGGACCCTCAATGAGGGACCCTCAATGAGGGACCCTCAATGAGGGACCCTCAATGAGGGACCCTTTGTTGACGGTCGACCAGAAAATCCGTGACCCATCTCTAAAAAGAACCCTGAATGTTGTACATAGTAGTAAGTTTGGTAAGAGTGTGATGGTAAGGCATTCGGTTAAAGGCTTTTGAAATGTCTAAAAAGACAGCATCTTTCCTGGGTTTATTACGCTGGTCAAGAATTGGATTGAAGCCCACGGTGACCTTTGACAGCTGGGTCACGCAGATGACTACGAGCAACAAAACCATACTGACTTTCGATTAAAAGGCTACTGTCACAACGATCTCGGATAACATCTTGTATTGTTACATTTTTATCTTATTTTAAAAAGTAGAGGCGATAGTTTTTGTAAAGAGCACATATTATTTAATCATTGTCTAGACTCGTTACTTTGCGTAAACTTCACTGTTATAAATATTTTCTTATGTTTTGTATAGACCTTGTATACCGTGATAAACAAATACAGTAGACCTTGTACATTCCTGGGTCTTTGTAGCAGTCGGAAAACTGCGCTCTGGTCATAAGGGAATTTTACACTTCGTATCACAACTCTTACTTAAATTAAATAGTAAAAGAACTAACAGCTGGTTTAAGTTTTGAAATGTGCCTGTTCTCAAAAGTTACCGAAATCATGCTGGCAGGAAGTCTAGTCCTTCCAGGAAGTCCGTGGCCCTTTGTAAAAAAAATGTGATGTTACAGGTTGTAAGGTCTTTACTAGTCTTCTTGACGACGCTGGTTTTGTATTAATGTATAAGTCACCAGTAGAGGACGCAACATCGACTGGCTGGGAGGCTGGCTTAGAGGGGCTGGGCAAGTCTACACAGGGGTCGATTTCACAAAACTCTTCCTAACTTAGGATCGATCCTAGGATTTAGGACGCGCCTCAAGTTAGAACGAGTTACTCGTCCCAACTCGAGATAAGACGAGTCTAAACTCTTTGTGAAATCGACCCCCATGGAGCCAGATGTTTGCGTGATACAGATATGTCTTCCCCTGTAATTCCTGTCGCGGTATCGGCGCCTATCGTTAGCAATACGAACGTCGCCAAATCACGACAAAGGTCCATGCGTACACTGCCTATGGCCATGCTCCCATTGTTGATGATCGACACTCTAAAAATATCCGGGTCAATTTTAACCTAGATCCAGGTTCAGTTGGGCCTGGCCCGTTCCTTGGTCACTATGTGACGCGGAATCTATTTCCAAATGACTCAGAAATGGATCAAAATGACGCAGTGTCCGTTTTAAAATCCCATTAGTTAACCAATTTTCGGGTCAGCCGGACCCGGGGGATTTGACAGTGATGTGCAGATAATTATTGAGTGTATTGTGGATTAAAGTGACATCTTTTTGGAGGTGTTCTGTATATACATGTAGTTTGGCTTTATATTACAAATAAAATACATTTCAAATGTTTGCACTACGTGCTTACATTATTTAGAAGGTTGACAAAACCATCTTTGTTTTCTTTCGTTCAATGTTTTTTTGAAGTTTAGCAATTATACACATTTTTGAGGGGAAGCCATTTATAGCAAGCTGATTCGATCCTAATTGAAACAAATAAGTAAACGAAAGTAACGGAACCTATAGATGTAATTAAACTTACGGTTAAACGTAATCGTTATTGGAAACAGAGAAATTCTGGACTGTTTTTGAAATATAAAACACACAGTAGAAACGATTTAAAATACGCAAGAGGCGTAACTGCGGAGAGGGCCGTCTCACGAAGCCGTGGGGTAAACTATGCAATAGTGCTCGAGATTTGCGTCAAAACCGTGACTAGACGCGTGTCAAGACAGCGTACGCACATAATTTTCGGAAAATTACTTTTAAAATAAATATATATAGTTACAGCGCCCTCTTGCGACTTGAACAGTAAATACCCCCCCCCCCCCGCTCAGAACCATTGCCCCCTCTTGCCCCCCCCATATGAAATCACAGAAAAGTATATTCTTATAATATATAAATCGTTTAAGGCTGCATAAAATGTTGCAGTAAAAATCGTATTGGCGCTAAATATATGTTGTGGTTTTGTGGTTACAAAGAGTGCTGGAAGTCACAAAGTTCAGTTTAATACGTGGTGGTCTGAACGCAGACCAATAGCTCGACTTGATTTCAAGTCTGAGATCGCGGTTATTCCTCTGCATCAGCCACGAAAAACGCCCCACAGATTAGCCATCACGCGCCCCAACTCGCAATCTCAGACTTGACCCCCTTGCGTTTATGTATATTCATGTATTCAAAGATAAATGTTATCAATCAAGCGTACGCCAGGGAGCTGGCCAATCAGGAGACGGCAAAAACATTACTGGCAGCGTCTATTACTAACAGGCTGAACTCGCTTAAAATGTTTGCTTCATGTTCATTCGATATTAAATTTGTATAGTCCTTGGTACGTAGACAATTTTTAAAAATACATAGATAAGTTTAGTGAGATCTTAATGTAGTAAAAAACACATAACAACATGAACAAAATACATGATTCCTACTCCGCGATAACAGTTGTACCCTACAGTTTAAATGGAAGAGCTCACAACCTATCTCGTAGTTGGTTTTGTTTGAATATTCATGTTATCATGGATTTTGCAGTTCCGACCAATCAGATTGTTCCGTCCACTTTTGGACTAATTCGCCATAGGGTGTGTTCAAACCGTTGAACAATGGTCCCAAGTCTGTGATCGTAGGCTAATGACGGAGGTTAATCTACAAGTGGGCGCTATTTCAGGGAATAATGTATTGGCTATCGGGTAGAGTAAAAGCCACGATCGCAGACTTGGAACCAAGTCTAACCAATAGCTCCGTTAACAAAACATAGTCAGATGCACAACAGAGAGATTTAAACAGCAAAATGGCCAGCGAAAAAGGTAGCTTAGACCATTTCTTCTCCATATCAAAGCGCCCGTCTTTGCCTCGTGCTCCAACACTAAGAGACAGAGACGGGAAAATACAGAAGATTCTGATTCTGGTAATCACTGTTGGTAATTTAATCCTTGTATACAGTCGAAAAGTTTTATCTTATAAAAATGACAAGTTCTTTAAGATTTGGTTGTTTTCGCAATCTTTTGTTACCTGCATACTATAGACTGTTTTAGCACTGCATTGGTGTGTATTTACTATCAATTAACATATTTAATGATAATCTTGCACTTCTTTGCCCCCCCCCCCAATTTAATCTTTGCCCCCACTTGCCCCCCCCCCCCATGATTACACAGGGGAGTACCCCACAAAATAAACTCAGTAGAATACATTGCAAAATGGTAAAAACATAAATAAAAACCACACACCAAAACAAAAAAACCCAACGTTTATCCCCTGCTAAATTTAATTTGGGCCCGTCAAATTATGTGCCCTCCAAATAGTTTCATTGTATATTATATTATACAGTATGTAAAGGTTGTTGTGTGAATGCCTTTTGTGCACGGGAGTTTTATAGTTGTGCAGAGAGCGAACAAAACGCATGGTATGTACCCATTTTATTGTGCAATAATATCGCAATGTCAAAGCCGAAAGGCAGACTGGGATGTCCATCATTGCCCATTCTCTTGATTTCGCACACGTTACGTACACTGTAAACAGTTTTCCTGTACTGTTGACAAGCAGCTAGGGCTTTTGTATGACACAGAATAAAGCATGAAACAAAATAAGTTCCGACAATTAGGAGCGTGTGAACCAAGTCCCGCTTCTATTGCGCAATGCATTTCGAAAGACCAACTGGGATTCCCCCATTCACAAACTGCTGGGAACCAGTAACAGTAAATTATTTTGTTGAAGCAACAACGTTTGAAAGCGTGGCCGAGCAGTGAAGCGCACTTGACTTGGCTGTTTCTGATCAGCAGATTTTCGGTAAGTGTGCCGGTCTTGACACTTGTACCCTAAAGCAAGGCGCTCAACCCATATCGCTGCTCCGTCCTTCGGAGCAGACGTAAAGTCGTAGGTCCCGTGTGTTATGGAATGCACAAGAGAACACACTTATCGCTGAGAAAAGGGATATGCCCCGTGTTTCTGGAGGTGGCTGCTGAATGCGCCCCAGCGCCTTGTAAATCCAGTCCTGTGGGAGATGCTACATAAACACGTCTCATAATTCAAAAACTTTAACAACCTGCCTTATATAAACAAAATAATAGTATTAAGCGCTTTGACGTCCAAAGCATATGTACAATTTGGTTGTTACTACTACATTATTATTACTATTATTACTATTAAAGAATGCACGTGGATCAACTTCAATAGCTAGCATATATTCCGCACTTGTAAAGCAGGCGTACCAATTACAAAACTATAGCCAACTAATTCTTTATCTTTTACGTGTAAAAAGTTTTAGTGTACTGTTGACAAACAGCTCGAGCTGTTGTATGACTACGATGTTGTTCGACATTTTGGAGCGTGTGGCCCAGCAGTGAACCAAGTCCCATTTCTTTTGCGCAATGCATTTCGAAAGACCAACTGGGATTATACAAATACAATATATTATTATTCTTATTCTTAAGCAAGGCGCTCAACCCATATCGCTTCTCCGTCCTTCGAAGCAGACGTACACGTTGTTTCCCGGATTCCTCCAGGAAAGCACGTGTACTGATGACGTGTACTGCAGCTCTCACTGCAGCTGCAGCACCTTGCCAAGGATTCTAATTGAATCCTTCCCCGGAGGTTTAAATGCAATGCATTCGACCCCGAAAAACAAAAGTTCAATCAATCAATGTTGTCTTTTACTTTCATTCTCTCTCACACCGATCTGAATCTGACTAGGCCAACAAAGTAAATTGTTGTTGTTATTATATGAACTCAACAGGTACAAGATTTCCCTGAGTCAGGATTTGATTTTTGTTAGTATGCTCAGTCTCTTTTGAAACCCAGTTAAGCGTTACCTTTTGGGGCAGGGGACTGGCTTCAACATACAATTCGGTCATTTGTGCGTTTTGAAATAGTTCTGCAATAGATGTGAAGTTAGCATTTTCAAGTTCGCTGAGACAGACAAGTGGCACCGTCCCTGCAGCACCAAGCACCACCACACATCTCCGACCTGAACATGGATAATGTACCGGCATACATGAGCATGTTGGCGGCAGGTAAGTTTAGAAAAAGAGTGCGCTACAACTTAATAGTTTCACATGTTACGGTAGTCTTCTCAAATTCGTTGTTGTCTTCATTGTATGCACACAACGTAAGCTCACATGACATTACAAGACGCGTGTAGTAGCTGAAAGCTGGACAGCTGACTTTTATATGAAGTGTACAGAACACACGGCACATCTATGGATGTTACACTATACTTTTTGAGATTCCTTTTGAGGTAGGCAACTCGAAAACTAGTAAATCTTCTTTGCAGCTTCATGTGTTGGGAATCCCAATTATTAAGCGAGTTACTTAACTTTGCATTTTCATACCCTCTAAAAACTCCAGGATACGAATTTACCCCGATTCCAGGTCCCATGAAGCGTGACCTACGACCTATTTTTGTGTGACCAGGAACTTCTGTAAAACAGCAACAACAGCAGCAACAGCAGCAGCAGCAGTAGCAACAGCAGCAGCAGCAGCAGCAGCAGCAGCAGCAGCAGCAGCAGCAGCAGCAGCAGCAGCAGTAGCATCATCAGCAGCAGCAGCAGCAGAAGCAGCAGCAGCAGCAGCAGCAGCAGCAGCATCAACATCATCACATCCAGCAGCAGCAGCAGCAGCAGCATTAGCAGCAACAGCAGCAACAACAACAACAACTACAAAACAACCACAATACCAGAATACTCAGAAATGGGTCGAACTGACTGAATTTTTAACCAGTTTCCGAGTCAGCCTGACCTAGAACTGTTTCAGTTCCCCAGGGAACCAGGATCCAGGTCAACTCTGACCCGGTCGTGGTAGTGAAGGATTGTTCAAGGCCGACTGAGCTTGTCTCTGTTTCTCACGGCTACAATGTGAATAATGATTGTACGAAAACCCTGACCCAGCTTTCTGATTTCGCTAGTTATTTTTTAATGTCTGAGACCCATGGCGAAAGATAACAGCTTTGTGTATCTTCAATCCCAAGCAATGTCACCCTTTTTACCAAGTCGTATACATTTTGTTCGTCAGAGCAGAAACAAATACCCCTTTAAAGATATTACCCTACGAATTTCCTGCAGTGTACGTTTTAATAGACAAGAGTTATAAAAAGGCTAATAAAAGTACCTTAGTCAGGCGCGCACAGTAGTACAGTACTTTTCTACATGATTTCGTGGCCTAATGGTTTCGTGATATATAGCATACTAAGTAACAATATTAACATACCATTCACTAGTGATCCTTTTGATATGTTTACCAAAAAGTCTGACGTGATGGAAGAAAACAAGAAAACAGAAAAAGTTATTTTGAACTTGTGGCCAATGCTAACTTACCGTAACATTCGAACAAAATGTAGTTGCAGTTGCAAACACACCCCTTTCCCTGTGTTCATTTTTTTCGATACCTGAATCAAACCCATGGTGTGTGAGCAAAAACTGTTATTGTTTCACAAATTTGAAGTGAAAACTCATTTACATTGCAGGAATTTATATACGGATTTCAATCAGTTATTCATTCTTTCAAATGTGTCAAAATTTAATTCAACAGGTATCAAAATCAAGGCAGCTACGTAAATCATTATATTCATTTATTTGCAGCGCCTGATGTGGTTCTAACAAAATGAACCATGAAGTTCGAAAACAAAAAAGAAAACTACGAAATCAGCATTTCTTACGGGGGTAAAAAAAAAGCAAGTTTTGGTCGTGGAAGTTACATAAACTAAAAAGTTCAAAGAGACAACCCACGGAAGTTCCTATGCCACGACTTGGCCCATTGACAGCAACACCGATCCGACCAATTAATGATGACGGCGTGACAGAGACAGTCCACTTGCACAAGAACAATGAAGGCCTTCACTATGAAAACCGTCCACCTATTCCCGCTCCAAGATTGGGAAAAATACCAATTTATAACGTCGTGAAAGACGTGGAAGTGAGTAACGAACACGAAAAGCCTACGGGAGAGGAAGAAAGCCTTTACGAAATCGTGGATTTGTCATCGAAGTCGGGCTTTGATCCACCGAGCCCGAATAATTTAGACTTTGTTAGTGATTATGATTTAAACAATTTCGAGGGGGACTATGAAAACACTAGATATAATTTCCCCAAACCCCAGCCACCTATTCCTGCGCCACGAAAGAGCAAAATGCAAACAAAAACTATTTATGACGTGAACGGTGTCTCCGTCTCTCAGCAGGATTCAATAAGAGACACTTTCCCATCGGCAGCCATGATAAGGAGCAACATAAATGCCAAATGTGCGGCAACAAAACCCGAAGTTGATGACAAAATGCCGCGCCCTCTAGCCCCACCTAGTAGATCTACTGCAGCCGTGGGAGAGAGTAATGAGCAAGAACAACCTTACGAATCCCCCTATCTGCCTGAAGAAAGCGTGGTCCAGCCACCGAGGTCAGAGCCGTGGTCTGACCCCATGAATCCGAATAACTCAGACTCAGAACTTTTCGATCCTTTGGGTTTCAACGAGGAAAGTGAAAACGACTCAGACACATTCGGAAAGGAGTTCAATGATCTTTACGACAAGGTTTAGAAGCGGCTGCCTCAACAAGCTCAGGGTAATCAGTGACTCCGACGCTGGTACGAGTTCCGAAAGGAGGTCCTTCGGGGAGGTCTTTTAGAAACTGGCAAATAATCGATATGTTGGTGATTTTTTAGTAGAACCATGTAAAGTAAAAGCTCAATTACAATAGCGAAATCCTGCTGTAAAAAAGGATGGGGGTAAACAAGAGGTTAAACAAATAAAATAATAATAATAATAATAAATAAATAACGAAATTTTAATTAATATCAGTCTTGGATGTGAACAATAAGATAAAGACAAACAAAATAAATACACAAACCCTAAAGATAAATAATTTAAAATCAAAGCAGTAATAATAAAGGGTTAGCCGAAATAAATGAACAAATAAAACAGTATCAAACTAAATTAAATACCACTAGACATTAGGTGTTTGTGAACAAACACAGAGCTGTTCCGTTTTGTTGTGCTTTGAATTAACCAAAGTTCAATCTTCAGTGCACAAGGGGTTTATAAATAAAAGAAATTGCAAATTGCTGTGTAGTTCTTCAGATATAGTCCCACTTCCGGTTGACCCGGAAGTAAAGGTTGACATGGGGTCAGGGTAACCCAAGTTCAATCTTAAATGCTCAAAAGATCTATTACTGAAAAGAAATTGAACATCGGTTGTGCGGTTCTTGAGATATGTCCCACTTCCGGTTGACCTGGAAAAATAGTTAGCATGGGGTCACTGTTACCAAAGGATAATCTCCAATGCCCAAATGGTCTAGAACTGGAAAAAAGTTGAAAATTGGTTGTGTTACTCTTGAGATATGGTTCCACTTCCGGTTGACCCCTGGGGTCACGATTTCCAAGGCTAATCTCCAATGCCCAAGGAGTCTATAACTGAAAAAAAGTTTGAAAATCGGTTGTGTAGTTCTTGAGATATGGTCCCACTTCCGGTTGACCCCGAAGTAAGGGTCAACATGGGGTCACGGTTACCAATGGATAATCTCCAATGCCCAAGGAGTCTGAACTTGAAAAAAATTGAAAATTGGTTGTGTATTTCTTGAGATATGGTCCCACTTCCGATTGACCCGAAGTAAAGGTCAACATGGGGTCACGATTTACTAAGGCTTATCTTTAATGCCAAGGAGTCTATAACTGAAACAAGTTTGAAAATCGGTTGTGTAGTTCTTGAGATATGGTACCACTTTCGGTTGACCCAGAAGTAAAGGTCAACTTGGGATCACGGTTACCGAAGGCTAATAATCTCCAATGCTCAAGAAGTCTATAACTGAAAAAAAAATTGAAAATCGGCCGTGTACTTCTTGAGATATGGTGTTGCAAAGATTGACTAATTAAATATTCAAATAAAGATCACGTGGTTAATCAATTAAGAATGTTATAAAAATTTACATATAAAGTTAAGCTTATGTTCAAAGCTTCATCTCGATTGATGATAAACTCTTTCATCTGTACGCTTTAAATATTAGGCATAAAGAAAAAAATGTGTACAAACGCTGAAACAGAATAATTCTGCACTCTCATGAAAACCATCAAACCTTCGTAGGAATCTCAATGAATTGGTTGTGTACAAATCCAATGGAGTATGTACAAAATAATGGGTCCAATACTCGGTTAGAAATCAAATAAAAAGCTGCGCACTTCGCGACAATGTCGTAGACTCTTCTCAAGTAAGTCCCCAACTCATATAGGTCCACACCGTAGTGCATGAAGCATATAGAAGGTTTAAAAAAACTGAAAGTGACTGCATCCAGTTTTTGAAGTACTACGTTGTACGACTACGCCAAGATTTTCATATATTCGTTAATTATCGACGTACCTTGATTGCCTTTAATGGTTTAAAACATCTCTTATTAATATCAGTTAATTTTTCAACAAAGAATATGAACTTTAGGACACGAACAGATTCGCTCGTCCCCAGAGCCTTGCCTTAAAACCAAAGGCGCTGGGATGGGCAAACGTATCAAGCACGCTCATTGGTTAATGCTCAGTCCCATCATGCATCACACTCACTCTGCAAGCACTGCACGCATGACGTACTTCCTGAACAATAATCTGTGCAAGCTGATTAGCCCATCCCAGCGGTCCTGGATAGGCCGCTGGGGCCGAGCGAAACGAACAGATAACTTATTTTGAAGTTATTGTGTTGTTGACTTGTAAAACGTTTGCACTTTTAGCGCTATATGTTTTGTACACAAAAAACAAAACGCACAAACGTATGACTTCATGACTGAAAATTTTAGGCTGGAATGCACATCTACAATTCAAGACAAGTCCATAACCGAAACAAGTTTAAGGATTGGATGTATACTTCTTAAGATATGGTGGTTACAAGATTGGCTAATTAAATATTCATACCGCTGTCACGTGCATAATTAATTAAAAGTGATAATCTAATTACGTCTAAAACTTAAGTCAGGCCATAAGCTTTAATATGATATAGGAATTGTTTAGTTGTGATAATTCTAAGAGGGACATTTGACACTAAGAAAAGTCAAGTGTTAAGTCAATAGGGTTTTAGGGAAAGAAAGAATAATATGAAGTAAAATAAAAATCTGGACAATTACAATAGCTGTTCTTTGGGGAACAGCTAATAAAGAAAGAAGAAAAATCCCACAATAAAAACAATTAAACGAACAAAATTACCAACAAACACCAAAAACAGACACCCCAACACCCAAAACTCCAACAAACACACCCAACAAGCTAAAAACAAACAAGGAAACAATCAATACAACAACAACAAAGTACTTCTTTCACAATCGACAGCAGCAAACAACATAAACAGCAGCTGCACCGCAAGTAGCAAATAAGGTCAGCATCATAAGATTACATGTAAAGGCAACAATAAACATTAGTGTTGTTTCACTTTAGACCTACACATTTTTAAAGGTGTAGAGCTTTACAATGTACCTTGTAAATATTTGTTATACTCAGACATGTTTTTATAATGCATGTATTGATCCAGACCTTGTTTCACTTGTCATATTTTGTACATCTTAACACACTTACATTGCATAAAATCTTTATTATGGTGGAGTAATTTTGTTTTGTCTTTCAACCTGCTGCAATTCAATGTAACCAAACTTTGACAGATAGGAAAATATCTTGGTCCTCTTGCATAAAATCATCACGAAGCACTTTCAAAAAAGGAAAACAAAATGCTTTTATGGATTATTCCTTCGTATACAGCCTGTTTAACGATCTTATGTACTCCCTAGTTATAATGAAGTATAAATTATACTATAATTATTATGTTTTGTGAATTTGTATTCCATACATTATTGTTATGAGTGTTAGTGAACCACTTGATACGATGCAACTGTTCCAAGTTGCAATGAAGAAAAAACATAAAAAAAATAAATACAGCATAGATATCATTATCTACCGCCCTCTTAGGATTCCACATGAATCCGTTTATCATGACACCTTGACTCAAATAGCTGGATTGGAAAGTCTCAACAATTCTAAATCATGTTTTCTCTGTATCTGTTGTGGCGTGTCGTGGCCGAGCGGTCAAGTGCACTGGACTCGAGCTCTGAGCAAGACACTTAACCATATTAATGCTTTGTCCTTCAGATTTGGCATTATAAGCCGTAGGTCATGTGTGTTGTGCCAGATTAACAAACTGCAAAGGGTTCAGAATGCATGTGCTAGACTAATCTGTAATTCCTCTAGATACTCTCGATGTAGTCCAATGGGTCGTATGAATAAAAAGTAGTAAATACTGACAAGTACTAGCAAAAAGTAAAAACATCAACTGCCAAGTAGAAGCATTCAGTACCGGTACTAGCATCTTCTAAATTCCGTATGAATAAACTTATTCTTTTAGTAACTGCAAAGTATTCACTAAATTTGGAGTAAATACTTCTGATATCTAGCTGTCTGCCATGCCTGAATGGCTCTTAACAAAAGGTTCCCTTTGTATTACAACTCCCATTCACGTCTACGTACGCACACACACACACACACATGTTTGTAAATCCCGCTTACCGAGGACTTCTCTTTGTTCTCCCATTGTTTGGACATAGTTTTTTAGCGACGTCCCCATTGGGTTTGTACACGAAAACAAAGCGAGGACGTCCTCGCTCTGTCAAAAACCCGGATCCCTTTTGTTAAAGTCCTCGGTTTGAATGGGTAGACACGCTCACACACACACACAAGTGTGTAAACACCTCCAATCGGGGACCTCCTATTGTCCCTCTTTTGTTTGGACTTTAACTCTTTGGCAACAGCTCCCATTGGTTTTGTACACAATTTCCAACTGGGGACCTTTACCCAACCGGGGACCCTATTGTCCTCTTTTGTTATAGGTCCCCGGTTTGAATGTGAAAACAAACTCACACACACCCTTACTGATGGTGGCTTGTGGGGTCCTGCTATTGTTGTTCTATTGTTCCCTTTTCTAAAGAATTCCCTTGTGGGGCCCTGTTGTTCCTATTGAAATTGCCTTGTGGGGTCCATTGTTCCATTGTTAAAAGTACCCCGTAAGTTGGCATGTGGAAGGGCACACACACACACACACAACCTTACGGATCCGGTTTTTGGGGTACTGCTATTGTTGTTCTATTGTTCCCTTTTCTAAAGAATTCCCTTGTGGGGCCCTGTTGTTCCTATTGAAATTGCCTTGTGGGGTCCATTGTTCCATTGTTAAAAGTACCCCGTAAGTTGGCATGTGTAAGGGCACTCAGTCTTGTTTTGCAGTCGTTGTGTGGACATTCCTTTGTTCTGTACACTTAAGGAAAATCCTATTACTCAACACTGCAAATAACGTTGTGTGGACGTGTGTAAGTCCACATAGTGCTTCAGATCCCTACATTATGTGGACCTCTTTTGTTCTCAGGTCCACACTGCGTATGTAGCGCTTGCCCACGCAACCTAAGCAGCATTTAAATTAACAGAAACATAGAAATCTACAAGTCAGCCATGAGATTTTGATTCTGACAACAGTTTGATGAAGGTGGCTCATCTGGATCCCCAGAATCAAAGCAAAACGTTGCTGTTAGGCTGCTGAAACGTCATAGTGTCTTTTAATTGACCAAAGCACAATTACCAAAAGTTAAAGTGGGGCAGGAGAGTGCTATATAGAGAAGATGAGAGCTTAATATGAGCATCATATTTAGCTATTTAATTTAAACTTAAAAGTTCAAAAAATATATGCACAACATTCTGTTGAAATGCATTTACTTGTTTCAACAAAATTACTTCCTCTGATTTCATGAAAAAAAACACCTTAATGATCAAGGCATACATTTCTGAGAAGAAAAATGCTTTGTTATATCTAAAATAGCTTGCTTTATTGAAACAAAACCCAAACGGTTTTATTTTATCCTCATCAAAAATATAAACAAATTTGTGTAAAAGCCGTGTGAGTTTTTGTGTATTGCTTCTGTCGTGAAACACTGTGCATGAGTCTATTCAGTATTTCAGTGATGTCTCTCCTTGGGACATAAACATTTATCCTGTGAGGAACATTCACAAACACTGTAATTTCTTCAGACGTGTCTTTACTTCTGTGTCCAAGGTACATGTAGCTCTGAGGCTATCTTGAAAAATTACCAGTACTTACTTGCATTTTGTAGTATTTTCTCCGTTTTGTTCATAGGGAAGAACGTAAGTGCTAAAACGAAAAGAAAGTAGTTACTTTTAGCATTTTAGTAAATACTTTCCAGTAAAAGCTTTTTCTTCCTTTTATTCATATGGAAGTAAACACTTGAAATTTTCAAGTCAAAGAAAATACTAGTTTGTATTCATACGACCCATTGTTACTTGGGTTACACTGGTAACCAGTTCGACAAAGAATAGCATTGAAAGTTCTTTAATAACTTATAAAGCCATTCATTGCTTAGCACCAACGTACATTTGGAAGCTCGTAACCATAAAATCACTCCTTGAAACATCATACCGTCTAAGGAGTTTGCAAGACCATCATACATTGTTAACTTAATAAGTTAATAAATTTATCTTTTACTTCGAACGGAGCTCTGCATACTTTGTACACAAAATGAGCGCTTTGAGACACTCTCGGGTGTGGTCAAAAATGCATACTTCTAGTTATTACCACCTGTCAATGACCACATCACACACGGTTCAAGTCTAAAATAGAAGAACACAGTAACATATTTTGTGTGTGCAGTAAAACAGAAAGTATGGAAAATCCCTTTAGTTGTCAAAGACAAAGACCGGGACATCTCGAAATAAAAACTAAAACAAAAGATGAGTTTCAAAGGCTGTCTAATTTACACCAGAACTTACCCTTTAATATTACTGTCAAATTTAAGAAGAAAACATTTTACAACCCTGAACAGTCTCCAGATTGTAACAAACTTAAGACTTATACTTCATATGTAAATTTAATGTAAATGTTTTTCATTTAATTGTGGCTTTTATTTGTAGCACAAAAGTCACTCTGGGACTCCATACTGTTCCTAGTACACATCCATGTTTACTAGATTACAATACATATGCAGACAAAAATCAATCATGATCTTAATGTTTTATGCTACACTTTGACATATATCACTTGTAATATTTTGTACTTCTTAACACACTTACATTGCCTAAGATCTTTATCATAGTAGATTAATGTTGTTTTTGTCTTTCAACCTACTGCAATTCAATGTAACCAAACTTTGACAGATAGGAAAATAAATATCTTGGTCCTCTTGCATGAAATCATCACGAAGCACTTTCAAAAAAGGAAAACAAAATGTTGTATGGATTATTCTTTTGTATACAGCCTGTTTAATGATCTTATGTACTCCCTAGTTTTAATGAAGTATAAATTATACAATAATTATTATGTTTTGTGAATTTGTATTCAATACATTATTGATATGAGTGTTAGTGAACCACTTGATAAGATGCAACTGTTCCAAGTTGCAATGAAGACAAAACATAAGAAACAAATACAGCATAGATATCATTATCTACCGCCCTCTTATGATTCCACATGGATCCGTTTATCATGACAACTTGACTCAAATAGCTGGATTGGAAAGTCTCAACAAGTCTAAATCATGTTTTCTCTGTACCTGTTGTGGCGTGTCGTGGCCGAGCAGTCAAGCGCACTGGACTCGAGCTCTGAGCAAGACACTTAACCATAACAATGCTTTGTCCTTCAGATTTGACATTATAAGCCGTAGGTCCCGTGTGTTGTGAAAACACCTACATTAAACCCCTTATACTTATCGTTGGGTGCACATAGTGCCACACCCCCTTGTAAACCGTTACATGGTGCTAGGTAAATAAATGGGTCTTATACTTCTAATATAGCTGTGGATACTTTGTACACAAACTGGGCGCTATGAGTCGCTCTCGGGTGTGGTCAGGCGCGGTCAAAAATGCATACTTCTAGTTGTTACCATGTGTCAATGACCACATTACACACGGTTCAAGTCGAAAATAGAAGAACAAAGTAACATATTTGGTGTGTGCAGTAAAACGAATTTTGGGAAATCCCTATAGTTGTTAAAGACAAAGACGGGGACTTTTCGAAATAAATGAAAACAATGAAAAGATGAGTTTCAAAGACTCTGATTTACACCAAAACTTACCCTTTGATATTACTGTCAAATTTGAGAAGAAAACATTTGACAACCCTGAACAGTCTCCAGATTGTAACAAATTAAGACCTATACTTCATATGTAAATGTAATGTAAATGTAAAACAATTAATTGTAGCTTTTATTTGTAACATAAAATGGCCACTCTGGGACTCCATACTGTTCCGAGTACATCGTTATAGTGATTACTAGCATGCAATACATACGCAGACAGATATCAGTCATTATCTTAACGTATATATAAATATTCTGCTACACTTTTACATATTTGCATTTATATCCCATCGAATGTGTTTCAATTACTTATTGGTTTCCAATTTGACACTTATTTAGACATATGTAGTTTAATTAATTTATGTACGCGTACGGACGGAGCCTCTAAAAGGACAGGTTAAAAAATATATATTCATATATAAAAGGAAAATAAATTTATATAGGGGACGAAATGTTTTCGAGAGGACTCAACATTTATTCCAGGGGACGAAATAAGATTTTGAGGGAACGAAATAATAATATTTTTTTTGTTGTTTTCTTTTTGTCTTACCTGTTCTTTCTTTAGGGGCTCCTTATTAGTGCATACAAAAAACAACAACAACACGTATATGCATGTAAACGGAAGTAACAAAATAAAAGATAAAATAAAAGTCGTTCACTTTAATACTCTTTTCTCTCTGGTAACTAAATATAACCCATTTGATATGGATTTGTATTTCAAATTAGTGACGTTAAGGACAACTGCCCAATTCAGCAAATACGATCCCAATCTCAATCAGTTGAGATCTTGACCCCTCCCAACGCTGTATTGAGACTACGTCACACTCGGTGAAAGTGACGTTTCAATCCCACTAAGTGATATTGTTGTTTCAGTCACAATCAGTCATATTAAAATCTCAATAACACTCAGTGATCCAACTATAAAAGGTCTCAATTTTGCTCAGTGATATTGATATCTAACTAACACTTATTGATGGTGAAATATCTTGAAAACCCACAAAACTCAATCATACTTAGTGATAGTGGGATCTCAATTTATCAGTGATAGTGGGATCTCAATTTATCAGTGATAGTGGGATCTCAATTTCACTAAGTGATAGTGAGAATTATAACACACCCATTGATGGTGAGATCTCAGTCACACTTAGTGATATTTAGATCTCATTAACATCCGATGATAACTGAGATCTCGATCTTACTCAGTGAAATTGTTTTCAAACATACTCAGTGATAATGGAATCTCAAATCACCGAGTTTAATTGAAATATTAAATACTTGAAAAACAGCAAAAGCTCAACCATACTTCTCTACTCAGTGGTAAAGAGATCGCAATTACACCAATAGACCCCGGCCAATGCTATGCTGAGACCAAACCCCACTCACTAATTACATTTTTTGACCACACTTGGTGATTTTGAGAGCTCATTCAAACTTAGTAAATCTAAAATCTCAACTACACTCAGTGATGGTGAAATTTTAATCCTACTCAGTAAAAGTGTCATCTCAATTTCACGGAATGATAGTAAGATTTCAATTTCCCAAAGTGATTTAGTGAGATTTAAATTTCACAGAGCGAAAATGGGATCTCAATTTCACAAAGCGATAATAAGATCTCAATTCCCCAAAGCGATTTTGTGTGATCTCAAATCCACAAAGTGAGAGTGAGATCTCAATTTCACAGAGTAAGACTGAGATCTCGATTCTATAGAGTGAGAGTCATGTCTCAGTTCAACAGAGTGATAAGATCTCAATTCCACATAGCAAAAGTGAGATCTCAAATTTCCAAAATGATTTAGTGAGCTCTCAAATCAGTACAGTGATAGTAAGATCTCAATTTCACAGAGTGTATGTAGGATCTCAATTGCACATAGTGAAAGTGAGATCGCAATTTCCCAGTGTGATAGTTAGATCTCAGTTCAACAGAGTGATTATGAGAACTCAATTTAACAAGGTGATAGTGAGATCTCAATTCTTCATAGTTATAGTAAAATTTCAATTCCCAGTGTGATAGTGAGATCTCAATTCAACAGAGCGATAGTGAGATCTCAATTCCACAGAGCGATAGTGAGATCTCAATTCCACAGAGCGATAGTGAGATCGAATGTCCACAGAGCGATAGTGAGATCGAATGTCCACAGAGCGATAGTGAGATCGAATGTCCACAGAGCGATAGTAAGATCTCAATTTCCCAAAGTGATTTTGTGAGATCTCAATTTAATAAAGTGATAGTGGGATTTCATTTCCATACAGTGATAGACAAATCTCAAATTCACATAGTGATTGTAAGAGCTCAATTTCCCAAAATAATTTGGTGAGATCTCAAATCCACAAAGTGAGAGTGAGGTCTAAATTTCACAGAGTGAGACTGAGATCTCGATTCTATAGAGTGAGAGTCATATCTCAGTTCAACAGAGTGATAAGATCTTAATTCCACAGTGATAGTGGGATCTCAATTCCACATAGCAAAAGTGAGATCTAAAAATAAAAAAAATGATTTAGTGAGCTCTCAATTCAATAAAGTAATAGTAAGATTCCAATTTCACAGAGTGCTAGAGGGATCTCATTTGCACAGAATGATAGTGAGATCGCAATTTCCCAGTGTGATAGTGAGATCTCAATTCAACAGAGTGATAGTGAGAACTCAATTTAACAAGGAGATAGTGAGATCTCAATTCTTCATAGTAATAGTAACATTTCAATTCCAAAGAGCGATAGTGAGGGCTCAATTCAACAGAGTTATTGTGAGAGCTCAATTCAACAGAGTTATTGTGAGAGCTCAATTCAACAGAGTTATTGTGAGAGCTCAATTCAACAGAGTTATTGTGAGAGCTCAATTCAACAGAGTTATTGTGAGAGCTCAATTCAACAGAGTTATTGTGAGAGCTCAATTCAACAGAGTTATTGTGAGAGCTCAATTCAACAGAGTTATTGTGAGAGCTCAATTCAACAGAGTTATTGTGAGAGCTCAATTCAACAGAGTTATTGTGAGAGCTCAATTCAACAGAGTTATTGTGAGAGCTCAATTCAACAGAGTTATTGTGAGAGCTCAATTCAACAGAGTTATTGTGAGAGCTCAATTCAACAGAGTTATTGTGAGAGCTCAATTCAACAGAGTTATTGTGAGAGCTCAATTCAACAGAGTTATTGTGAGAGCTCAATTCAACAGAGTTATTGTGAGAGCTCAATTCAACAGAGTTATTGTGAGAGCTCAATTCAACAGAGTTATTGTGAGAGCTCAATTCAACAGAGTTATTGTGAGAGCTCAATTCAACAGAGTTATTGTGAGAGCTCAATTCAACAGAGTTATTGTGAGAGCTCAATTCAACAGAGTTATTGTGAGAGCTCAATTCAACAGAGTTATTGTGAGAGCTCAATTCAACAGAGTTATTGTGAGAGCTCAATTCAACAGAGTTATTGTGAGAGCTCAATTCAACAGAGTTATTGTGAGAGCTCAATTCAACAGAGTTATTGTGAGAGCTCAATTCAACAGAGTTATTGTGAGAGCTCAATTCAACAGAGTTATTGTGAGAGCTCAATTCAACAGAGTTATTGTGAGAGCTCAATTCAACAGAGTTATTGTGAGAGCTCAATTCAACAGAGTTATAGTGAGAACTCAATTTAACAAGGAGATAGTGAGATCTCAATTCTTCATAGTAATAGTAACATTTCAATTCCAAAGAGTGATAGTGAGATCTCAATTCAACAGAGTTATTGTGAGAGCTCAATTCAACAGAGTTATTGTGAGAGCTCAATTCAACAGAGTTATTGTGAGGGCTCAATTCAACAGATTGACAGTGAATTCTCAATTTAACAAAGTGGTAGTGAGATCTCATTTCCCAAGAGTGATAGTGAAATTTCAATGTGATTGTTCAACTCTCAATTCCACAAAGTAATATTAAAATCTCAATTCCACAGAGCGATAGTGAGATCTCAGTTCCACAGAGCGATAGTGAGATCGAATGTCCACAGAGCGATAGTGAGATCGAATGTCCACAGAGCGATAGTGAGATCGAATGTCCACAGAGTGATAATGAGATCTCAATTCCACAGAGTGAGAGTGAGATCTCAATTCCCCAGAGTGATAGTGAGATTTCAATTCAATAGAGTGGTAGTGAGATCTCATCTAAACTCGGGGAACAGGAAATCTCAATCACACTCAACGATGCGGAGATCTCAATCATATTTAGTGAAAAGGGGTTCTCAATACCACTAGTTCATAATAAAATGATATCTTACTTCCAAGCAGCAGTGGCGTAAGTAAACACTTTCATTCATTTATTTATTTATTTATTTATTATTTTTTTTTTTTGGGGGGGGGGGGCAAGTGGGGGCAAAGATTAGATTGGGGGGGGGGCAAAGAAGTGCAAGATTGTCATTAAATATGTTAACTGATAGTTGACACACACCAATGCGGTTCTAAAACAGTCTACATTGTTTGCAGGTAACAAAAGATTGCGAAAACAACCAAATCTTAGAGAACTTGTCATTTTTATAAGATAACATTTTTCGACTGTATATAAGGATTAAATTACCAACAGTGATTACCAGAATCAGAATCTTCTGTATTTTCCCGTCTCTGCCTCTTAGGTGTGGGAGCACGAGGCAAAGACGGGCGCTTTGGTATGGAGAAGAAATGGTCTAAGCTACCTTTTTCGCTGGCCATTTTGCTGTTTAAATCTCTCTGTTGTGCATCTTACTACGTTGTGTTAACGGAGCTATTGGTCGGCGTTCAGACCACCACGTATTAAACTGAACTTTGTGACTTCACTCTCTGTAACCGCAAAACCACAACATACATTTACCCCCAATACGATCGCGCACACGTTTCCATGCATTTGTCATAACTGCGTTGCCGTCATAGTCCACATACTGATATGAGTAAACGTTTTTCTTTTTATGGCAGCATTTTATGCAGCCTTAAACGATTTATATATTATAAGAATATACTTTTCTGTGATTTCATATGGGGGGCAAGAGGGGGGGGGGCAAGGGTTCTGAGCGGGGAGGGGGCGCAGGCCCCCCACTCCCCTGCCCCCCTCTGGTGACGCCACTGCCAAGCAGACATACATCCCAATTTCACTAAGTTATACTGACATCTCAATCACAGTTACTGATTTTGAGATCTCAGTTACAGTCGGTGAATTGTTAAAGTTGCAATTCTTTTCGGTAATAGTGAGGCCTCAACTCAACTCAACTGATAGGAGGATCTCAAATCCACTTAGTAGCATTGACATCTCAGCTCAACCCGGTGATATGACATCTCAATCTCCCACACTGATAATGAGATCCCAAACGCAATCATTTGGCAAGATCTAGTCTCAACTTAACACTGCTCTGAGACTCATTCACACACAGAAGTAACGACAATTCATTTTACTCAGTGATAATGAGATATACAATTCAACACAACGCTTGTGAGATTTGACTCCAATTCCGATCCGTGACTGTTGGATCGCAATCCCAAATCACTGACTGAGATACCGGCCCCATACCAACGCTGCACTGATCCCAATTCCGCCCAGCGGTAAAAAACTCTAGAACAGTCTCATTGACAGTGAGATTTCAATTACGCTCAGTAGATAACTTTTGAGATGGCAAGCGAAATGAATGATAATGAGATTTAAACTAAATCCAACCCACTGACATTTTAAAGATTACAGTATGCTCATCGACCGAGGTTCCCGACCCCACAGTGCTTCACAGAGAAACTATTCCACTGAATAATGTAATAGTGAGATATCAGTTCTTTTCAGTGATTGTGGGATTTATATTCCATCTCATTTTCGATTAGTAATAGCAAGATCCTTTTCAAAGACCTTGACTGAGAATCCAGCTCCACTCAAAAGTGCATTAAGACCCGATCCAACCCAGTGGTGGTTTAGAGATTCCATTCTCTTTCTTTTTGAAGACTCAATCCTACGCAGTGTAATGATTCCCACTCATCAACAGCTACTCACTGACCTAACTCGGCACAATGAGTAATGAGAACTCAATTGTACATACTAAATGGTAGTGAAATCACAATCCTACTCAGTCATTTAGACCTTACTTAGTAGTGATGTCTTAAAAGCCCTCTTGTAGCAAGAGTAGAATCATCCGCGTGCACACTCACACAATTTTAGTGAGTCAACAAAGTTCCACTAAATGATACAGTTCTTACTCATCAATAAGATCTCACTTGAATGGGGAGGGGGATGGTCGATCAAATTTTTTCTCCCCCTTGTTTAAACTATTAAAAAACAGTTTTTATGTTATAAGAAAACAACCAGGATTGATCAACTCAACCACAAGAGAATTGGCAAGAAATGTTCCGTTATAAAAGAGGAGTAAAGTCTAAGCTATCAAGGGGCAACGCATAAAAAAACAAAGATGATAAAATACACCAAGTTCATGCATTATTAAGTGTGAATTAATGGAGCGTGCACTCCTATAAATAGTCAGTTGATCTTGTGGGCGAGTCACAGTCTCGTTGCGTCTACTAAACCGCCGCATACCAGAATGGTTTTCTGTCTGCTGGATGTGCACGCTACTGCCTGAAGTTCTATACCATCTTGGACGCTACAAAGTACGGGGAGCTCAACCTTTCGCTTTGTGTTTAGAGACTTTTTCGGGTGGATTCAAAGCCGGAGAAGGTATAACTCTTTCTGGCTGAGTTGTGATGGCAACAGAAGCTTCAACACTTTTATCTCAGTGAAATGTAAACTATGGGTGCTTAGTCTTCTATTTTCAATAAAGCTAATCGTATCTATATAGAAGTATTACATTCCGAATATTACTTGTTTTCACAATCAGAATATTGTCAACATGAACCATGATGAGAATGTAAAAATGAAATCAATCCAATGTGGAGACAAATTTGACGTTTTTCAAAATTTGGAAAAAAGATAGAGAAACCGATTCTTCAAACACGAAAGAGCCAAACTGTTTGATTTCCTTTTACTAACAAACAAGCATTTTGAGACCTTTTTGACTATTAAGACACATAGGTTAATTTATATCGCAGTCAAATGGATACGTCGATGGTCACCATGTTGCTCTTAGGCACGATACTGTGGACAGCAAACTTTGGTAAGTTTTAGTTTTTTTCAACTTGAAGACAAACAAATATTTAAGAATTGAAAACATACGCTTACTATTCTCACGATTGTGAAATATGTTTGTTTTTAAATGCCATCTGCTGACATGTTTTTACATGTGACAATTTTATCAGATAATTAATGAGGGTACACAATTTTCAGATTTTCTTTGAAAAGATCGGAGAGCATTTTTAAGGCTCTGCATGCTTTACCGCGCACGGTAAAGCGTCGGTGTAAACGCACAATTCCACGGTAAGCAAAGCCTTGAAAAATGCTCAAATTGGCTCAAAAGTAAATACAATGTGCCTATAGTCTTCAGGATATACATCTGGTTACTGATACTACATCCTTTAGTCAAAACAACAAAACATGATCAGATGCTTTTTTACATGTTTTTTTTTCCAAGGAATAATCCGTTGGTCTCTTTCACTATACGAAAAGCATTTATAACGTTGTTGATACTTTCAGCTTCTTAAAGCCTAATCGATACATTGTTTCTTATTAATTGTTTGTTGTAAAAAAATGTGCATCGTACATTAATTTTCAGGAATTTTATTTTTTTTAAGAAAAACGTACTCAGCTTGTATTTCTTAGTGAATACATTACTGTAATAATTAAATACATAAAACTATAATCGCCGTTTTCCCCGGAACTTTTTGGCTAAAAGCAGCTTATTTAATTGCATTCGAATTAAAAAGCGATTTTCCTCTCAACTCGAAACCTTCAATAAATTTTACTTCGAGGCGTGCGAAAGTTTCCAGCATTAAATTCAAACAAATTTAGAAGGTGTTGTCTTTAGCCAATAGAGATCGGCGTTCAATCTAGCAGAGTAGGCCTATTGAACCTTGCAATTCTCTTGCGTATTCACACATTTTGGGGACCACTTTGGTCCCATGTACATTGGGAAGGAAACAAACCCCTACCTTTAAACGGGACCCACTTTTCGAAAACGCGCAAGACTTGCACTGTCTATTCCGCGCGAATTGGGGGTTTTCATTTGCCTTTTATTTGCCGAAAATCATAGGCCAAAACTATTATTAGTCTTTTTATATTTCCGTTTTATTTTTTTTTCTTTGTTTTTCTAATAAAAAATAAATAAATAAACAGTTTAAAAAAAACCCCCACAAAAACAAAACATAAATGATTGCCCTGAATCTATCTTTGAGGGCATTAATGGTCCGTTGGAAATTGATTGCTTAATCATAATGCATTGTGCTAATAGCAATTGGCGAAACCGTCTGGACTTCAGTCTCAACAACAGGGTAGAGCAACACTTGAAAAAAAAGTTGCTCTGTATACTTCAGTTTTGTAATATATCTCTAAACTACACTGGCCGTGCTCCCAAGATTCTATCCAGAATGCGGACACCTGCTCCGTAATGACGGAGTTAAAGAGCAGTCGATCCATAATAAATGTGTCGTTCGAGGCCGTGGCACCTGCTAAATACGGGCGGCATACAGCAACGATCGAAGTTTCATGTTGCAACCCTGTCCACAAACACAAGCGGGTCATACAAACACATTAATGACCGGTATGACTTTAGCATGCCGTTGCTTGGTTGAAACCTTCTTCATCGCGGAACGGCCATCGTTTTTTTTTTTTTTTTTTTTTTTTTCAACAACAATAAAAGGTAATATTCTTTCAAATGATGAGTATCATTAATACTCTCATGGAATGGACAACACAAAGCTGCAGCTTGGTATGTAGGCCTCCATAGAGACTTCACTAAACTATCGTGGCATATTTAAAACATGTCAGACGTCATAAAAAAAAACCGGAAAGTATTATGTTTTGAAAACATTGTTCCCCCAAAAAAAGAAAAAAAAAGAAAAAAAAAAAGACAACTTTGATAAAAACGTTCTCCACTTCCCGTTCAGTCATTGCACACGAGCGGCAACACGAGCGGCAACATGGCCGCCAAGATGATTACAAAAAAGCGATAATGTGTTCCCTGCTTCAGTATTGGCCAGTTTCCGACGGCACTTTTGAACCTAATCTGTGGATACAACAGAACGTTTAGCCAAAACTACAACTGTATACTATACATTTGACAAGCAATATTTAGAAATGTTTTCTATTCCTCGAGGTGTGGACATTGTTCTGGAACTGGTGCAGTTTAGCGGCACTTTTCTGTTAAGAGTTTCAATGTTTTATTGATCGAATGAGGTATTGTTTGATTGATTTGTTGATTAACTAATTGTTTTATTGATTGAATTAATTATTGATTGAATTTTCAAAACTTTTGTGTTTATCAATCGAAATATTCTGAATGTTTCATTATGTAATTTAAGATTTAAGAAAACAAATCCAAACCCAACAACACCCTATTCACAAAACAGGTCGATGAAAAGGTAAATTGGGAACGACCCTACCTATTCCAAAATGTGTAGAGTTACATCCCTAAAAATAGCACCATGGGTCTACCAAATAGGGATTATTCCCTAATGGGACTGGTGGTTGATTGCCATACTTCCCATCTTCAGAACATCTTACTGTTGGTACCCAAACAGTCCCAAGTGGGATGGAATAAATACACTGGTAAGAACACCTCCAATGTTGCAGCTAATATTGAAAAATTATATATAAAGATCGACGCTTCTATCCGCTTCATTCTTGGTTCATGTGGCCACAATGTCACGATTGCGCGTGTGGCCGAGCGGGCACCGGGCTCATCAAGCTCTGGGCCAAGTTTCATGGCTCTGCTTACCTCAAGAAAAGAATCAGCGCTTACGGAGGCAGGGAATATTTTTGCTTACGTCAAGCGCATTTCACGGGTTAGCAGAAAATGTTTGCTTGTGCGCGTGCGTACTCCATGTTACTAGGCTATCTTCGCTTACACAGAAGTTCGGTGCTTGCACAGAAAGCGGAGATTGGTAATCGCAAGCGCAGAGTTCGACCGTAAGGAGAGCCATGAAATTTGGCCCTGGTGTTTCTGATCAGCAGAGTTTTGGTTCGATTCCCAGTTGTGGCACTTGTGCTTTTTGAGTAAGATACTTATCCATAATTGCTTCGTCCTTCGATTGGCACATCTAATCCATTGTTCCCGTGTACTATATGATTGGTAGTGCATGTAAAAGAATAGAACTTTCGTTGAAGAGCAGGGGTAAGGCACCTCAAGGGGTTACCAAAAGGTGGAAATGGTACCCTTTCAACATGTTTCCTAACCCTTGGTTCACATTATAGCAAGCATCCCTGCTTAAAGAATTTCCTCAGGCTTGTGAGCATTGCGCAGGTTGACCAGACATTTCACATAAGGTTCGCTGATCAATTTTGATCAATTTTTTCGTTTACTCAAATTGAACCAATTGCTAATTATGAATATAACTAGTTCATCATCATGACAACCTTCATTTTTATATACATGTATTTAAGTCTGCCATTAGATTGGACGGGTTTGCCTAGCACTTTAAATAGGTAAGGGATCAATTTGGAGTTGCTGCAGGCTTGCGAGCTACAGTCATTAAGTTCACTGATGAGGCATCCTTGCCAAACTTCAAGTTACTCAAACGGGATCACTTGCTAATTATGAGCACCCATAATCCACCATCTAGACAACCTATGGTTTTCATCTTCAAGTCAATATCATTAGCTTTTCACGGGTAGGCCTGGCATTTTATATACAGATACGGTGATCAATTGTTGTGAGTTGTGAGCTGACGGGACGGACGATGGGTTCCATGTGTTTCACGGGTAATTGGCCGACTCAGCGCACCAACGCCTGCGCCATATATGATGCATACTTGATTTAACCGATTATGTGGGGACAAAACTTAAGGATTTAAATAGAAACTGATAGATTTTGAAAATTCACAGTTTGTATAGCGGTTAATTCACCAAGGGGAGTTCAAACAAAATAGCCTGAAAGGCAAAGCACGATACCCTTGTGATGCACACTTGGACATATTATTACTGGGAATCCCATCCAGTACGGTTCATAATTTAGTAATCAGTTAAGGTAGAAAACAAATGTATGTATACATTTTTTATTTGCGTCCGGGCGAGACTCAGATTTTGATCCTTTTCAACCAACGTCTGGGTCAGAATATCCCAAAACACGGGTACGGAACATTACCTCACTAGGACGAAATACGAGGTTTCCTCTTATCGCATCCGGTGACTTTATGTCCTCGAAATTGTATTTCTTGCGGCAACGATTGTATGTTGCCGGAGTTGCCAAAGGCAAAGAAATGTTAATGTAACATGTTTGGCAACAAATTATAATTAAGTAACAACAGCCTAAGTAACATACTAAGTGTTTGCCCCCCCAATTTTAACATAACGCAATACATTTTATACCATCCAAATTTTTGTCTTGGGTAAACACAGTCTCCCCTATGACTTATTTTCCTGTGGCTACATCTATGATTTCACTCCTCCCTCAATATACAACCTCATGCTTGAGAATTCAGAGCGAGTTCAGTCTTCAGAGAATATTATCGGCACAGGTTTATGTCTATGCGAAATTTATACGCAAATTACTCGGGTGTGTCGATTGACGTCAAAATATGATGCGATCTAGTTTCTCCACTGTTACTCTTTCTTTTACCTTCAACTCAAAATTTGTGTTTTCCTATTTGATCTTTAAAATGACAGTGATTGTTTACCGCCAAAAAAACAAAACAAAAACAATTTCATGTGACTTTTTCTACCGAGTAACAAGCCTTGAGTTACCTTATTATTGAGCATGAAGATATGTGATGCACTCATTGTCCAAAAAGATAGTCCTCATAAAATTGAGGAAACATTTCAGAAAAAAAAGAGTTAAGAAGTCTCTCCGGTCCACGCTTAACAAGTATAAACAGTAATTATATTTGATACTCTTTTGGAGCGAAATTTGAAACATGACGTCATCGGATATAAAGAAAGAAAGACAAAGAAGTTCTCTATACATTTTAAATAGGGATTTTTGCGCTTGTAAGTATCATCGAAATTCAGGAATGAACTGGAAATTCTCTGTACTAAATGCAGAGACCATTTGAAAAGCGGCGTCATCAAACGATTGTATATTTTTACAAAAGAAAATGTACACCATTTTTGCAAGAGTTTACAGACTTGTAACTGTTACATAGTTTCATGAGGAATCTATCTAATGGAGACCTTCTCCAAAATGCCCTGAAGATAACAGTCCCCTACTCGGTCGATCCACCGGGCCAATTTTGGTTTCATTAATCACCGTTCTAGAATTGCTTTTCCCGAGCGTGAGTTTTATTTTAGCCGAGAAACTGGCACAAACAAAACAGACCAAGGAACTGGGTGGTTTTTCTGTTTGGTGCTTAAACCTAGTTCTCGTAGTTCGTTAGTTATGAGGCAGAACCCAACATTAGGGCTAGTTGGCTCAGTTGGTGGAGCGCCAGCACAATTAATCTAGATGTCGCAAGTGCAAATCCCGCTTCAACAGTTTCAACCTACAAAATAACATTGTTAATGAAATGTTCAATGTGGACAATTGTTAGTTATTGGAAAATACATGTCATGTGAACGAACAATAGTAGATTGTATATTTTGCCTGGCTCGCAAAGTTGAATGTCTTCTTGCCGGCTTTCCAGGAAATTGTTCTCCAAAAAATTATGAAGTCGAAAGTTGTAGATGAAACTAATGGGACCTTGCCTCGACATCCCTGTACTATAAATGCATGGCATTGCCTATGCCACTCTTCGTCTGGCGTCGTCAGTATTAAGCGATGTTTAATGTAGATGAGCAAGGGTAAATGAAGGGGAACTAAAGAGACCAATGCTGGCAATTCGTTATCATAATGATACCTACTCGTAGTAAGTACGTGATTATAATGTGTATATGGTATTAGCGAAATGCATTTTTTTCTTCGTCATTTGCGAAACCTGAATAATGTGAATAGTATCGTGTAGAGTGTTATGACGCATCTCAAACAATTCAGACAGCCAAGTTACTTGTAACGAGAGTAACAGCTTACTAGTGGTAGTCATTTTAGTTAGGTTTCATCCTCGATGCATGATAACATTCTACTCAGTGCTTTCTAGAGTAAGAACTTAGTCCGTTAGCGTACTAGTCGGATGGGTTTCGTACACGACCCACGTTATTCTGAGTAACGAGAGGTCAGTTCGAGTCCTGTATTTAGCAGCGGGTATCGACACAATTTAATTACTGCATCTGGAATACAGAATATTGTATGGGTTTTGAAGCATTGAAGGGCATGCATTCCATGTACATTCACATTGTGTCAACACAATGTGTGATTTTATATAAAAGTTGCGTATATTATTTATTCTGACGCTGAGTAGAATTCGGACTTAGGGAAACATACTTAGTTCTAAAACGAAATGTCCCACTTGTTAACTTCTATCTGGGCGGAAGGCAGGAGGACATCCAGCTTAGTGGACCAAATTCCGAAATACAATCAACGGCAGAATAATAATTAGCCAAAATACAAATAGCCGTCACAATTTTGTTTCAATTTTTTAATCAAGACCTTTTTCAAATACGTCTTCAGTAAAGGGATCCAATGAATGCATTGCCATTGGTATTATTGTTGCACACAAACAACAGTCTTTTTTACTGTTTCACACTAAGAACGACAGCAAATACTGTGCCTTTTTCTCTTTTCTTACCTTTTGTCTGTTGTGTTAAACTTATCGATCTTTTAATTGTTACATAATTTTTACGTCGGCTTTTTTGTTTTGATTTTAAGAACTTAACTATTTTTTTTTGTATTTTTATATTTATTTGATTATTAAATATTTTATTTAGTTTTGTGTAATAGATCGTTAAAACATTATTTTGTAAATGTTTGCTTTTGTTTAGTTTCCACTTTATTACCTCAAAAGTGTTTTAATTTATCAAACACACACACACCCAACAGTCCCAGCACTTGTAATAGTTGTACAACTATCAAACAGTGTAAAACCCGTTTGTAGATTAAAAATCAATTTTGTTTCCCAATCGTCACGGACGCTGCAAGTTGTCTTTTCAATTACATAATTCAAAAGACCTCCTTTGTATATACAAAACAAGCAGTGCTTTTTAGCTTGGTTTTACACAAGCTCCCTTCATTAGTCATAACAGTTAAACATTTGTAATGAATAAATAATATTATAAAAGGTCCATCCGCCGATATTAATTCAGCATGCCTTGTATAAACAACCTCCATTGCAGCAAGGTTGGAAAATCTCAATCATCTATCAGGAGGCAAACGTTGAATTTTATCACACGTCGATGCTCTTTCCCATTCACTTTTTTTCTCTCTTGGCATTGTGTCTAATTACTGCACCGTCCCCAGGGCCCTTCAAACCGTTGAAGCGAAGCTCCCCTGGTTTTTCATAGCTAGTTATTTATTGCGCCAGTGCATTCGATATGCATTGTAGAGTGTGATGTATTTTTGTTTCAATACTTTTTTTTTTTTTTTTACATTTCCCCCCTTCGGAACGGTTGATACTCCGGTGGGGGCTGGAGTTTATATTAAGTGGGTTGCTCTGCGGGCAGCTTTAGGACGAGTCGATTGAGAGTTGTGGTTTTATTGCATTCGCAGGACAAGTTACTTATTTTCTATCCAAATATTTTATCTTTAGGTGTCGTTTGATTGTTTGCATTCATTGTGACTTCACCCCAATATTTGGTGATAACCTTAAATAATAGTGAGGTGTTAAGCGTCCACTTCCTCTAAAGCTGTCTTAACTGTATTTTGCTGTTTCTTATTCTCAAAGGCGTGGTGTACTTTTGGTACTAGTCGTTGGTCAAAACTAGTAGGCCAGCCGCACCTGGTGTATCCCAACGAATGCATTACATAACAAACCTAAGGACGATTTCACTCAATTTGTCATCAAAGTTGCAAAACAGAAGAAGACAAAACAAAAACGACTTTTTTGCATAACATAGGTTGCTTTCATAATGCCTGGGAAAAACTTAATGTTTGAAGCCTTTCTCAGATTCAAGTTTTCGGGAGAAAAATTACCTCTTACACGACTACTTTAAAGGCGTCGTCTCTAACCATAATTTAGAACATCAACAGTTTCCCAGTGTTCTTTAAAAAGCGATATTTTAACCCAATGGTCCCTCTCCTCCCTCCCTTCCCATCCGCTTTTCTAGAAACAGAGACACCTTTTTAGCTTAGGTTTGGTTAGAGAGAGATAGAGTCGGTTTTGCAGGCAGTATAGTGCATCAAAAAATGATTGATAACACAAAGGTACACTGTGTTGCACCTTGATTTGGTTATGTGGTTGAACTTACATGTTTTCCCAGAGCCCCAAAAGTCATATTTGGTTACAAGTCGTATTTGCTTGTTATCACTTCTGTAAGGCACGCAATACTTGTTTGAAGCAGTTACCAGTTTCAAAAGGCTTCACAAATTTGATAGCAGGACTGCTTTAAACAAGACTACGAAGACCCCCCGCATCTGCAAGATTTACGGAGTGTACTGATTGCTACCCCTCGCTATAATCAACGCCCATCTGACATTTGAATGGTGTAATGTTGATGGCAGAACGCAACCAGCCTCATCACTAACATCATCAGTGAAGAGTCCCAATAGAAATAACGACTGCATAGAACGTGAAGTTCAGATGTACAAAAAAAACAGAAACGTTTCTCAGATTCAAATTTTGGGGAATACAAACCAATATCTTTTTCCATGACCACATTACTCCAAAGTGAAATGTTTCTCAAAAAGCTTTATACTATCAAAAGCTGCTGTACTTCTAAACATGTAAGTACAACACAATCTCATTAGTTCATCCCTGTGGAGACTTCTTTTGTTCTTTCCTTTGTCTTTATACTTCCCATGGAATTCTTACGTACAATTTATTTCAGAGAATAACAGTCTTTAGAATTTTCATATGGACACCTTTTGGTTTCCTCCTTGTTTTCCTTTTTTTTCCCCTCGGTCTCCGGAAGTAACCGAGTTTGAGCACAATAAGTTGTAAACGACTGCACAGAGAAAGTAATTGAGCTCCTTGTTGCAAACTTCAGTAGTGAACATGTTTCCAAAGAAAACAGTGTGTTTTTGTCCCCCCATCCGAACCCAAAACCGCAATAATCAAAGATGCCAAAATGTCTGTCCCCGGAGACTAAAAGTCACGTGCGAGAGGCAATTTACAGGCAACTGGTCCCAGGCAGTCTCCAACAAAAATACACATTTCAATGAAATGTCTATGAATATTTTTTTGGTGTTGCGGCTAGAAGAGTGTCACTTGTGCTGCCGAAGCGTTCATTGTGCCTACACTGCAGCTGGATGCTTTGCTTCTAAGGTGTCCGGCAAACATTGCACTTTCTGTCATGGTCTTAAGGAAACTAATCGGCTTGTGGGTAACCCCGACCAAATCTAGGAGAATATGTGACGGTGGACTTCGCCACAAACATTAATGACTGGAATAAATACATCCTGATGGGTTTATTTTGTCTGATGAAATCATCTTTCAGAAACTTGATATGAACAAGGAAAGGGGTTGTTCTTGAATTAATTCGGTAATTGTTTCAGTTTTTGATAATAGGGTAGATTCTAGTCGGCCTTTTCTGAAAAAAGGGACAACAAAACCAAACAAACAAAACAAAACTTGACAAGGAATTCAACATTGAATGAAACAGGGGCTGACTCTCTCTGGGTCAAATTTGTACTTGGGCTTTGGCAGCAATTATGAAAACGTATACAATGTTTCTATGGCGGACGGGAAATATACAAGTCGGAACCCAGTCCTTGGAAAAGTTCAAGGGATGCGTAATGTGTTGCTTTTAACACATTGCAATTATCCAACACCCCATGTAATGGGGATTGTTATTTAAATAAAATGAATAAACCGAATCAAAGTAAACCCTTATTGTTTTAATACATTTCGCGTGTTTGCTTTTGAGTACAAGCACGGCCGGCCAGTACTTTGTAATGACATCAGCTGCTACCCGATGTAGTCCTTGAAATATTGTGGGCTGAATAATGCATTCAATACAACTAGTTAAGGTTGTGCTTTTGACATTCTTGTTTAAATGGGTATAACTATGAACAGTGAATCTACTCGATGCTGTCTTTGTCAGTGTATAGGTTATCTGAAACACAAACTGCACCTTGATATGCTTGTCCTTATATGCACAGAGAATGTATAAAACTGTACCTTTGACATTCTTATTTGAATGGGTACAACTATGAACAGTGAATCTACTCGATGCTGTCTTTGTCAGTGTATAAGTTATCTGAAAACAAACTGCACCTAGTTATGCGTGTCCTTACAATGCACAAAGAATGTATTATGTAAAACAAATACGTTTACAAGACCTGAATGACAAAAACTTAACCCAATGATAGAATGTTTGAAGGACAAAGTAAAAAATAATTGAGCAACAATCGGCAGACAAATTAAACAAACGGAAAGAAAAGCAGAAGAAAAAGGCAAACAAATGAATAAGATTCTGACAAGAACTTCAATCATGATTGCCTTTTACTCGCCAGAAATATTTTAAAGCCAAAAGCAGCGACATAAAGATGACGCAATGACGTTCCAAAAACTGATCACCAACTCAAGAAATTCTACCCCAACAAGCCTAGACCAAAATTGTCTTGTTCCCAAGATTGTGATACCCTCTGGCAATGCAATAGCGTGAGAGGTGTTTTGGTAACACCTACTGGAAATCATGCACCATAGATCAGGTGCTAACTGCCTGCGCAGTAAAAAACCTTAAGACGCCGTCTGAGAAAATCGCCCTGCTGGGGAGATAGTGTTTCATCCACAAGTCAACATGTGGACAGGATCCATGTACGATCAGACCACGACCTAGCATCACAAGAGAGGTTAAGCTACACGTAAATGCGTAATGTGTACAGTTATGTGTACGTATGGTACGGTGGCCCTCAAAGGGACGTCAAACATTGCAAATAATGGCAAAAAACTTGTGATAGTTCGAAAAAAAAACACCTCCCAAACAAAACTGATTATTTACATAATAGAAAAGCAAAACTCTACAAAAACATTACAACATTCCTAGACGAGACAAGTAACGGAATATACTTTTCGGATTACGGTTCGAATCCCGCTTCGGACCGGAGTCTTTGCTTTGAAAGGGTTCCACTGTAGTATGAGGAAGCTGCTGAACAAAAGATCATTTAGAGCCTGATCAAGGACTCAATAGAGACCGTGAATGGTTTCCTTCTACCAGGAGTGCTCTTGAGACACTAGCTCAACTTTGTTTTTATTGAATTCATTCGTCCGTTACTTCTTGTTTATATAACATGTTCTTGGCTAGGCCCCTTCATTTCATGTGACTAGATATATAGAAATCCTGCAGTTTCCTAAGTAATTGAATTAGTTGGGTTTTTAACACTGCCTTTACAGTAAAACATCCCAGTAAGATTTACTTCCCGCAGCAACCAACGATACACATTGCAGATTATTGCATTATTTGTTACGTTACTACATCTGTTGAAGATTTATTGAGTTTGATACCGTGCACCTTGACCACTTGACACATTGTTTGTGTTTTCAGTCCCCATCGGATTGACCAACGATGGCAGTTTTCCTCCACAACTCAACCTCAGTTTTCTTAACTCTGCAGGCTCCAGGTCAGGACTGACTGGACTCCGGGTCTCAGGGGGTTCGACCTAAGTTGACTGGATACTGGCAACACTTGGGAATTTTTTAACTCTAATTCTGCGTCGGTTTGACACATATTTCGGGTCAGTCTGACGCAGATTCCAACCCAGAATCTGGGTTGGTAGATTTTTTTTTAGAAAGTTCACCATTGTTCTTTACACAGCGGGTTACCAGTGCACAGCACTTTTTCAGATCTGTAGGCGTCATGACCAGAAATGTACATAACATTCTGTGAAATTAGTACATTTTGTAAACAATACAAAACAAGCAGGTGTCCTAGATTTTCGATGCTCGGAATAATAACGAACTGGATGGTGTTATTTTTACGTATTTTGTTTCCCCTTGCGCGATAGTTGCTTGCCACTGTTTTCTACAGTTAGCGATTATCCGTTTATGAATATTGTATACGTAGATGCAGTGTCGTTTCATTTCGAAGAACATTTGTAGACATATATTTTTGTTTTGAGTGCGGGAGGGGGTTGCTGGGCGTAAGCCTGAAGATAACAAGCGGGAAAACCTTCTTACTTGATGTACCCTTGAGTACTGGGAAAGCCATTTACGATTCTTGGTGCAGTAACATTGACTTTGTTCCCTTGATTTGCTAGTCCCCATAGAGTCGAGAGAGGTCATCGTCATTGGCACCACGTCGTTCCCGGCGGGGAAGCGAAGCGAGAAATGTGTCAAGAAGCTCACAAATTCTGAAGCTAAACCTGGCAAATTCATGAATAAGTGTATTTCCGCAAGTACCACGCTGCTAGGTACGGTAGACGGTGGATTAGCGCCACCCGATGTTTTATCACTTATTTTTAACAATCTCTTTGTGAATCTCCCAGCTCTTGTAGTGCTGTTCAGTTGTCACTGCTTCGTGTGGGTCTGTGGCTGGCTGCTTTACTTAGGTGGTATAGAGGTTTTTATCGGAACTGGCGAACTCGCGTTTTTCTACTCCAGTGACTTATTTTCTGTTTGCATTTAAAACCAAACGTGATGTAAGAAAGAAACAAAGAGGAAGAAAAAAAAAACAAAAAAAACCCAAAACCCCAAAACAAAACAAACCAACAGACTTAAACAAATTTATGTTGTCTACATTTTTGTGGTACATATTCTTAAAACTATTTTGTTGGAGACCTATAGTTTCATTTATTTTTTTTATAAATACCGAATAATTGCGGTGATACAATTGATAGTGTTCAATAGTTGCTTTGGAAAATGTGATAGGGCACCCCCGCAAAAAAAGCAAAAACTAATAATAAATATGTCACAAATATGCAATAATAACATACTTCTCAGTATGTAAAATTATTACCAATCATCAAGATTAAAGACACATTTACTTCATCAGATATAACAATATAATAGGAAGAAAAGATGAGGCTTTGATTGTTCCCCTCCTCTCTTTCTCTCTCTCTCTAAAAAAAAAAAGAATACATAAAAACATTAAAGAAAATAAATAAATAAATCACTCACCATGCCACAGTCATAATTTTAGTTAGTATTGTTTTTTTCACCAAGCAAGTGGACACAAACACAAAATAGCGCATCAGGAATTACAATTAAAGTAACTTGGAACCACGTTGTATATAATTTCGATTTTACCATCCGACACCATCGCTCACTTATTGAGTAACAGTTTTTAATTAAAAAGTAATTAGTCCGCCATTTTTTTTCCAACAAATCTAAACAATTCCAAGTTCCACAATTGCACCTAGCCAAATAACAATTTAGCAACTTAGCCAAATCTAATTTAAAAGTGATTGGGTGTTTTAAAAGTGGTTTGGTTCTTCACAGAAATGTATTACACGCTAAAACCAAACCGTTACTCAACAAGTAAGGCATGGCGAAATGGTGTGATTTTTTTTTGACGGTGCCATGAAGAGTTAAGATGCATGTGGGCTTCATTTGGGCTGATGATGGGCTTGTTGTTTAATCACAAAAATACGTGTATCGAGTGTAACGAGATGCTTGATTTATATATTGACAGTCTCACCGGAGTCTGTGGTCGTTGGAACAGTCTCGGTCCCAGACGACCCCCTCACAAAGAAGTGTATGTCACGGCCGGAAATGGCAAACACACACATGCCAGGCTCTTTCCTGATTGAATGCCGGAAAACAACAACGACGGCTGTAGGTAGGGGTTAAAGGTTAATGGCAGACACAGGGATGGCCCGTCATGAAAAGCTTAAAAGTTTAACTGAGCCACAGTATTTGGCTCATTCTGTTTGAGCTCAAAATGACACGTTGCGTTGGATTGGGCGATTTTTGGCTACAGGCTTTTGTTATGAAATGAAATGGTTGGAAATATATTTTTAAGTAGAAAACCCCCAAATAATCCACACAAATGCGTCGGCATTGTGTGGTTGCCCTTTCACTTCGTGAACTATAACACGGTCAGAACATTTTTTTTTGCTCAACAAAATAGCGGACAGTGTTAGTTCACGAAGTAAAAGAAAAAATCACACGATTTCGAGGCATACTTGTGCGGAACATTCCAATTTAAAAACATCTTGTCAACAATATTAATTTCACAACAAACTCCTTTTTGTAGTCAAAACCGCCGAATTTAAGGAAACGTGTCCTTTTAATCTGTGTTTGAGTCTTGCAGCACGCATAATATTGACGCACTCTAAAATGGAGCCAAAGCAAAAGTGCAGTCCATTATACGGGAAAGCTATATTAAAGAAGAGGCTAGAAAAAACATCTTTTTTTATCTGACAACTAACACTTGTTATCTGTGCTATTCCATTTTGAAACAGTAGACTTAATTGGATCATGCACAAACCAGCTGCTGAATACTCCCAGACAAATTAACTGCTCAGCCATTAATTTGAATGAAACAAGTATTTCAATGTAAACATACCTACTGGTGAAAATTATGCAAAGTTCCCGAGTTTGTGCGTGTGCAAAACTCGGAAAATCTTAAATGGAGCTTTCTCGTAAAGCGCAACGAAACTAGAAAATAAGGCATCCGGTAACAAGCATTGCACTGTTTTACTGTGCGGTTCAAAATAAGCTTTTCTCCACATATTGCGAGGGTGAGCTTGTGAAACCAAACTTGTCTTTCATTGCACTATGCGATTCCTTAATGTTGCATGACGTTAGCATTGCAAACGCACAGACAGCAAAAGAGAGAAACCAACGAAACCGGTTCACTGTCCAGCCATCCCTGGTCTGCCATAAGGAAAAACAAAAATGTAAATGTTTCGACTAAAAACACTAACACCAGGCCTGCCGTTTTTCAATCTAGGAACTACAAACCTTTATCACTAACACTGCGTTGTCAATTTAGGAAGAATGTGCTCACACTAACCTTTTCCTTCATGATTCAAACTACTTGAAACAACCTAACCGTTAACACATTTGTTTTGTTTACAAAGTGTAAACATTCTTCATGAAACTTTGTAACACAGGTTTGTTTAACACTTTTTTAATAACAATTTTATAGTAACAGCTAACATTCGTATTGAATAACTCATTATTTCACTGAATGAAAGTGGTTTCGAGAGTTCCAACCATTTTATTTAAGCAGCATCTTCTACATGTTTCTTGATTGCAAGTACAATGACGGAGGGTCAAACGGTTCCCCCTTCGTTGTCGCCTTATTTACCGTAAAATTTAAAACTAGAAGAAAACAAGTACACTCTAAGAACTTCCGAGTCAGGATTGACCAGGATCCACGTCTGGTAACGGTGTCAAAACGACCAAGAAAAAGGCCTGAATAACGAAGAATCCGATTTAAAACACATTTTTTGCCACTTTCCGTTTTAGCCTAACCCAGCTGAACCGGAAATGGGTCAGGCCCTGAGATACGGAATTCAGGTCAACTCCATAGCAAGGAACCTTTTATAGTGTATCCATGTCCACCATGGTTGACCATGCAGCGATGTAGAGCCTGAATTTGAGCTTAAGTACACGCATGTGATGCTATGAGCCGCTAAGCAGGCGGTAAGCATAAGCAAAAAACAGGGACTCAGTCAAGGCCCATTTCCATAGAGCTGCCTAACGGCAAAGTTTGTGCTTACTGCGCAAGTTTCCATTTCAGTGCACCGCTTACCGTAAACACGGGATAAAGCGTGCTAGCCTTCCAGTGCTTACAGTGTTCAAAATAATGACTCAACATTGCAAATCAGTGGTGAACGCGCAAGTTGGCCGCTTAAGTTCTTGCTAACCTGCGAATTAAGCTTACGCCTAAGCAATTGTTAGCTTGAAATTGGCCCTGAATAGTAGTTAGCAGATTCAAAACAGCAGATTTATATTGTGACATGGGTGATACTTTGGATGGTAGCGTTATTCTGATACTTATGGGGGGCTTGGCTATTGTGTGATCACATCAGCTCTATGGAATTGAGCCCGTGGTTGGTTAGAACATCCCGGGAAAGGGGGGGGGGTAGAAGGCGCGTAGTTAAAACAACACATATTCGTTACTCGTAAGGCTGCTGTGACCAGACGCAGCTTAGGAAATCACAAACAGATTCAGATGAAATGCCTGCCACTGTTTTGTACGTAAATGTATTACAGAAAACAACACCCACCTATATTAATTAACCAGTTCTGTAATGAAGACCTCTATAACACTGCTATTAAAAAGAACTAACACGGAATGTTTTGTGCCACTATTTTCAAGTCAATGTACTAACTGCACTGCAATAATATGCACTAACACCGCGCCTAATGGCCTACTCCGTTTTCGGTCACTAACTTCGTGTTGTACTAACATTTACTCTGGTGTTTTATTTGTCTTAATTGAAGTAACAAATCACAGACGTCATGGTAAGTATAGTGTGATGTTCAATGTTAAACAGCTAGGGCCCTAATTGAGCGAGAATTTTTTTACGGAAATGCTTTTTAAACATGTTTATAATGTTTTTGTTTATCATCTAATTGTAATTTTGATATATTTGCACTTCTGATCTTTTCGTAAAATCAGCCCCAGTCTTGAAAACTATACTTCTGCCGTTGACGGCGTGTGTCAAAATGACAATACTTTGACGTCATTTGTGGTACGTTGTTTTGTTCTACCTCTATGTTGCAACAAAGCGGCTTTACAAAACGGAGCTCTCACAAATATGACGTAACACGAATGACGACGTAACCGGGCTTTTCCGAATCTTTCTAAAAAGCACAAAAAAGGTTAATGAAAATGATGTATATATATATTATACTCTTGTTACAATTAAAATCTGTAATTTCATGTGTACTCAATTTCTGTATCGGTATAAATTCGGCAAAGATTGCTTGTCGCCGTTTTCGTTCGAACTGGTCTTTAAAACAAAGTTGTAGTAGTCACATGTGGTAAAATCAAATTGCACCTTGTTGTGACTTCAAATGCCCTGTTGCAGAAGGCCCTGCCATCACAGGCAACAGACATGGTTCAATTCCCATTGTTTTCACAAGTTAAATAAGAGTTTTATAGAATATCCAGTTCTATAGGTGTTCATATCGGTTTTGCACGTGGAGTGGGTTTTCAGGCTCCTAGCCTGACGTCTCCCTAATTTTGAGGTTTTCACACACATCTAAATTAACATTGATTTCTTCACCAGCTCCCTACCTAGATATCTTCAACTCAACTGTTGACAGTCGCTTTTGAATATCCCTTGGTTTCATTCAATATATATATATGTATAAATAACAAAACATTATAATAATATAATAAACGTGCAGGAAGTCTCCATTTTCACGACCTGAACAATTTAACCTCATAACGGTAAATGTTGACACAATTTACTTGATCGAGCAGAAGCGCGTATACCTCATTTTTTGACACGTTCGATTAAATAATTCAAAACAATTCTAGTCAATTTGCAAACAGCAGTTGTATTTTCACCTTATCAGGTACGGACGGATATTGTTTTGTTTTATTTTAACTCGTCATTTCAAACACTCTGAGTGGATGAACTATTTTCAGGCATGAACGGCTTGCATTCATCGACAACCATACTTCAGCTGCTTTGCGAGATATGCAAATAAGTTATCTCAGCTTTAATTGAACAGGACAATCTGATCACAACTATGTGTTTCCTCATTATAGATGATGACACTGAATAACCTTACAAGTAATTGATATGCATTGGTTTGTTTTATTACTAGCGCTCCGTGTTAAATTCTTTTGATTTTGTAAAAAAAAAAAAAAAAAAAAAAAAAAAAAAAACCGATTAAGGGAAGACCTTTGACAAAATGCCTAATTTTTCTACAGAAAACACTATTTTACTATTTTACTCCGCGACACAAAGTTTTGTAAAATCGAAGATCTGACCATTTTTACCCTTCACGGCCCCTTTAATTCATTGACTCAAACGTTTTATTGTGCAAACAATTTGTTCACTGGTGCAAACCGATGACTGCCTTGTTAAATAGAGGAACCTCACGCTCTTTGATGAAAGTACTCTGTTCCGAGTTTACGGTAATCTTTCAATTGCATGACACAGACAAATCCAAGTAGAGTTGTTCTTATTACACATGGGCCCATCATAGTTAAGAGGCCCGACTTCTTATAGAAACATGACACAATGACCAGGACTACACAATATCTCTTGATCAAAATACGGGTTATGTCAAATCAATTATACAAGCTATATACTTTATTAGCGTAAATGGTCCGGAACAAGATACCAGAGCAACACCTAATAAAAGAGAAGCGTTACCAACGACCCGTGAAAAACGACTTTCATACTGACTTTCGTTCTCATCTTTAGTTTCCTCACGAATTTTCCCGCCGTTTTTACGAGGGTCAGGCAGCCAGACGGTGGTCCTAAGGTGACGATAGGAGCATCTCATTTGGAACGTAGAAGACGTGTTCGGCACGGGGTATGCATTACAACTGCTGACGTCCAACGACAACTGCCGGCTTTGTGGTACCGTTCCATCGGCAGTTCTGCTTTATAAATAAGCAGGCGAGGCATGTATCCGTAATGCAAATGCAAACGATACTGGAATTATGAAGTTTTGCTTCAACCACTCTTATCAACTAATTGTGCTTCCACGAAACGCTTAATTTTGAAATGGTAAAGTAAGTCAGGACATCAACACAACATCTCAAATCACATTTTATATTATAATCATATAGTGGCTTTCTAGAACAGTGAAAAGGGGAAAATACACGAAAAAGAAGAACAAAATTCAGGAAGCATTAAACCAAAATGTGTATAATACAAATGAATCTTACAACTAACATATGAAAAGAAGAAGAAGAAAAAAAAAACTAGCGACAGAGGAAATTACATTGGGCTCATATTTCACGAACAATTTAATTATGTTTTGAAAGAAACAGCAAACAAAAAAAAGGTTGGGAACTTTAAGAAGGTTCTTCACACCATGTGTGTGCTTTTGTGTGTGTCTATGCGCCACCAAGTGAGGACTTTAACGTTGTCTGATCCAGGTGGTTTGATACACCGAGTACGTGCTTGAGTTGATTTTGGAATAGATTGTTCAAATACACTGCGCCCCCACAATGAGGTCGAAGTTCTGCTTGTAGGTGAAGAAACAAGTTCTAGATTGTTTCCACTGCTCGAAGTATACATTATGCAAATGACGTCGCTGCTGTGGGACAACCTCACACAGCGGTCATAAGGTGGTTGATCATTGGCCCTTCCTCTGTGCAAGGTACGCACTTACATTAATACTTAATATTTATCACCATCTTGTTTACCTTATTCTGGTGGAGGGATGGGGTGGGGTGAGACGTTTATGCGTAAGTTCTAAGTCTTTCTGTGGAAGTCATTAAAAACTGATGCGAATATCCTCTGAGTTTTCATTCACGCTGTTATTACTTTTTTTCTTCATATAGTTATTGTCACCATATATTTTGTTGTATTAAGCTCCCGGTCGGCATACAACTATGAGCGACTGGTTGTCAACAGTTAATGCAGGGGTAATGGACGAGAACTATTATTTTATTGCAATATTAATGTAAATTGGTCGTTTGCCCGCCTGCCGCTAACGAGCTGTGATAATCATCAGCCAACGATCAAGCCACCTGCTCATCTGAAATTATACTCTTGTCTCGTTCAGTTTTTTCCACATTAAACAAACAGAAGAGGTTCAATACATCATTTTCTTCTAACATGAGTCACTCAATACAGAGCTCTCACTTATTTTCTCTCGATGCCAGTGTCATCAAACTTTTTAGGTTGAACAATTTTCAACATTTTGACTTGAGTCGACATGCTTTTTTGTGTTGTTAGCCTTTGCATGTGCCTAGCGTTTTTGTTTATTATTTCGGTCTTCTTGACAGGAAACTAGGAGTATATGGTTACGTTGTTTTTTGAGGATTCATGCAATTGGTTCGTTTTCAGTAGTTATTTGTAATGTTTTCATTTTTTTTTTTCGGAGGGGGGAGGGGTTGTTTATCGAAGCTTGGTATTGGTCACCAGTAGCGATTTTATTGATCTCCGACGTGTGGGTGAACGATAAAGGAAACAAATACATATAAATGTATACGACATAAAACATACATTTACCATCCCCCCAAGAAAAAAGAAAGGAAAAAAAATAGACACCTTATAGCCGAATACAATATGTGGAAGAATAGTCATTCATTACAATAAAAAAAAAAAAAAAAAAAAAAAAAAAACATTAGTCGCAGGCAAAGCTACATCGAGCATATTGTTCAATCTGTAGAAAACTTAATTCCGCCATAAAAATGGCTCTACATGTTTTAGAAGAAGGTACCAAACGTTTAAATGAGTGCCAATTTTGAGGCGTAATAACACAAATCGAATCAATCACAGTTTTGTTCTCGGTCAAAACGTTATCAATGCCGGTACTAATTATATAATATTATACATACATATATATTAGAACAGAAAAAGTAAGTTTAACTTGGGTATGATAACTGTGACCACACGGCAGTTGCAGGTGGATCGGCTCTTGACACATTAACCCGGAGGTCTATATAAGGTTCAAGTCTCACTCTAGTAAATATTTTCTTCGTTCGATCCAAAATAGTTTAATGCCTTAGGATAAGTTTTTCTGTCTCATTTGGACCAAGGAGAGGCACAGAGTGCTCCTTTTCGTACTCACCAAAGTTCAAGAGCGATCTTTATTAAGCTCGCCACAAACTGTTACATTTACCAGATGTTGCCTTTTTATTTTAGAACGACAGCGTGTCATGCGTGTTAAAAAAATTAAAATAAATATTAATCTAAAACGAATAAAAAAAAAACACCAACAATTAAAATAAAAGAAATGGTCAGCTAATCTGACAAAATGATGTTGATATTGAATTCGAAATTACATTTGTGATGTTTTAATTGTCCATTGGTTAACAATAGAGGTTCGAGGCTCTATGGGTACAGCTCATTTGAAAAACATATTATCTATAACATAAAAAAATTCAAATTTTCTCTTCCTTTTTCACAAACCAACACCTCGACGGAAATTTTCTTTAACTTTGAACGTTTTTTCATTTTATTTTGCTTCTCCTCGAAACAAAGAGGAATTTTTCGCTTCATGAAAAACCCAGCGGCAAATATCTCAAATGACGACCCGTCCCAGTACATTTAACGCAAGATGAATTCATGAATAATTTCTACGGCGTAGGAACACCGGTTTGCAAGTCAGTGGGACTCAGTTTGTACCACCAGGCAAATATGCAGAACTGCCGATTGACATTTAATACACACCGAAAGATAACTCCGGTTAAGGTAGCAAAAATATTGCCCATTCTAGACCTGAATTATTGATGACACCTTCTGCGGTGATAGTCATGACGACCATGGAAGTTGTCCCACCGATATCGTATTTAATAGCCAATTACGGGCACCCAGCCAGCACTTGCCCCAATCTTCATCCTTATTCATCGCGATCATTTGCCAACCACGTATCTGTCACCGGAGAGAGACGAGGTGGCGACGCTCGGTTGAGAAAAAAAGCCTACTGTGTTATGCCTCGTGGGCTTCCTCGGGCAAAAACAGGTAAACCACTCACAAAGAAATTGCCAAAGAAAGGAAGTGATTCGGAGAAAATCTGACAGCGTTGTCACTGAGGAATTGTATCATTTAAGTCCCAATAGCACGTCTTTAAATCCATGCGTTCTGTGTAATTATTTAGTGAGTAGGACGGGTCTGTTAAAGCGAGGATAATAACTCCCGCGAGGAACAAATTATGGCAATTTGAGAGGGTGAAAAAGATTGATTATGACGTTACATATTTTGTGGCTAATTTTGACATCATAAAAGCAGGTGTACTCGCAGTGAGTGACGTCATCGGTTGAGCAAAGGTTATGTTTTAGAGAACGCTACGGCTTAATTTAAAAACCCGTATCTGAAGTTACAGCTCTTGCCAGGTGAAAGGTTTGGTTATTATTCAACAATTCTGTTTAGCTGCTGTTAAATTTGTTTGATAGTAGTGCCTAACAGCTTTTGACTGCACAGCCAAAGTGTACGTGTTCCTTAACTTATTAGATTTGTGTGTTTAGTTTCCTCGCGCACAGACACGCTGCATGTTGATCTTGAAATTGCTCCCTACTAACATTAATTCTTAACAGTCCACAGTAGTGAAACAAACCAGTAATACTCACCATTTCAACGTACAAGTAAATATTACTGCTTCCTTTTTAACATTTTTGTTTATTGCTACCTTCATTGTGACATTATTGTTTTCAAATTAGTCTGGTGCCATGTTCAAATCGAACGCGGTCAACTTTAGGACAACACAGCATAAAAACTGAGGCTCTGGCCGAGTTTGGAATCTGCCCTTATGATTGGCATGAATTCTGACTATCAATTTAGTATTTTCGGCTTAACTGTTTGTGAAGCTTCTGAAACTAAATATTGGATTAGGTCTTTGCTTTCACAAGCGTTTATCAAGATGCTACCATTTCTTTCATCAATTACTGTGTTCAATAACAGTCTTGAACATATTTTTTTTACGTAAAGGAAACCGTACTGTTTTCCTGCCCGTCTCGCTGTGATTACCTTGACAAAATCAATATGGAGAGAAAATACACCATTGCAGCACAGCTTGAAATAAAGTCAAATAAAATTTGAGCTTTTGCCCAACCTAACATGGAGCCAAAACCTAAATGCTGTTCTTCTACGGATGCTTTTGCAATACATTTATTCTGAACATAATTATATTGACTCACTTTAGGCTCAGCTTAAACTCAAATTTCGAATGCGTCCCCTTTAGAAAACGTATACAAAATAGTAGAATCTGACTTTGGTGCCAGACTAATTTCTTTTAAGCCTCAGTCCCATTGCTGACAAGTTTAATCTGCAAGGACCACGACTTAACTGTGATAAAGCTATACTTTATCCTTCAGTTCCCGGGTCACCTATTGTCGAAACGTCAGGGCCAGCGCTGATCTCAAAACATGAGGGTGATGAAGTTCTTCTGTCTTGTACTGTCGCAAATCGGGGCTTGGGGACCATCGTCAGCTGGCTTCTTGTAAAACCAAGAACTATGAGTAAGTTACAATATAAGCATAGATCTTAATATTTACAAAATATTATAAATACAGAGTATTATAAGTGTGTTATTGTTTCTCTGACCTCTAGCATCTAGATGAGTTAGCTGTTCATGGCTTGATTTCACCAAGCACTGGGATTTAGTATAAGATGAGTTGTCAATATCACCATAGTAATTTGTAGTGTGACATCACACTTTGCTTAGCATTAAAATGGACACACACTTAGGATACATCTTAATTCCTTTTGAAATCGGCCGCAGTCCATTAGCAATCCTGGATGTCACAACATGGGATGATGACGGTCTCTCGATACTCAGGGCAGTATAACTTTGTTGGTACAACGAGTCAGTCAATCTTAAAAAAATAATAATAAATAAAGAAAAAATAGTAACAATATTAACAACAACAACAACAACAAAACCTAAAAATGTACCATAATTTCTGATGGTTACTGTTATGAGAATAAACAACTTGTTACTTATTTGTAAGTCAGTACTTGAGTTTGGGGTGTGAAAACATACAGAACATCAAAATCTCATTTTGTTATTTGGAGATTTGTCCACAAATCATCTCAAGATCCTGCACTAAAGACCAAAGTGTCTCCTGTTTTAGTGTTCGCTTCGATGGGCGACGAATGTGCGCAATTCTTGTGCTGACATTGTGCAATACGCCACCTCGGGTTTAACTCTGAAGGTGTGACAATACTGCATAGTAATTAATTCAAGTGTGAAGACTTCCATTAATTTGCATGATAGATGAAACACGAACACACGATGCAGTGGTGTCCTATGAACTCACTTATAAGGGTTTATTATTAGTACCGAATGATAACAATAAACAACAACACAAGTTGTAGCAGCGTTCATTGACGTCATTTCTAAGGTTTTCCATCCTGTCGAATACTAAATGTGCTACTTTTCTGCGGATAAGACTCAATATTTTCAATGGATATGGGTCGATATTTTTCTTTGGACAAAAAAATAATATTAAATTGAATTCATGTATTTATTAAATATACGCGACCCTCCAATATAAACTGCAACCGATAATTCAAAACTGTTTTTTTTCTTTTTCGTTCAGCTTTCTTTTTCAACTCTCACCGAGTGCACATGGACAAGCGATTTCGTATTGAGTCCGATTCGAATACAACGTACAACTTGAGGGTCACCAGAATAACAAGAGACGATGAAGGGGTCTACGCGTGCCAAGTCAACACGCTACCCGCACCTACATCCATCAATATCACCCTCCAAGTTGTCGGTAAGGACGCCCCTTACGGGCAATAAGCTTTTGTCTTTAGTTAGTTACAAAAAAAATAGTGCAAATGTTTTCATCGATGTGTACTTAAATTAGTATGAAAGAGATCAACGCCTTTAAAAATTCGTCAGTCACACCATGGACTAAAGTGTGGTGCACAACAGCCAAAACTCAATGTTTGGAGAAAATCCTTGTTAAAGCTGCTTTTTCGGAGCCTGATTATTGTTTTCTAACCACCATTCTTATACTAAAATAAAGCTGACTTCTTCATTAGTAAAGATCTGTCTATGAGATGCGTCACTTCATGAAAACGAAAAAAAAAAAACGAGACAAACACAGAGCGGTGTACAAACCACAATGCATACGTCACTTCGTGAAAAATGCGGAAGTCGTACTGCGCATGTTCGGGACAGCGCTTTGTGTTTCAATGTATAAAGTAGCAAATCGTGATAAGGTCACTACGTTGAAACACAGAATGGCTTATCTAGTGATTTGTCAGTCATGTGTATCAGCTTAAATACGATGCTAATATGTGTCAGGCGGTGAATGTATCAATGAATTGTATACAAACCAACTTGCACAATTTTTGACTAAAAACCAAACCTCTATTCGTGGAGCAACCGTCAAACTGTCGCTGGTAATTATTTTGGTCTTAATTTGTATATCGGAATTCTCCCTGCGATTCTCTTCGAAAAAAATATTTAACATCTGCAAAAAAGAAAGACAATGTAATTATCTTTAATTAATTTCTAATCAGTTAAAATTATGATTTATTGAACAGTTGCACCTACTATTCTCGGGATAGCCCAGCAGTTTGGGAGTACATCGCCATCTATTGAAGATGCTAGACTGTCGTTTAACGAGTCTGACAACGTAATACTCTCCTGTGAAACAGACGGCTCGCCGAAACCCTTGTATGGATTTCCAGTTTCAATTCTATACAACTCTAGTCAAAGGATTTCTCTGCTGGTGTTGCCAACTACAATGTATTTGAGATTTCCATGACTTAGTAAAGACAGACCCTTGCCCTCCAAACATTTCTTGGTCGGAACTGACCCGAAATTTTTGGTCTGTTAGTACGGTGGCTTATTGACAAAATTGTTTTAGGGGTCCCATAGAAGCATATTAGAAGGGGTGCCCGTTCTATCATTTCTAGGTCAGTAAACTAAAGGGATCAACTTTTTCCACATAGCTCTGCCTGAGTGTTTGAAATAGAAGCTGCATGGTCACTTGTTATATACGTTTTAATGATATGCGGAAGCGGCCCTCTATTGGTGAAAACTTGATAGGCAGAATAACCACATGAAGTTTTACCTCAGCCTGACCTTGACCTAGGTCACCCAAACCAGGCACCCCCCTCTAGAATGATTCTTTGGGACCTATAGAATAACTATACAACATTTGGTGCTTTAGTCCAGCGTGTCACGATTTTGCCAAAAAGTGGCCCTAAGCCACCGGACTTTAAGGGGGCCTGACCCATTTCTGAATCAGCGTGATACGAAACGGGTCAAACTGACTCATAATCCGAGTTTAAAATCCCATTTTAAACCAGTCTCCGGGTCAGTCTGACCCCAAATGGGTCAGGCCCCTTGGGAACTGGAATCCGATGATTTCTGAGCCGGAATATTTTGCAGCGTCCGGTGGCTTGGCTTTGGTTTGTACCACACGGGTCAAGGTTAACATGATGGTGTCCAAATCACTCATTTTGTCTTTGAATATTTTAGCACTAATCTCTGAAGAATGTACATTTAGACTTAAAAATTTGGAGCCACGATTCAGAGGAGTGCTTCGGTAAAGGAAACAAGAAACAAGTTTTGTTTTGTTCTCTTTTTGTAAGGAACATTTTTGGGACTGACACACTTATACATTCGCTTACAAAAAACCCAAAACAGCACTAAAACCTCCGCCCAAAAAAAACAAACAACAACAACAAAAACAACAGCAGCAGCAGCAGCAGCAGCAGCAGCAGCAGCAGCAGCAGCAGCAGCAGCAGCAGCAGCAGCAGCAGCAGCAGCAGCAGCAGCAGCAGCAGCAGCAGCAGCAGCAGCAACAACTACAACAACAACAACAACAACTACAACAACAACAACTACAACAACATTAACCAAACAAACAAACAGCCTGGTAGATTTGACACTATTTTTGACGGCAACTTGGGCAATGCCAACTTGCCTTACCCTTTCAGTTTCGCCACTGTACCATGTGTTGACTTGTCCCAAGTCAATCGGCATTTTTGTATATACATGTATTGATAGCACATGCATAACACAATTCAGTGTCCAATTTAGGAAGCACCACAAACCAGTGTCTCATCCAGATGCCGAACAGGCTTCGATGAGAGCCCCAAAGAAGTAGAAGCAGAAAAACAAAATATCCCACATACAACTACCAAGTGCACGTCTTGTAGCTTGGTTTTCGTCTTTCACAGTGTCTCCTGGTACTCGTTGACAGCGGATCAAGTGATATCAGACAATTCAACGTTGAAGATTCTCAACGTACAGCGGGACCAGGGAGGGCTCTTCAAATGCGTGGCTGATAATGGCTATGCAGAGACTGCTGTCGTAAAGTGGATTGAAATCATTGTTCAATGTAAGTTATAGTATTTTTTTTAATCTAATGAGTGTGCAGTTCTTGAAAATCAAGATTGGAGTACTCCAGTTTCAAAATCGTGTGCTTTATTATTGATTCCTTTTTAGTCCTTTGTTTTGAACACAATATAAAAATTACAAAAATCTTAAGCCGTCATTATTTGGTTCTATCGTCGGCAACTGACTGTGTGTCTGACTGTGTGTCTATATTGTGTGTACGTAAATTTATTTTCTCAGTAGTTTGCCAAGCCAAACCACAACCAAACATATGTTCTATTCGCCCAAGGAGCCTTTGTCGACTATAGACAAAATGTTGCCTGGTACCCAACACTTGTTTTTAAGCATGAGACCAGTCGACAGATAACATCCACAGACAATAAAGACAAAAGGTCATTTGAGCTTGGCTACATAGTGAGCACTTGACCTATGTTACTTTTGACTTGAACCGGCAGCTAAAGCAGTTGCAGCCCAGCAAAGCCCATTTTCATAAAGCTTTTTTAAAACTCATCTCTTGAAAATGTTCTGCTTGGCAAAAACTATGTGGATATCAGTTAAAAATGGTACATGTGAAACAGTACGTCGGCTGGTAACCTTATTCTGATCATTGTTGCATTGTCAGTGCTTCATTGGGGAATCTATCACTAAATGAAATGATACTTACCTTTTCAGATAAACCGGAGGTAATAGCAGTTGAAAGGGACATACGATGTGGCGAGGGCGACTACCGTCAGCTCCAGTGCAACGTGAACGCGCGCCCTCAAGCGACAAATACCTGGATCAAAGATGACGAGATATTCAAGGGAGCGGGCATTACAAAACGTTCCATGACAATGTATGTGCAATACTAGCTCTGCGAACGACTCTACTTCAGAGTATATGCCTGGGTCCTTTTAAGGGTGTTATGTTATTTCAATGTTTGCGAATTATTTTGTGTCTATATGAAGAAAATATTAATTATCGATTATCACATTTCCAATGGCACATTAGTCTTTTCTCGGGTGTAGAAATATTTATACTAGTTCCGTAAAAAAAATAAAAAATAAATAAATACATAAATTGTGCCAATACAAAAAATGTTCTTACTGAATACAATACAGGACAAACACTAAATATATCGACCAAAACCAATAAAAAAAGCAAGCTGCAAAATTCTCTAGCTTGCAAAAGGAGGCACATGTTAACTCACAGAAAGAGACATTTTAACATCGTCGATTCCTATTTCAATGAACATAAAATACCACATTCTATAGACAGTTTCTTTTTTCTGAAAGGCCGGGACTCTTTGGCATGAAACCAATTAATTTATCCGTTATCAAAAGTTATGGAAAATGTTGACGTGGTTATTACAATTCAATTTACTTAAAACGCAGTCCATTTTACTGAAGTCTAACAATACAGAATGGTTTGGTTTTGCAGTTTTTACAAATTGTGCATGTTTGTGTTTTATTTTCTTGCATTGCGCATTGTATTTTCTGGATTTTGCTCCTTCTTCTATATCTCACCTTTTAAACAAGCTTCACTTGTCCCCTGATAAAACTGAAGCTACCACTGAGGCCTTCCCTCGGGGACAATTGACTTTGCAATTTACTTCAATAAAACAAATCTTGCACCATCCTATCATCTTTAATAACAATGAAGTACCGTCTCAAAATATTCATTTCTTGAGAAGGAGATGACTTGTCAAGAATTAAAACATCCCACCGTTTAATAAATCTATTTTTGACAATGTTTCTCAAAAAATTGACTGAAATCAAAGTACTCGTTAAAAAACAAAAAATTATCACAACTCATATGATGATAATTGTTTTTCAAACAACATGATTACTAGGAATTATACTATGAATGATGGATGAGGTAATCCATGGAGGTGATTGATGAATGAATTAACGACTCCTTCAAAACCAATGTCACATCTAGCGCTGGATCATGTTTCCAGTACTGCGTGTTACGTAATACTTTATCATTCTGCGGCTACTAAATTTGCATGCAGTCTGTGAAATCAGTTTACACCCGGGGTATGCAAGCTTTTTAACTTCATTTTCAAGCATAATACCCCCAGAGGAGCTAGAGATGTTTATTTCCATATAAAAAGTAGTTTATATCCCCTCAACATGTTTTTATGAATGGGTTGATGACCGGCAGGATTACAGTGCCTTACTAACAAACCGATGACCTAAAATACACAGACACTGGCACCACCCCCCTCCCACAAGTGGATGTTTGTTTTATAAGTATAGTGTTACCCTGATACAAAACCTTCACCTGTCAAACAAGTCTCCCACAGTCTTCCTCTGACAGGGACAAGCTGCTCTGGATAAGGATGATTGATGATTATTTTCAAACAAGGCGGGCAATCTACCCTTTGAGGGTTTGCTGAAATTTACGTGTACAAAGTAATGGCAAGCCCTTTGACCACAGAAGTCAAATGAAATTTTCAAGGTAAATGAACTCTCCTAGTGCCAAAAACTTCTTCCATCTGTTTCTACATCGTGTTAAAGGGGTATACCCAAAAAACTTATTTTTTTTTAAAATTCCTGGGCGGAATTATTTTAAAAACTACAACAACCTACTGTAGATCTTTCTCAGGTAAGAACAAACCTACGCAGCAAAGTAGATAAACACAAGGTGTTACAACAAACCGAATATACATTGATACCTTACTATGCAACACCTCAACAAATAAATACCACCTGGTCATAAGTATTTTGTTGTTAATACTATCAGTAATCCGACCTTTATATAACTGATAGGGAGTGGAAGGATTCAACTCTTCCAAAGTCACATCAAAATAATTGCATTGAACAACAATCCACATGCTTTATTGGGTCAGTACAAAAACTTGCTAAACACGTGTAGATGTGATCTCTGCTCAAAGACTTTATGGAAACAATTTGGTCCCTTTCGGTGGGTCAGGGTATATAGGGCGCTGTCCCCTGTAGGTGGATTGTGACACCTCTGCTCTTTGCACAACACGCACGGATTAAGCTTTTATGGGCCAACAATGACCCCTCGTGCAAATTGTTCACACCTTGTGTTTGTGTGCAAGGCAGTGACAGGGTTTTGTTGGATAGTTATTCAGTTAACAATTATTCAAAATAATGTAAATACTACAAGTTTTAACAAAATACTCCTAAGTTTTCTGGAAGAGTAACTACCAGAGGGGTACATTTTAAATATTACTTTATACATTTTCAAGTAGTCCACAGGAAGTTTTATATTGAAATTTTGCGCGACATAATCATTGATTGATAGCTTTGAGGGTATATAACTCGTGATATTGCCATTAAATAGTTTTCAAAAGTAAATAACATGTCATAATACCAAATTAAAAAAGCTTTATAATAAAACAATTCCTAGCTGCAAAGTTTATCCGATAAATGCTTATACAACAGTTTAGTTACTGCAGAAGAATTGATGAACAGGGTAGTAAAGCACATGATGGCCTTTTAACAATATCAAAACGTGCGGGGGTGAGGACGACAGCAATACTAGAAATGCTGGCGAAAATTATATCGCAATCAAAGGTACGCTCGTCTTGAACTGTCTTTTATTACACGTTGTGCCACGTTCGATTTCCGTACAGCTTGGATGTAGGCTACTCATTTAAAAACGTGTGTGTATCATTAGTTTTCCAACCGATAACTTCTGCCATGTTTTTTGTTCTCATACCTGCCCACAGGGTACCAGTTGAATGCCCAGGGAATACTACTAGGCAAGTTTGGTGTTGAATCTCCGACCAATCAATTAATTCTCCCAAGTCCACGCCAACCCACCGCTCCTTTTGTGCACTTATATCTTTCTGTGTACATATACGTCCTCTGTGATCATCGCAAGGTCCATTTTTACCATAACAAAGAAATGAAAAAGATAATACGTAGCATTTTGTTTAAAAAACCCTTATAAATACAGGCAATCATCAAACATTTGCATGTTAATCAATCAAAACTGTATGCAGGGCTGGGGATATTTTGAATTTGTTTGTGTATTCAGAAATATGTATCTCAAATTATCAAATTTCTCTAATTAAACAAATAAAGCTCCTTTGCTCTCGGGGTCTGTTGTCTGTCTTCTTCATTTGAACAAAATCATGTTTATACCACCTTGAAGTGCTGCACTACTTAAACTTTCTTCATTTCCCTCGTATTTTGCTTCCAGACGTGCTCATGTTATGCAAAATTAATTGTATTCATAACACTATGTGATGTTGGTTTTACTTTGAAGTTTGTCTCCCTTCTGTCTTCGGCTTCCATCCCATCGCTCATGTCAAAGGTCACCCAGTGCACGTTACTCCAGTCAGCTCAAAACCTTTCAACCCTTACAAAATCTAATGTGTGCATACAGTGAATAGTTTGTATTTACTTAATCGTTTGTTTAATTTCAAGCCCATTTCTAAAAGCTTTCCCCACATCCCTCACATCCAATTATAACACCGACATAAAATTAAGCTAATGGTACAGTTACCTATGGTAAGTTTGACCAATGCGGGACCAAAAACAAAACATTGTGGAGGGAAAGAAGAAGAAGAAAAAGAGACCTTGTCAAAATTAGAGCAGGACAACCAGCGGATAAATATCGTCCAAGACAAGGTCTGTTACCCGCTGTTAGTCCACCTTGATTGGAATTATGTGTCGGAAAAACCATGGTAGCAGTTCACAGTGCATTATTGTGGTTTTTTTTTACAAACCGCAGAGACTTATTAGATTGCTATTTACTAGAAAACAAGCAGGGAGAGTGTATATTATGTCACATTAACGAGTCACACTACACTACTCATCTTAGTTAAATACAGTGACCTCAAAACCTTTAGATTGCTCCAGAACCACAAGTTTGTTTATACTACACTGTACATTGAATCGACCAGTCTAATAAGGAAGTCTTTAAACGACGTTGAAAAACTAATATCCTCGGTCTCACTCTAATCAGTTTCCTTCACTAAATTAATTTCCAGGTGGTTCTTCTGAACACATCGTGTTCGCCAAAATTACAAAAAACTGCAATTAATTTGACCATAGCCATACAAACTACCCTTACGGTCTGTACTATACCAAGTCAACATTAGTGGAGTGTCACTAAATTGAACAGCGCTATCATTTTGATTACAAACAAGATTGTCTAGAACTTACTGGAATAATTTTGAAATCAATGTTTTTTTTATTTTGCACTTGGTAAGATTATCTGGAAATTCTCATAGAAGCTGTAAATGTTTAGAAAAGTCTAACACAATGCAAAATTGGCAGTTTTATCGTGAATTTCGTGAGGTACACTTAAATAAATTTTACAAATCTGCAGAAGTTGGGCCATACTTTGTTCAGAAGTCAGTGGGCCGTTACAAACCGTATTCATTGTGTAGTCATGTACATTTAAGAGGAAACCAGTTAACGATTGGTTATTCATCCTAACGTTATTTAAGTGAACCATTAGTATGAAGACAGTTTGTAAAAATATTAGACAGCTTTTTGAGTCGCAAAAATGTATCATATTTCTCAAGTTTGGGCTTGTTTTGCGGCTGTTCAAAAATACTAAACATTGTAGGCATCTTATTTAGTTCATTTTTTTTTCACCGGTTGAAGTGGAATGAACTACAAATCACGAGAGTCAGTTTTATTCCTCGTTACCCTGCTAGTTTGCTGATAACCATTACCTGACCAACATGTTGAACTACAAATCAGTGCCCTATTTCATACTGCTTATTTCAAGCACATAATTTGCTAAAAGCACAAAACTAACGATGCAATTCGTACAAATACGAGGATTCCAGTTACAGACCACCAGGGACTGAGTGCTCTTAATAGTTTTGGTTAGAAGAAAAAAAGTGCGAAAAAAAAGTAAATTTCTTGGAAAGAAGCAAGCTTCCAAACTCTGGGATACCCCCCCCCCGAAAAAAAAAATCAATAAGATAAAACAAAAAAACAACGAAAAAACAAAAGAAAACCCCCCAAAACGAACACATACACGCACCCAAAAACCCAAACTAACACCCAAACAAACACACACACAAACAGCTATGAGTATAGCTTAAATTTACCATTAGGTGTCTAAATTATATTTCCTTGTAGGCTTGTGATTGTCAGTGTACAACCCGACACGGACTATGGCGTGTACAAATGCCAAGCTACTAACATTCTTGGGACAACAGAGGACGTGATTGAAGTCAGTGGTGAGTACATTACCGTATTTTTTCATAACAACAACAACGACGACGACCACGACCACGGCGACGACGACGACGACTATGGCAACGATGACAGCAACAACAACGAAGACGGCGAAGATGATGGCGACCATGTCGATGACATCGGCGCGACGATGGTGAGGACGACGAATCCAACTACAGCGTCTACAACGATGACAGCGACAGCGACAACGACAACGACAACAACAAAAACAACAACATCAACACGAACAAACACAACATCGATAACAACAACAACAAAGAACACAACAGCACTCTTACATTTTCTCTAACACACGACCGAGAATGTAATTGAAATCAATTTGGTTGTCTTTGTTTTCTTGCCAACCCCGCCCCAAAGTGGCCAACTAATTGACTTGTGTCTACGATACCTTTACAGACCTGGCGGGTATTTTTCTTCTTTAACTGTCACGTGCCAAACTACCTAATGTTTGCATAATTTTCAAAGCTTAACATAGAATAACTTTGTTTTAACATCCGCTATAAGTAAAAAAAAAAAAAAAAAAAAAAAAACCTTAATAGTATTGTATGTATCAAGTAATAAACCACGGAGGAAACTGAGTGGGTATTTATATATATTTTTATTAATTTGGGTTTGAACAAAGAAAAATTGACTCGAGCGGGACTTGAATCAACGACCTCCGGATTAACGTACCGGCACTCTACCAACTGAGCCATCGAGCCCTATGTTCGCGGTCTCCCTATTAGTCAATATCTTTGTTCGGGGTGCCAGTCAGAACCGTTCAACCGTCAGCTGCCGTGTAGCCAGGTCTCCCACCCAAGTTTACAATACAACCTTGGAAGCGGCAGCCTCGGGATCACCTTAAGGAGATGCACCTTTTTGATAATAATCATTAATAATAAACATTGAAAATGACGTTCATCCGTATACATATTTTGTTTCCGTTTTTACCAACGTAGGTCGGCTCCGTGCGCCCAAAATACTGAGCAGTCCTGTGGGCGTGAGGCGCCATTCATACAAACTGCAATGGGTTATGGGTAATCGCTTGCAGCAAGGCATGGCGGGATTTACACCTATAGATGACTACATACTGTCGTATTACGGTTGGTGGTATCAGGTAGATAAAAACTTGTATTTGAACTAAATAAGAGAGTAAAATATACGCGACTAGACCTTCAACGGCTTTTCACAACAGGCAGAGTCCTGGCTGTGCAAAACAGGACCCGGGCAATATAGAGCACTGTCAATATAGAGCGCTGACTATCTTTTAAGTTTGCGCGCTACAGTTTAAAACTAATGCACGCAAGTTTCAAACTTGTGCAAGCCAATAAAGCGACCTACCAACCTCATTCCTAATGGTTTTTCGAATGGTTTTGCTTTCCCCAGAGTGCTTTGCTTGATACTTATCCCTGATGTGTGACGTTTCAGTGTCCAAAATGTATTGACTATTTTAGTTAGTACTATGGCCGATCCACTCTACGTCCAAATTAGTAGGCCTTAAAGGAGGTATCAAGTCCAAAAGATACGATATAAATAAATCAAACTGCATTGTGTGACAGGAGCGAGAAGACGGTGGGACAGAAAAGGTGTTCTCTCATAGCAGAGACTCGCCTCTAGAGGTCGCTATTCCCCATGATCCAGATCTTAGCAGACAGGTGTACATACTGCGGGACTTGAGGGCCAATGTCACATACGAAGTCACCCTCAAGGGAATCAACAAATATGGAGATGGTGACAATACGTCGTTCACGTTTTACACGTCACTGGGTGGGTAATCATATTTATTGCATCCTGCTTCTCTTGCAAGACCATCAGGCTCTTGTCACTTGCTGATACACAAATCGTCTGCGACGCCACTAACTGACACACACCTACCAAAATTAGATAATTGATAATTTTTTTAAAAAATATGGAACTGTTTTGAACAGTAATAAACTAAGAAGCAATACAATAAGGAAGACCGGTGTTAGTTCATGAAACCGACATGAAGTAGCACAGACAAAGACCGTTTTCAATAAGAGACTTTTTCAATGTATACGACACTGCGCGTGTATGTGTCACTCTTCAGGTGCGTTCGATTAGCTTACACGTGTAAGTAAAACTTACACAAGAGCGTTCGATTAGCCATCACGTGATACTCGTGTCTGCCCCCCCCCCCCCCCGGTGTCAGCCACCACAGACCCAGCTCGCGAGCGGGTCTCTGGTGGATGCCCGGGTGTAATGACGTAGTTTCCGGCTGCAGGCGTATCATAACAAGATGGCGGGGACAAGTTCGTTCGACGTAAGTACAAACACTACAAATTAATACATAGATTTATCGTCTGTGAAACAATTATGGCAAATGGAAAGGAAATGTATCTCCTGAAAAACAAACAGTTGGTGACTCTGTGCAAAATAATTAAATTGTGTCGTCACGGACCCGTACACTAAAATTCGGCAGACGACGGAGCTTTATGTGTACATGCCGCTACGCAACAACCTTTGACCTAAATTTTTCCAGAGTGACAAGCGAAAACACCGCAGCGTTCGATTAGCCTCGTTTCGTGGCTACCACGAGTGTAAACCCCGAAACACACGGGGAAGCTAATCGAATGCACCCTTTGTGAACTCACAACCTATCAGGTCAGGTTTTGGGGGTGGTGCTACTGTTGTTATATTGTTCACTTTAAAAAAAAAGGGGTCCAGGTTGACAAAATAATTCCATTGTGGGGTCCATTGTTCCATCGTGTTTTGGACCCCACAAGGACCGGGGTCCATTGTTCCATTGTTGAAAATACCTCAGAAGGGCGCCCCCGTAAGCCCACCCGTGTATGTGAGCGTGCCCCACACACAAAGCTCGTGTTGCTGTTTTTTACATTTTTATTTTGAGCTTGGTGAGCGCTGCGCATGATAATGAATCGTGTCAGTTTGTGAAAATGAAACTTGTCACATGCGTGCAAATGTTGTAAAGCAAAACTTAAGTAAAAACAATGAAGCCTGTCAAGCTCTGAAACTTAGTGAAAATGTAGCATTGACGAAAATTGTAATAACATGTAAACAAATTACGAGGTGTGCACAAGCTGTCAGTTCGTGGAGTCAGTAAAATGCAGAACAGAACACCAATTGAAAGAAGTCGAACAAAAACAGCACATTGGCATTAAAACTGTTTAACAATAATACACCAATATACGTTTTCAGTAAGCAGACTTGTTGAGCTTGATGAGATATTTTGTTTGTGTTGTCTGACTTTTTATCGTACACCCTTATTTCCGAATAATCCATCTCACATTGTTTGCGTACTTATTTTCTCTTATGTTACACATAATGCACATTATGCAATCACATTCTCAAATCTTTCACTCACCACACTTTTCTTTCGTTGTTTTTATTTGCGGCACTCATTTCACGTTTGAACCCATTACAGAGAAGCCATCTAGCACTGCACAAGGTAATATGGTGTTAATATACAAACAAACTAACAACAGCATCAGTGTTGCTAATGAAATGGTTCTTCTTTCTGTTTGTCTATATGGAGGTTTCCCCAATCTATCCTTGGTGGCATTAACATTTTGGGACGAAGATGAAATTTGTAATGATAACACGATATGTTTATTTGCAATGTTTCACGGTTAATAAACTTTCCCAACAGCTTGACATAAGCTTACACATAATGGTGCAAAAGTAACCTCAATGAAATCGTTTGACCAACTTTCTCCCAAAAGTATGAATACGCGGCGAGAGACGTGCCATGCATTGCCCTGTGCTGGTAAATTCCATAAAAGGGGAAGACAAAGACATAATACATAACGATTCAAAGACTCGTTAAATTTATTTCGGTATGTTTTGTGATTCAAAAGAAACATTAGCCAGTGGCGCTGTTGTCGCAGATACCCATGGTCCGCCGTTTTGGGAGTTAAACGGCCGGTAAAGGTATGGAGCGCGTCTGTATAAACTCCGCGCCTGTCGCCTTCAGTTCGTACAGCTGAGGGAAACCGACTACCACAAATGTCACAACCAAGATGAACTCTCATTATATCAACAAGCGATTTCAGTCATTTGATTCGTCTAATACTTGTTTCAATCTTTAATCGGAACGGTTGTTAACATTAATTCTGCATGTTTGTTCTCACAAATAGTTTCATCCATTTGTGGTGCATTAATTTCTCAAACGTTAATAATTATATAAAGATAAATATAAATTTGGTTAACAACGAGAAACTTGTTTTTACCGTATGTGTAAGTCGGTGGTATAGGTACAGAACCCGATTTACTTCACAGAGTAAATCGAGGATCACTGTGGATTAACCATCGGCTATCGATACAATTTTGTGTTTACATGTATTACGACCTTCATTTATGTAAAAGTGTTATTTTGTTGTTTGTGTACGTGAACATGTTTAGAAAACTGCACCGAGCATGTTGCACGAACATAGTTACCGGTATGATTAAAAGATTACACAAAAATGTTGAAGTGGTTTTCTTTTGCCTCTGCATATTTGGTCTCATTTGAGTCTTTTGATACAACATTTAGGAAATATTATCATGGTTGGTCAAGTAAAACAGATTACCGCTGGCACGGTGTAGCATTTCTTACAACTAACAAACATTTCAATTGTCAAATGACTCACCACGACCAATCCCCTTTAGCAGATATCAGTGCCAACTGCAGTCTGTAAAAGCAAAATCTACGGAGCTCCAATATTGCCAAACACCATTGATTGTGAGATCTATCTTAACAAGACTGATCCTACAGATGTAGACACACCATCTTATCATTAAACAACTGCCTTAGAGGAGTAAAACGCAAGGGATAAGTCACTAGATTGTTATAGTACTAATAAAGCAGTGACAAAACAACTGTTTTTTCATGTAGCCGTCTTGACGTGGTAAATTATTTCTTAACCGGTATGGCACTCTTGGAGCATCATACGTTGCTAAGATCCCATTGTAAAACTATTTTTTTTCTAATTCGTTTTGTTAACAACTGCGGCACAAATCCACACCAATCTTTGATGGTAGCTTTGTTGCTAGTCATTAACGTGATTGCTTTTATAGCTAACATAATTTGACTGCTTCCCATCATATCTTTGTAGTCAACTCTTGGGAAACCACGCCATATCCTGTGACAAGAAAAACAGTCAAGCCACAACGTGAGTCTTATTCACATCAGCGAAAGATTGCATCTACAGTTCAGTGTTCAAAACAGTTTTTGCTTAACTTGTTTTTAATACAACTAGTTTTGGTTGATCTGCTTTTAGCCAGTCGAGCCGTGTTTGCTTTATACATAATCTCTTGTGCAGTGCAAAACGCCCGGCACGGCTTTTTGTCCCGTTCGATTAACGGTCAAGTGTCTTACTTAACGACACACGTGGTCTGTGACACGAGCTCAAAATCTGCTGTTCAGAACCACTAGAGCTTGAGTCCAATGTGTTTCACCCCACTTGAGTTAAAAAGTAAAACTAGAAAGGAAAACAAGAAGAAAACAAAGAAGAGAAATAACATGAAAGCAAAAACAAAAGCACGATCTGTGTCCAATGTCATCATTACACCTAACCTGTTTCTTTCAGCATTTATATTTATTTATTTAATAGCTTTGTTCTTTTTTCCCCCAACAGGATCGCTCAGATCATGGGCAAATGCTGGATCGGCTCTATTCAATACATGCAGACATACCGATATTCTCATAGCATCACTGTTATTAATCCTCGTATTGCTGTAGCAAAGTTGATGGACTCGCAGGCTCTGAATTAACATTCAACAAGTCTCATTGGTTGAATTTCAGGCACACCAGTGACCTCCAAGGCTTGATCAAACTAGAATAAATGGCCTGCCTACGGTGCAGTACGTAGGTCAAAAGCCGTGAAAGTGACGGCAAAACTGGTACCAGGTTGTGTAATAAATCCAAAGAAAATTTGAACAATTGCATTACATACTTTGAAAGTAGCACATACCTGTAATTAATGCAGAAGTGTATAATACTAGCAAGCTTTAGCATATACTGTAAATAATGACTTCCTTTACCATTGTCAATGTTTCGGCAGGTATCGAAACGACTTTTAGCTGCTATGATTTAAACCTGCTTTAGTGAATGTAGGTTCCGTTTGTGACAATAAACAATAGTTTTTGAAGCATTAACGCTATTGTGTTAATTTGTCATCGTAAAAAAAAAAAAAAATACAATAAATGAACAAAATAATGTTTCGTCACCATTTTCAGGATGTGACATTCCGCACATATGTAAAAGACCAACCCCTTAAAAAAAAATATATATATATATATATATATGTGGCTTGCCCTCTAATCTTACCCTTTCATGGTACCACTTTTATGGTCCAGTGATCCAGCCTTTCACACTGACCATCCTTTGTTCTCACTTCTTCCCTCTTATTGGTTCTTAGCCAGTTAATTTACAACTCTGATTGGCTATATTTTCCCGCTTTTTTCTGGATACTCTCCCTTAATCCTTTGCTCCTCTTTTTGCTATAAATGGATATGCTTGTGTTTGTTCTTGTTTATGCCTCTGACGAAGGTCCGGATTGGATCGAAAGCTAAGGCCATCTCCCCTACTAATTTTATATATATAAAAACATATATAATAAAAACAGGCATGCAGCTTGAACACTATTTGAATACTTTGATTTTTTAAGTGAAAGGTTAAAATAAAGTCTGCAAATTTACACCTGATTTTTGTTTCAAGCATGGGTGGAATCGTCACATCGTGACAATGGTAAAAACAAAAAAAAATAAAAAATGGGATGAGTAATTCCTCGTGGGAGGGACATGCAGTGGCAGCAATTCCCCGTGACATGTTGTCAAAACATGATTCAAAGTTGTTCTGTAGGTTTCGAGGGTTTCATTTTGCTTTATTTTAACGATTATTTTATCTAACTGTGTTGGGTAATGTCCAGATTTTGTCTGTGTTAATTTAACCTTCGTTCTCTCATTGAACCAATGTTTTTTTTCATGTTAACCTTGTAAATGAAAGTTCTGTATGAACAGTATTGGGTAATGTTAAAATAAGTCAACAATATAAATGCAAACGTTTGACTTTTAATTTACACTTCTCGACAGATATACGGAACTATTTATACTGCTAAGAAAACATAACACGAACCGAGGACAAGTGTTTTGTAAATAATATACGTGTAAACTAACCAAGTGTCGAAATATAAATAATTTGTTAAACCGATTTGTGGTGATATAACAATGTTCACCAACGTTCAATATATATGAAAGGAAACAGTTTCGCAAATATAAATATCTTGCCTGATCTTCGAATACCTAGATTTGAAGTGTTGTATTTCTGTAGGTACGGTGCCAAATAAATAGGATTGGTGTGATGTTTGCGTTAAGCTTAGGAAATTACAACCAGTGAAAGAAGACGTAAGAACAAAATTGACAGCCGTGTTGTGATCAAAAATCCCTGCAGTGACGGCCGCTGTCAACATGTGCCGTTTTGTATTATTTGTTGTTGTTGCTTTTTAAAATTTTATATCTACATTGTCTTAAAACAAATTGTGCAACCCAGTCAGCGTATTTGGGCATAATATTCCAACAGGACCGTAACAGTCTAGAGTGTTGTCAGTCAACAGTGGTGAGAGATTTTATTAGAAGGGGCAAGAAGAAAGACAGCAACACAATAACATAAATAAATAAATCAGAATCATGAGTGTACGTTGTGAATGGTAGGTGAAACTAAAATATCAAATTATTAAGCTTGGTTAAAACAAAAATAAAATAGTCAAACATTGTTATCTCTCTTGCAATTTAAAGTAAACCATTCTTGTCAAAGGCCGTAATAAATTCCGAGAAAACAAAACAAAACAAACATCGATGTCAATAAAACTGTCTTAACAAAAATTGTGCAACCCAGTCAGCTTATTTGGGCATAATATTCCAACAGGACCGTAACAGTCTAGAGGGTTGTCATTCAACAGTGGTGAGTGATTTGGTAGGAAAGGGCAGGAAGAAAGATAGCAAAACAATAAAAAAGAATAAATAAATCAGAATCATGAGTGTATGTTGTAAATGGTAGGTGAAACTAAAATATCAAATTATTAAGCTTCGTTAATAAGAAAAATAGTCAAACATTGTTACATACCTTGCAATTTGAAGTAAACCATTCTTGTCAAAGGCCGTAATTTATTCCGAGAAAACATCGATGTCAATAAAAACAATATGTAAACTATTACAGTGCACTTTTGTCTTAAAGTTCCATTTACCTATATTCTGCTCCATGCGTAAGTTGCACTCATTGCAGATACAATGTTTGTTTCCTGCTTTGACCATCTAACAAATAGTTTTCTTTCCTGTAACTATACATTTGACGATTTGTACAAATACGTTCATATTATATTAATTCCGTGGTTTTAAATTCTAATGGAGCCAAGTATTGGTTTTCGAACCCTAAAGTTTTCAAAAGGCCAGCGTTAAACCTCGCACCTTTGCCATGTCGATCGAGCACGACAAAAGTGGGGAAACTAAAATAACCGGTGACAAGCGTCGAACTTACTGCACTTACGTGCATGCTAATGGCAATTAATAGAGCTGCTTAACAATTGTCTGCTTAGCAGAAATGAGCAGGATACCAGTCACGTGTGACATGGTAGTTAAGCTGATAACCGAGGTTTGGTAAGCTACATGTTAGTGTGCTTAGCTACCTTTTGGGCATAAGCAGCTCTATGGAATCGTGCCCTGAGCCTTCCTTGCTATGGCAGTGTCGAACTAAAACCAACATTTTGCGCTCAAGGTCGCTCTTTTGTTGATCTTATTATTGAGTTCGACACGGCAAAGGTGCGACGTTTAGGGTAAGCTTAGTTACATCCGACCATAATATTGTGGACCATTATGTAAACGAGATTCGAACGACGCGGGGGGGGGGGGGGGGGACTCCGCTGACTCCGGGAAGATAAATCCAACGCCCATTGTGTTTGATCGAACACCTCTCTAAACGGGTTACACACCTGGTTGCCCAGGGTAGTGTTCTTCCGTTAAGACATTCATCCCGTAAATTTACATAGAACCAAGAATTTACGCCAGAAGGACTGCCTTATGTCTTTGATACAATCATGTGTGCTGGGCACATGCACTACGAGCCCAACGTGGTTTTGAATTGCCCCTAATTCATTCCATTGTCATCATGTAGTCCTTTTGTACAGTCACAACAATCAAGTGAAATGACACAATCTTTGTCCTGCAAGTTGATTTGAATTAGAACGATTCATGCGTCAATGGTCATTCATCATTGATAGCAGACTGACCAGGTGGTTCTGGAATCCTACGTGATTGGATGAGAACTGAGCAGGCCACAATTTACTTCATGGGTTTATGGATAGCATAGCGTGTACCGCACACTACGTTAAGTACGATGAACCATACACAACGTAATAATGCTACAACACATGAATTTACCGCAAGGTCAATAACCTACTCTTGCCCACTAGAAAGTACGGCGCTAGGAATCTGATTAGTTAATACCGGTGGGTCTTGGAAGAGTTCAGAGAAAAGTTCCATACCATCAAACAAAAGTAAATAAATACATAAACAGATGCAAAACATACATATAGGGTGAATAGTTTTTTTTAGAATCAGCCCCGGGTCACCCCATGTCTTTAGGACCAGGTAACGTCGTCGAAGGCAGTAAACAGTTGGTAGTACAACACAATTTAACAAAGTAGTCAAGTAACAACGAGACAGAAGCGTGTCATGCACACACCACAAACAATTTATTTAGATTAAACAATATACAACAAACGCTTTCGGCATCGTTTACTAGACATAATTATACAATGAACCTTTAAAAAAAATAGTATTTAGATGGTAAACATTACTTGATTTCGAATAAAATTGATATAATTACCTAAACAAAAAAACATGAGGACAAAATGTGTAAACTGCATGCAATTATTAGACTGTACACCTGTAATAATTTATTTGTACATGTATATTTATATACAGCATTGTTGCTTCATTTAGTCGCTTAAACAACCAAATATATTACTAGGCAAAGAGACCCCAGATTTGCTGAGCAGCGCTGTCTTTTGGACGGCTAAACATCTGTTCTTTATACCGCCTCTGCAGCCCGGTTGCTGTACAATGTTGTTGGTTTTACACAAGCTTTTGCAGTAGTTGGACGGAAGCCAAAAAAAGATAGCTGCCTCTTTCCCGGGCTGCTGGGCTGACCTTTATGCAAATTGCTTGTGTGAGAATTGGCCTAATTAGGTTGGAATTTGGATAAAACAACAGTGACGGTTTTTTTCGAGCTATTACGAGATGACTCACTTCGGTACAGCTTTCATCTCTGATTTATTGATGATGCATTCATTTCGGCGACGAGTACTTTTACTAGTGATTATACACATTTCTGTTTCACTTTAGTTAGGCTTAAAATATAAATCATCGCTCTTTAGTTTTTAAAAAGTGCTCGTTATGAAGTGTATCAGGTCGGAATTATGTTTTAAAAGCAGAATCTATTGATGCACACAAATATTTCTCAAAATTGTATGCATTACGGAAAACTCCATTAAACTTTTCGAGTTTTTACACAAAAGCTTTGAAACTATGCATTCTTTTCTTTAGTGGGTGTGTTTACATTGAATCACTTGAGTCATTAGTTGAGCAGTTAATATGCCTGAGACAGTCAGCAGCCCTACTGATTTGTGCATGATTAAATTCAGTCCACTGTTTCAAATGGATTTACAAGGAGATAACAGGTGTTAGTTGTCAGATGAAATAGAGCTTTCCCGTAATGGGTTTACTTGGCTTTGGCTTACAAGAAGACGTACCTCACTTTAGACAACTTGGGATACTGGATACAGATTCAACATAATTTGTTTTACGATTTGCTTCAGAGACCCTTAAATAATTCAAGCCATGCCATGGTATTTCTCCCTTTAATGAGTTCTGTACGTTTAGGTTTTTTAGTTTCTCCCCTTGATACAATTCCAGTTTGATGTTGAAATGCATGGGATTGTAAGTAGTCGTGTGAACGAAACTGAACTGATTTAAACCCAAACATAAATACAACAATAAAATCCCTTTCACCCTCGTGGTAACACATTCCAAATACTGTCAGGCTTGACCAGTAATTTTCAGTTTAATTATGTATATATAATTACCCTTTGTGTTATACATTTCAATATTATTTTGGAGGTAGAGGGATTAAAAAAATTGTGCTCCTAATAAACAACCACTTCTTTCTCTTTTAAAATAGTTTTATGCAACTGCCTTTGTGATAAATGCCGCAAAATACGAAACAAAAAGTGCACTTTCAGTAAACCATATTATGATAATGGCTTCACTTTATTTAAACAAGGAAGTCATACGGGTTTAGCACTATTTATTATGTTTGCATACTGGGCTCTAATTCAAAAAGAACGAACACAAATTGCTAAACACAGGAAAATCTTGCTATTAAGCAGAAACAAGTTACCAACCAATATAAGTTTACACTGTTGCCACTGGTTCCCCGCTTATTTCTTGTTAAATAAATCAATTTGCTAAGCTGAATCTTCTGCTTAACAGTTTTATAAAAATGGGCCGTGGTCTTCTACTGTATATTATTTTCAGTAAATACTCAAACAAAAGTCTTTATATTTATTTGTTCACACAAATGATCGTCGATATAATGTATGTATTCACCTTTCTAAGATCATCTTGAACAAAATCACTAAAACAAAAATGACTTTTTGAACTTTCATTATTTGTTTAGGTATTATCTGATAGAAAGTTTTCTGCACTGCTATTTTGCTGAAATTTGATCGGAAAAATAGCCCATTTTTTCCAATTGGTTGTTGTCGGTGGATTCCGAAAAAACGCTTCAGTCCTGATTTATTTTTGCTTTCTTTTTTTTCACGAGGAATCCGGCGATGTTTGTTAACAACTTTTCAGGAATCAAAATAATGTAATGTGGGGATGAATAATCATACAAATATTGAATTTTTTTAAAACAAAACAAAACATGTCCCTTTGGGGGCTCCGTAAAACTGTCTTTTGAAACTGTTTTCTTTGTTTTTTCTTTTCACCATGACTTTGTAAGAAGTTGCATGGATTTATACTCACGCTATGCGAGGAACATTGCTCATTACTCATTGCCACAGCCAATGAGGTTGTGAGTTAAACGTCACAGGAAGCAGTGGAGATGGGCCGGGTGCTTCGTCTTCCGTTCCAGTCAACCTCAGGCTCGCTTCAGCATATGTATGTGTTATGATGTTACGGTTGTTGAATCTCGATGTTGGATGGTCGAAAATATCTTCAACTTCGGCATATGTTGTTTCTTTATTTAAAAATATGCGAAAGAAATATACGAAATTAACTGAATCTTTAACTCTGCGTGACAACTCCAATAACAAAAATCACACCTTTTCACCCTGCCTTACTTGTTGAGTAACAGTTTGATATTAGCGTGTAATACATTTCTGTGAAGAACCACATGATATTTAAATCACCCAATCACTTTTAAATCACCCAAATCAATATATAGAAACCCTTTTGACCAAATACAATCAATTCAAGCAAAATTGTATTTTGAGATGAGCCCACATGTCTCGTTCTGCTCAATCAACCATTTCTTTGAATAAAACCCTTTGTTTAAAAAACTTAGCAAGGGTGAGTAATTGCTGTATAATTCCTATGGGAATCCTGGAGAGCGGGTCAGTGTTGGATTGTCTTAGTGAGAAGAAAAAAAAACGGACAGTGATAAGACATTTGGCATGCTATTTGGCTGGGTGCGGAGTACAGACTTTTTAATTAAAAACTTTACTCAATGATTGAGCGATAGTGTCATTGAGTGTAAACAAAAAATCCACAGTTGCAACGGACACACACAAACACCAACATGTATTTAAATTTGAAAATTATTTTTCGAAACAGAAAATTTCCAGAAAGTACATACAAGAAAACTGTAACATTAAACAAATCCTAGCTGCAACGGACACAAAATGGAAGACTATGTTTTTGTTTCTTTTTTCTTGGTTGTTTTTCTTTGAAATAAGTAGCAACACTTCCTGCGCACTGTGCATATGGGTGTTTTTGTTTCTTTCTTCTTCTTTTTTCATTCAAGAAAAGAAAGTGAAAAAGCTTACAGAAAGTTTATTTATTTTTACAAACTATTTTTAGCTGTTTAGTAGCAAATGCCGGTACATATAAAACAGTCATTTATTTTTTGAGTAGTAGTCCATCCAAACCATGTGCATTTATCGATGAATGAACCATTTTACCTCCAAAAGAGTTTTTTTAACAATAATAGTAAGGATACTAATAGTACTATTACAAATAATACAACATTAAACAAGTAAAGCTCAACTAATTTGCTGTTTTGTATTTATTAAAACTAAATGTTACTATATTCTTTTACCTTGGTTTTCATTTCTGCTTGACAGATTTGATTCAAATATGTGTACGCTTTCTAGAGAAGGAGCTCGTCTGAAGGTTACAGTAGCTCTGTCCGTAATATTGCTGTTTTAAACATGATTGTGTTAATGAACAGCTTTTATAGATGTTAATTTTGCAGCGGGGATAAAGAATAATAATTTTAGTTTACCCTTACACTGATGTGTGTTAGCACTGTATACTCGGGAAAAATCTCGGGAAAGTACTGAGTATACAGTGCTTACACACATCAGTGTAATGGTAAAATCAACATTATTATAATTTACAGCTTGTTCGTGATTTTTTAATTGAGGTTAAAGTCTTGATAACTTCTAATTGTTTTGTGTTTGAATTATTTGTTTCCCCATGAAGGTGCATATTTATGTAGCTTGTTTGCCCCTCTTATACTCGTGAAGTGTACTAAAATTTCAACACCCTCCTCCTTGATTGAAACTGACGGACATACATTTCCTCGCTTTATCTTATTTGTTAGATTTTCATTTTAATTTTACTACGATTCGCAGCTTGCTCGTTCCTTTACAACATGTTCTCCTTATCCTATGTTTCTACCCACAAGCTTGAATTAATTGTTCTGATTTTGTAGCAATATTATTAATTAAAGGGTACTAAATTAGCATCTGGGAAAACATAACAGGTGTGTCTTTGCCGATAAACAAAGATGTATGTTAACAACGTACATTCAGTCCTTACAGAGTCCCGCAAAAAATAGAATAAAACAAAACAAACCTCAGAAAACCTCTCATTCGAATGATAGCAAGAAATAAAATGAGTCATGAACATGGTTATTGCACTACAGGGCTACTTACGTTTGGTTGATAGGGACTCCTGAATAACATGAAATGAAACAGAAATGTGTAACCAACAAATTAATGTAATGACAATTTATATTATTAAACGTTAAGATTGAAAGTATCAAACCTAATTTTAATTAACCATAATAGGACAAATCCAATCATTTTCCTGACGATGGGGAAAATGGTAGCAGCATTTTGTTACTTTTATTGTCTATATACGCACAACCAGAAAATATACTGGTAACATCGGAACTTTTTTATTTGTATTTTAATTTGTTTTGTACACATATTATTATTTTTGTGTTTCCTTGGTGACACTATTTTGTTGTTTGAAGTCCAACGATTGTCGTGTGGTTAAAGATGACGACCACGTTCGACATCTGCGTCTTCAACAACTAACTTATTTCTGGTTCTTAATGTTTCGTTTTTATATATTACGAAAGCCCTAATGTGACACATCTTTTCAGATATGTGTCTTTTCAAGTAACTTTTGAGATTCCCAAATCTCTAAATTGACAGCCAGCCTTACGTTCTTTACGGAGTCTCGATGCGACAATCAGCAGACTTATAGCAATCAGGAAAAGTCCGGATGACAACACGGTTGTGATCAAAATCACGTCTTTCCGAGCAATGGGATCCAATGCAGTATCTCCTGACTCTTTTAGAGACAATTACGAGTTCAACAATTAAAATTGTTTAGCAGAGAAATGTATAACGTAAAACAGTTCTATTCAAGTCCCAAACATTTCGGGAAAACTTGTTTACTTTCATTGAGTTCCCTGCTAACTAATCCAGTTGTATTGTTGTCAGCACACTACTTCCTTTGTTATTGACCCACGATCCCGGCCAGATCTCATTGGCCCCACACAACGGTCCCGTGCCCCCTTTCCATTGTTTGCTCTGATAGCGCGTTCTGCGCTCCCATTAACATTGAGCGAGGGGCAATGGCCCAAGCATTTTGGCCGGGATTGTCGGCCTACCTCTTTTCGTTGTTGGTTCTTTATTGGTTCATTTTTTTACTTTTTCAACGGGATTCAAGGTTGTACTAAGTATTCTGGATTTGACTCACCTTGTCCCGTTTTTAATGTCAATGTTTTCGTGCCTGTTGAATTCACACCGGCATTAACGTTTGTTACTGTTGGCATTGTGATCGTTGACGGTTGAGCTTTAAAAGCAAAACAATAATAATGATACTTATAATAATAATGATTTTGTTTCCTAATCAACAACAACATCATAAGAGTTTTTAAAATCAAGCAGTTTAGAGACTGTATATTTTTAATAAATAAATGGCCAAATAAATCGACCAATTATCCCAACTTCAATTTCACATTAAAATAAGATTGTGTGCAAACTTTTCGGACGGATGCTTTCGACCATTTGCATTTTAAATGCAGTTTGTTCAGCAATCTCCCTGCAAAGAAAACAATGAGAATAACATCGTTCTAGTGAATAACATTGTTGTTTTAAGTGTTACCAAAACTGAGTCTCACGAGCTTGCTTGATACACTCTCCTGACGTCTAGGTGTATCCACTAAATAGTGTTTTTTTTTCTTTGGAGGCTGAAGGTGGTTACTCGAACCAAAGTCAAGCATGCGATGTACTTTAGACTGTCCTCTGTTTAGCCCACGTAATCGTAGACAGACATTTAAGGTGGTTGAAAAAGCTTTCTACTCGATTGTGCCACCTCTAAAGTTAGTTCAAACCCCATTAGTAGCCTGGCTATACAGGAAACACAGACCTGCTTGTATCCTCATTGTTACCCATGAATAAACTCAACCCCAACATTGAAGCTTAAGTTAGCCACGGACTTAAATGGAACCTCACTTTTGTACATCATAGTAGCTTGATAGACGTTTGTGGTCCTTTATATTACAACGAGAACGATTTTGTCGTCAGCGCTATATTTTGATATAGTTGGTGCATAACCTTGCTGTCGGGGCTACATACTCGATCTTCTGACACAATAATAGTATTAATCAGATATTCGTAACAAAAATCCTAACAGGGACATAAGGAAAAGCATAGGTAAAACATCACTTTGTTGTGTTTTCAATGCTAAGGTTGTCAAGACTGTCGATCCCACATCTCTCATGTAGTTTGTTGCTGCCGTTGACAATGGTTTACAATTAAAATTTTAAGGAATTTAAATTCATCACTTTGTATGAGTATACCAACACAAACAAACTGGCCTGATATGACACCACAACTTAAATGTTGGAGGAATCACAGTACAGTTAAGTTGTACTTACAAGCATAAACATTTTCCGTCGCTGTGGTTGCTGCCGGCTCATTTCTAATTGCTATACAAACAACAAAAACACGTTTTATTTTGTATATAATGATAATAACAAGTAAAACAAAACAACAATAAATAAAAGAACACCATTAACCCAAACAAACATGTATTTAGTACAAGCTGTTTTTGTTTACAAAGATGCAGAATAATTTTGTTTTTGCAAATTGTATACTTTAGTGTCATAAAACAAGCAACCGATCCGGCATTCCAGTTTGTTTATTTTGTCATGAATTAGTTACTTTGCAAACTTACACGCAAGGACTATTGCCGTAGAATTGTAGTTCGACTGGTTGAAGAAGGAATCATGGACATCACATTGGTATCTTCCTTCGTCGTTAAAGTTCATGTTTCGAATTGTAAGATTACAGCTTGTCTTGCCACGATGAAGCATGTATTTTCCCGTCTGGTCCACCTCGCCAGTTGTATTGCACCACTGCAGCACGATGTTGTTAAGTGACCACTCATAGGTAAATATTCTTTGATTAGTTGTGCCGCTGTCGATCACAAAACACGATAAGGATGCATTCTCTCCCTCTTCAAAAGCAAGTTTGTCTTCAGTCTGAACACCAAAATTTGCTTTAATGCAACGCATAATGACATTTTAATTTACAGACAGAACTATTTTGAAAACGTAAGTTTACAAATAATATATTGGAAACATGAGGTTTGAAATATGGCACATTGGTTCAAGGTACAATAGTGACGTAGTAAGGACAAAGTGTCAGCATAACATTAACAAGAAAAGAAGAACACAAAACAGACTAAAAATAACTATCCCTGCGTGTCACCATCAAACACGTTTCTACACTCGGACAGCATGCCTGAGTAACAGTTTGATATTAGCGTGCAAAACATTTTTTGTAGAGAACCCAATTACTTTTAAATCACCTAAAACATTTGTTATAGACCCTGTTCACTATATACAATCAAGGCAGGTTAAGTATTTTGAGATAAGCCCACATCGGTCTCTTTGTAAAGTTTATACCAATATTGCCCAATCAACCATTGCTTTGAATAAAACCCTTTGTTTACACAACTAAGCAAGAACATCACGATCTCTTAAATCTTCCCATAGGGTCTTCCGTCAAGCCAATCCTAAGCAACCAGGGTAAAACCAAGAGCTTAATGGGGAAGAAGCAATGTGAGAAAAAACACACAAACAAAAACAAACGAAAAACATTTGTGGTTTGTTTCACCCAATATTTGCTATACTAGTACAAAGGCTGTGTATTTTATGTATTTAATTCATATGAGAATTTCAGGTGAGCTGGTCATTGATGTTTTGTTAATTTTTAGTGACAAAAAACAAACGATGGTATTAAAAAGATTGGCATGCTGTTTAGCATGGAAGTGTCGTGGCCGAGTGGTTAAGAGCAGCGAATTCAAACTCTGGTGTTTCTGATCAGCAGAGTGTGGGTTCGAATCCCCAGCCGTGACACTTGTGTCCTTGAGCAAGACACTTTACCATTGCTTCGTCCTTCGGATGGGACGTAAAGCCGTTGGTCCCATGTGTTGTGTAACGCATGTAAAAGAACCCAGTGCACTTATCGAAAAGAGAAGGGGTTCGCCCCGGTGTTCCTGGTTGTGGCTGCTTAATGCGCCGTAGCACCTTGTAAACCCTTATACGGTGCTAAATAAATGGGTCTCAGAATCCACCACTGCAATAACCTATCTTTCTGTTTGTATATACTCAGCGCCTTGGGTACCTTGTTTGGTAGATACGTGCGCTATATAAGACTTCGAAATTAGTATTATTATTATTATTATTATTAGCTAGGTAAAGTTTTTAAACATGGAATTTGTAGATAAGAAAGAAAAAAAACAGATTACCAACTTTTTATTTAAAATCTGTTACTCATTAAAATGGGCGATAGAGTATCATTGAAGGCTAATCAATGTTTCGTTCGAAATGATACAAAAAACGCTGCAAACAAGTATAGTCAAATCACAAGTAAATTCAAGTCACAAGCCAAATGTTTAAAAACAGTCTCATAATGTCCCGAAGTAAGCCCAATTAAATAATGTTATGAAAAAAACTTATATGGTCAAAAACCTGTTTTAAAAAACAGTCAATAATAATTAGTTCTATCCACAAATCATTCACCCACTTGTCTGCATATCCGGGATGCCGGCAGAGGCATGCATCGTCGCCGAAGATTCAATGTTGCCACAAGTATAGAGCAGGCTAAAACTATTTGATTAGTAAAACTTGCCTGATATGACAACCCTAAGCCAACAATAGGGAATCCATATGAGGGCATTGGCTGAAAAGCCTTGTATGACAATTCCGAATGGTTGTTTCCTGATTCAACATCATAATTCGTTGGTAAACATTTTAAAGACAAACATCAGTCTCATTAGTTTGCCGCCATTCATGTATTTGAAAGCACACTTAACGTAACTTGAAAAGGCATGACTTACCCTTTTTCACCCTAACTTCTGTTCTATTTTTATTGACGCCACTTAGTCCAAACACCACACACTGAACCACAGCCTCATCTAAAAGACCCAGATTCAATATTGTTAGATTGCCATTGTCTTCGTTAAATTTCACAGTCTTGTTGTTTTTGAACATCGCCACTTTATCACACCGTGCAATTTCATCACCAATTTTGTTTTCCGAATCGTCTACCAAAATCCACGACTGCAATAATCCATCTTGCTCGCAAGGTGATATCAATGTACCATTTGCATAACGAACCTTGCACTCCAAATCTAAGTCTTCACCTTCGAACACTGTGACGACTGGGGGCATGTCTATCTTGATGTTCCCGAAAGTGATGACATCTAATCAAAATAAATAATAATAAACACAATAAATACAAATAGTTGAAGGCTTTTGTTGATATTTGTTCTTGTGAATATTTTTTTTTTCTGCCCAAACGTCGATCGGATGTATGTACATTTTCAGGTAGCCATTAAATTAATTGATCGTGTTAACGTATTGTTTGTACACAAATAAAAAAAATTGTCCTTAATCTTGACAGTGTGGTAAAGAGTTCTTTTCTTTCATTAACAGATTCGTTTTGTAATAAATTCTAGATTTTGGTTTCCTTTGTTGTTGAGGTTGTTTTCAATACGTTAAAATCATGCTGTTTTCATAAAATAGTGCTTTAGGAACACATCAGTTGTTTTACTTTTAAAAATATTTTAAACAATCTTTTGATTTATACATTTTTGTTAACGAAACAAATGTCCACATTTTGTACTCAAAAGAATTGGTGCATTATAACATACACACACCGTTTACTGTCAACGCGATCTGCATTATTTATTGGGAAGCTGACTATGTTTTTTTATTTATGAATCGAGTGGTAGTAATTTAAGTGAGGGGATAAACGTTGATATTCCTTATAGCTCAAACACAGCCGGCAAAGACAAAAAATATTTTGTGTTATTCTTTGTTCCTTAATTTTTGAACTATAAAGACAATTCTAAGCAGTAAATTTGATCAAATATCACTCAATTAGAAAAACAAATACATATAGTTTAAAATGAATATTTTTTTTACTGTGACTCACCTTTAAGAATGTACACACATAGTAACACGAGTTTAAAATTCTGGATCATTCCTCCGTCCATTGTTTGAATGGAAAGAAAAGATGTTGAGGCAGCAGCAAATACGGTACACTGTGAATTAAACTTCCGTATTAAGACCCCCCCGTGTCTGTAAAAACGACAACCTTGTTTCCACGAAGTAAGCTATCGTACAGACCTTCCAATTGCAACGTCACAGCCCAAGTTGTTGCCAAGCTATACAACGATAAGAACAACTTATAAAAATAGAAACAAATTACTACATATTTAAATGATAACAATATAAAATAAACAAAAGCTAACATGACAATGTAATAAAATAAAAATCAACAAATGTAATCACATGTCATCAAAACAAATCGTTTTGCATTTGTGTACAACTGGGTGTGAAAGTTGTTCTAAACCATAACCCACTTGCTCTTTCACTTTTGGTTCAAACAGGAAGCTCTAAAAATGCAAAATCCTATCTCCCGAACCACATGTCATTAACTGTTTGCTGTTGTTAGGATTTGGTAAAACGCACATTAAACTCGAAGCACTTTGACCCAAAATAGAGATTTGATAAATCTAGATTTCAATATACTTGCTGGAAATAAATTTAAAGGTATCTTTATTCATTATTTTCGCTCTTTTGGCTTAGTCCATCGTTACTGCGATCGGCTTGTAGCTTAACATGCATTTTCGTGTGCACACGTTTTGCAGCGCTCTGAGTTGGAAACTCGGATACAGTAAGCACAAATTGCGACGAAAAGCAGCGTAATGAAATAAGATACTTATAGTCAATAAATTGTCTGAAAAGCGCCCTCTTGCGGATTAGCCCGACATTAACTATCGGTCACAAACTCCGGAATTGTGTTCATCGGTTTGTACATGCCTTAATGAGACAGACAGACAAACAAACAAAAGTAAACACACCTTGCACCTGGTTACTTGGCACTTTTAAAGATAGGGCAATTCATTATATTTGAGGGGATTGTGGGGTGATGGAGGGGGTAAAGAAAGAGCACTATCCCTTCTCTACAGCGTCTACAGCGTCGATTTATACTATAATATTTTTATTCAGCGTACTTATTAAATTTTCCTTTGCAATGGGAACTTCTTTGCACGTATTGGATTTTCAAAAACAGGTGAAAACCAACATTTTCATGTCGCTGAATTAAAAGGAAAACAAACACTGAAAACTTTTAAGCACAACCGCTTTACAACCGATGCGCACTCATTCGTTAGTGAGCTACTTTCGATAACGTTGTGATGCAATTATTCATGTAAACGGTCGTTGAATCGCCGAGCAGAAACCAATGTTTTTTTTTCTCAACAACTTTTTTAATGATAAAATAAGTTCTGCTTAATATACGACAAACACACACAAGTAATTTTCTCACGGTCGATAAAACTGGAAGCGAAAACAAGAGTAAAAGTGTTGTATGATCTACTTTTTTTTTTCATAGAACGGATTAGCTTGATAGTGAAGAAGTACTGGCAATGTTCATCAATGTTCACCCCTACCCCACCGTCTATTTTGTAGTTGTCTTTTGTCAAAGGCAAATACATAACGGGTCATCGTAAAATTTGTTTACAACTTATGTTTGAATAACAGGTAGCAAAACATTCCAAAAAAGGGTTATTCTCTCAACATTATTGACGAAGTGTTGTTCGTGTGGATAATTAACAAACGGACAGACAGTTTATTGTTGCTTGGGATTGGTAGCTCGCAACAAAGTACACTGGCGAAACACTTTGCTTATTTTAACAAAACATTGAGAATTGTCATACATAGACCCCCAAATACCAACATCGTTCCCATGGGTGATCGATATCGCCGTGCCTTTTTCCCCCAGCATGCCTTGCTCGCTCACATTAAAATGTGCTAGAATCTGACATTTTTCCTACAGGCCTGTGGCCGATACACTCTACGCGCCTGCTCATGTATGGCAACGTCCAACAAACGCATCAATATAAAGAGCAACTGGTCCACTCTAAAACTTCCTTGATCGTGTGATATGTCAAATGATCTCTATTAAAATGACTGAATAGGACACTTTGCCCCATAAGCGTCAATGCGCGCGTATTTAAAAAAGGTTTTGAAATTGAAACGCAAAACAATCTAATTCAGTTTTGTACTCGTGCAAATTGTTTTCTTCATCATTTACTCATTTCTGCTCAGTTTTTGAACGAGGTGTGAACACATTTTTATTCAAATCTAAAGGTTCAAATAAAAAAATGGTGAACTATTGCGCAGTAATAGGTCATTGGAACAAGACCCAATTTTATACTTCGGATGTCAGCAACCACAGCAGTGCTCCTCATTCCTCTTCCCAGCCTACTTCTTCCCACAAATCCCCCTCATGTAATCAGGATTCATCTGACCCCACCCTCTCAATCTGGGGGTCCCCTCCTGCCCCCTCAAGACTCTTTTCTGAGGTCATATCTAAGCGCAAACAGTCCCCTCCCAAACCCCAACAAAGCACCCCCAACCTCGTTCCCCTAAAGTCTCCCTCACCACCCCGTAAAATGGTCCGAAAATTAACCACCCCGATGCAAACGTCCTCCCCAGATCTTTCCCAGCCCTCAGTGCCACATCCCCCTCCGTATCCACGCCCCTCTCCACAGCGGGCGGCCCAGCGACCGACTCGGAGCATTGGGAAGACACACAAGCCACTGACAATGATGCACTTCTCTCCGCCGATTCAATACCCGCATGTAAGGGACCACTATCAAACGTGGAACTCATCAAATTTCTCAGCTCAGTCAAAGCCCGGAAAAAATCAGAATATATCGCTCGCAAATTCACAGCGAACATTCCTGGACTTGTCAAACAGCTCAAGCTTATGCGTAATAGTCCTCTACTCCAAAAAAGCATGCAGCAGAGGATCCAAAAACTCATCAAAAAACTGGACATGTAACTCCTTTCCTAATGGATCCTTATACACGTATTAGAACTTTTTTATTTTCACTAACAATGACACTGTCACTGCTAACTCTCAACACCGGAGGGTGTTCCTCTTCCACCCGAAACGCTGCCTTTCAAACATATACTGAACGGCTTCATAATAACCCCGATGTTGTTTTCCTTCAAGAGACCAACAGCCTCAGCGAAACTTGTGGTTGTTGGGAACTCTGGCCGTACACACCCTTTTGCGCTCCCAGCCCAGCACGGGGATCGGGAGTAACAACCCTCATAAAAAACACAAATATCAACGTTTCCGACTCCGAACTTGTGTTCGAAGGCCACATTCTGTACCACAAGATTTATTACAACAATAGCCTTTACCACATGTATAACGTGCTTATTCCTCAGAAAGACTTCACGGCTCTGGCAGCTATTCGAGCCCTTTTTAACCACTGTGGGCAGTGCAGTGATGGTGTCATTGTAATTGGTGGTGATTTTAACTGCACACTTAATCCTTCCTTTGATCGTCTGTGTAGGCCCACTGAACACCGGACCAAAATCTCCACGGCTCTCAATGATAGTGTTAATTTTATTTCTTTGTGCGACGTCTGGCGTAGACTGAACCCCTCACTGAAGAAGTTCACCTGGCACAGAAATAACCCAAACAATGCAAATGGCGTTTCTCAAGCCAGGCTTGACCGCTTTTATATTCCCTTTAATCTCATGTCTTGTGTCCGCTCATGCGATATCAAGCCTTGTTCCCTGTCTGATCACTCAGCAGTCTCCTTTGTCATTAAACTCCCTGGTAATAGCACTAAAGGAAGTGCCTATTGGCACTTCAATAACTCTCTGCTCGAAGACAATGCTTATAAGGACATTGTTACTCACTTTTGGACCGATTGGAGAACTAGGACAAACGATTTTTCTGACCTAGGTGCTTGGTGGGATTTTGGTAAAACCCAACTTAAATCTCTCTCGCAAATGTATGGAGCCAAAGTCTCGCACGATAAACGAGAACTTTTCCATCAAATGAACGACTCTATTGATCAACTTCAGCCTGCGCCAGACCTAACACCAGAAACTATTCGTGCTCTCAATGACCAGAAAAATAATTTAAATGTGTGACTTAAAAACGAGGCAAGAGGCGCTCTCGTCAGGTCGCGTTTTAAACACATCACTGAAGTTGACACCAGCTCGTCATACTTCTTTCAGCTGGAAAAATCTCACTCACAGTCCAAAACCATAACCAATGTACAGCTGCCGTCCGGCAGAGTCACTGATGATCCAGATGAGATTAAATCTCATGTGCGGAATTTTTACCGTACACTGTACACAAAAGTATCGACCGACGAGAGCGCCCGCGACACTCTCCTTTCGGACTTGCCATCACTTGATCCCGTAGACTCGGAAGATCTCGATGACCAGCTACTTCCTGAAGAACTTGACCTAGCAGCCGAGCAACTTAGCAACAACAAAGCGCCCGGTCTTGATGGTCTCTCTTGCGAGTTTTACCAATGTTTTTGGCCTCTCCTGAAAAAATGACTTACTCTCCGTTTTAAACAATGCCGTTGCCTGTGGCAGCCTGCCTCGCTCTTTCCAAAGAGGCGTAATTTCCCTCATTCCAAAAAAAGGTGATCTCTCTGACGTCGCAAACTGGCGCCCTGTTTCACTCCTCAACACCGATTATAAGATTTTTGCTAAGTTGTTGGCCAACAGGCTGAAGAGTCACATGCACTCGGTGATTAATCATGACCAATCATATTGTGTTCCAGACCGTTCAATTCATGACAATATCCTTCTCATTAAAGATATCATTAATTGTTCTAATTTAAATGACACTCCTCTCGCTGTGCTCAACCTTGATCAAAGGAAAGCTTTTGACAATGTTGACCACGATTATTTATTTAGTACCATGAGAGCCATGGGATTTGGCGACCGGTTCATATCTTACATACGACTTCTGTACAAAGGCGCCGAAAGCCTTCTCAAGGTGGGCGGCTCACTCACCACACCTTTCTCAGCAGAGAAAGGTATTCGTCAGGGCTGCCCGCTTTCTGGGCTGCTGTACTCAATATTGTACTCAATATTGAGCCCTTGCTCAACACACTTAGAAATCGTTTAGGAACCAGTGGTTTCCATCTCCCTGGTACCGATAAACATTGCCAGGTCTCGGCCTACGCAGACGATGTTACAATCTTTGTCACCACCAATTCTGGGTTTAGTATTGTAGACGATGTATACAAACTGTTTAATAAATCCTCTGCTGCCTGCCTCAATTATCAAAAATCTCGGGGCCTGTGGGTCGGGTCTTGGACCGGCAGAACCGACGAACCCCTTAATTTCCGTTGGAATAACGAGGGGCTTCCTTTCCTCGGAGTTCACTTAGGAAACACCAATTGCTACCTCAAACAAAACTGGACCGCTTGCAAAAACAAACTCGGCAACACTCTTTCACGCTGGAAAGGTATTGCTAACTTTCTCTCATACAAAGGTAAAGTTCTCATCGCGAACCAACTTGCGGCTTCCAAAGCCTTCCATTGTTTAGCCGTTTTATCTCCCCCCGACAAAGTCCTGAGTGAACTCCAGGATATGCTCGTCGATTTTGTCTGGTCCAATAAGAGGCACCTCCTTAAGAAAAAAACTTCTTTACCGTAAACCAGAGAGGGGAGGTCTAGGTCTAGCTTGCCTCCAAGCACGCGTGCTCACCTTCAGACTCTCTCTCGTACAACGTTATCTAAATCTTTGCCCGCATCCAGCGCACACAATGATAAGTCACAATCTTCACAGATACATGAGCCTCGATATCGACTTTCAACTTTTCCTGACTCAAACTTCGTCCAAATTTTACACCAGCCTTCCTTGCTTCTATGGTGAGCTTTTGCGTGCTTGGAAGGCGTCTGGAGCTCGAGTCGAAATACCACCGGGCTCCATCAACCATGTTATCAATCTTCCTCTCAGTAGCCCTCTTCTTAGCGATGGAGCTGACGATGATGAGTTTTTCCCGCGCGACTCTCTTCGCACGGGATCACGCTTGTGAAACACCTCGTAGATACAAATACCGGCACGTGGAGAGAAGCAGACTACTTCCAGTCCCCTCTTCTTGCTCTTCATCGACGCTCTATTCGACTCCTTCAACTAGATCTTCTGCACTTCCATGGTAAACTCCTCCAAAACTTTCCGCTCATTTTCAACGAAAATGGTGTCCGTCCGGCAAGGTTCAAGAACAGCTCCTTTTATTCAGCTCCTCAAGTCAACTTTTCACTCTTATCCAATTCCAATGGACTCAACGCCTCATCCAAACAAATATACGGCATCTTCAATGATAGAGTCAACGCACACCCTCCTCAAACTATCACATACTGGCACGAATCTGGATTGTTTGATCCTTCCCAAAGCATACAATGGGAAGGAATCTACCAGCTGCCGACTTCAAAAAAAGGAGACACTCAATTCAAACTCCTGCACAACATTCTACCTTCTCTTCCAGTACTCCACCATCTGAACCCTGATATATGCTCCTCCTGCGGCTGGTGCGGGGAGAGGGGAACTCTGCTACATCTATTCATCCTCTGCCCAGCTATACAACCCGGTTTAAGCTATACAACCCGGTTTAAATCTTCTCTACGCACTTCTTCATCGTATCTTTCCAGATCTGAAACTCAACTTCGACCTCTACTGGACGCTCATCCCGTGCGCTAGAGGTCGATGCAAAGGGGCAGTACGCCTATCAAACTTCCTCATCGTCAGCTTCAAACACGTTATTTACTGGCTCTACAGAACTTCACGCTTCTCCGATCCATATATAGTTTGGCGCAGTCGCCTGCAACATAAAATTCTCATCGATTACAACTATTACAGACCTTTGCAACAACCCTGCTGGTTTCATCACAAAATGGTCTTTCAACAACGCTATCTTCACCATT
>JAMKCF010000055.1:351839-601887 GCA_023634235.1 Pisaster brevispinus
TATTGTTATGGGTTATTAACGCTCGATACACAACAAAAACTAAAGTGAGCAAGATAAGATTTGTTCTTTATTACATCAACTATTCCGTTATTTTAAGTCACATACACTGCACTTGTAGGAATACAGTTGGCGTCGCTTGCTATTTCATTGTATACTGCACACCCAATTAATGATACTTCGTGTAATATTTTTATCAAGTATACGTCCTCAGAAAAAGCTCATAAGACTTAACAAACGATACACAGTGACACCTCATTTAAATCTGACCTCCGGTTCAAACCGGAAGCTTAACATGAATGTTTCAAAAAAACATAACTTCCAAAGCACACATTTTTTAAAAACAATCTTGACATCATTGGGAAAGTATTTACATGTATCAACTTAAGAAATGACACACAGAATGCGACCCATTTTGACTTTGACTTCCGGTTCAAACCGGATGATCAAATTCAATATTTGAAATAATCATAACTCCTGAACCACACATTGAATTTTTATTAACTACACGGCATCACAAAGGGCACAAATCAGGTTGATAAAATGAATTATTGTTCACTCATAATTTGATGACATCGATCACGAACACCATGTTTTTGTAGCAAACAAAAACTAGATGTCTAGTTATTTAGGTGTTCGGGCATTAAGCCCGAACAACTCATTGTTATTGTTCGTTTTTTTTAGGTTTTCGGGCATTAAGCCCAAACAACTCATTGTTATTGTTCTGGTTTTTTTTTAGGTGTTCGGGCATTAAGCCCGAACAACTCATTGTTATTGTTCGTTTATTTTTTTTAGGTGTTCGGGCATTACGCCCGGAACACCTCTTATTTTGTGTTCTTTTTGTTCTTTTTCTTAATACTTCTTCTTCTTAGGTGTTCGGACAAAAGTCCGGAAACCTCTTCTTATTGTTCATTTTTTTTCGTTTACTTCGTTTTCTTCTTCTCGCCGTCGATTGTACGCTAACAAAGACACACTTCCTAGGCTCACATAAACTTGAAACTTTACACATAGTTAGATATTCATTAGTAGATGAAATCGTTTTTAATTTCGTAATGATGACGTCATCATGTGTCGAATTACATTAATTCAAAGGTTAATATTTGAAAAAATCATAACTCCAAAACAATACAATGGATTTTCACAATCTATACATCATCGGATAGGCCTGGTATGACTCTAAAAACGCTATACTGAGCGCGACCCTCATTTGATCTTGACTTCCGGTTCAAACCGGAAGTTGAATAATTAAAAAAATCATATCTCAAAAGCTACTGATCATTTCATCACAATTTTTACATCAGATTGTAGATCTGTGATCCTCCAGAAACTTTTGCACAGAAATGATGCCAATATGACTTTAACTTCTGGTCCTAAATGGGTGTTACAGCCAATGCTAGTATTAACCGCAGTTAATTCGTGTATAGAGAAAAGCGCTGTAACTGACTGTCCGCTCCACTTATTCACAAGGTTCAAAGTCCACGAAGCCTGTGCGTATAGTCCCACACAACGGAAATGTATCATTGCGTTGCTTATTTGTGTACGTAGTAACAACATGTGTCCCGCAGATAAAAAACTCAAACTCATTCAAAGTTCAGTGTGAATTTAGTTCCGTTGTGCTCGTCTGATGGCTTAATGGAAAACAAGGAATACAAGATGAGGTTTTACTGAGATGTCCACCTGCTTTAGGGATTTGTATGACTTTGACTAAATGACAAAAAACTTCAACTGAAAAAGAACAACATTGGTTTTTTTCTCATCAAACACCGAGACCCACGTCACGTTGATCGACATGACCATGCCTGCCAAAGGCGCTCAAGGCCCTCTGAGTATGCCCTTCAGACACGATGAATAAAATGGTAAGCTTTATTTCAAAATCACCGTTAAAAAGAGGGGGCATTCCTTTTTTGTCTACAATAATGTTGATATGTTTCATCCATGAACTTGCCTAGTGTTTTTTTTTTTTTTTTTTTTTTTTTTTTTAACTTTCAAAAATCATTATTTTTAATGGTTTAATTTTCAACTATCGGATGCTAATCCCCGCTCAGGTATATTATGAATATGTACTGTGTATGGAAAAAAACATAAATCGTGAACCAAAAAGTGTGCAACTTTTTTGGAGTTGATTTTAACGATGTTGTAATCTGACAAGGGTCTGGTTAAATCAAAATAAGATTTAAGAGCGCCATCTGGCGGCAGGTTAAAACAGTTCAAAATACAGTTTTAATAGAAGCCTTTTAAAGAGTTTTTATAATTGTTTCAACATGGGCTCCACATACTTCACAAAAATGAATATGTTGGTGACCTTCTCGTGACCTTTTACCCTGTCTAAACTGGAAGTTCTGTAAAACGCTTTAAAAAAACATTATTTAATAGCTATTCATTCTGTTTTCACAATAACAAACAGCACAGCTCACGATCACTCCAGTCAGCTTTACTTGAATCCGAACACCTCGAATTTGTTATCAAACAAATTCTTATGTCTAGTTTTTTGTTGTGCTTATTCTTCTCAGAGTCGTTTGTCCGCAAGCAAAAGCATACTTGCGACCTTTGGATCAACTTGAAACTTGATGTGAAGTTAGACCATAATTAGCCAAAGCTAAGTTAGTTGTGACGTTGTGATGACGTGATCGGATGTCAAATTACAAACGATTTTAGGTCAAAAAGTGACCATTTGCAAATGCTTGTATGTTTGTAAATATTAAAAGCTATGCTCATAATTGGGCATCGAATAGATCAATACTAAGGCAACATTTGATAAGTTAACGCCAAAATCGTATGACCTTAACTTCTAGGTCTTTACCCTAGGTCGAAGTTTACCTTCGATTTTTTTCTTCAAAAAGTCATGTTTTGGGCTTTTCTACAGCATAACTCGAGATTGAAATCGAATTGACAGTTGAAACTTATCAGACAATTGGACCTCAGTATCAAGACGCTACAAACATGATGGTGTCATGATGACGTCATCGGGTATTGAATTACATTAAATCAAAGTTTAATACTTGTAAAAAAATCATAACTCATGAACCACATGTTGGATTTTTACAATCTACACATCATCGGATTGGTCGTTAAAAGTTCAACAAACGCTACACACAACATGACCCCATTTGACCTTGGCTTCCGGTTCAAACCGGAAGTTGAAAGTTTGAAAAATTCATATCTCAACAACTACGTAATATTTTAACATGAATTTTGCATGAGGTAATAGATGAGTTATCCTGCCGAAACGTTTGCACAGAGATTATAGCGTTTTAATATATGCATCTGGTCAAAACCGGGCGTCAATGCGCTCGTGTCTGTTGACTTTCATTGTATGACAACGCACCAAAGTGCAGCAGCCGATTTCACGAAAGTAGTGCGTAACTTGCGCCATGTCGTAAAGTTGCGCCATGTAAATGTTGCGCAGCTGCGCCACTTCCTTAAGTTGCATTTCACGAAACTTGTCTTAGCTGCGCAACATCCAAATTTCACTTAACAAAAATAAATGTTTTGGACGAGGACGAAAACGGCTCGTACTGCGACTGTTGTATGAAACCACCAATAGAGTGTTAAAACAGCCGTTGATTGGGCCAATATTGATTGGGCAGCCATTTTTGTTTTTTGTACCGCGACATGCCCGTCGGCGTGTTTACGTGTGTAAGTGACACAAACGCGTGAAGTGTATTTTCGCCCTTCTGTGTATTTCTAGTATTTGTCTAAAGTTTCCGTATCCTGCCACCAGTTTTTCATTCGTTATGACTTAAAAAAGTATCTCATTTGCTCAAATGAGATATTCCTTTTTTGTAAAAATGAGTGAAAAAGTGGTGACAGGATACGGAAAGTTTTTCCCAAAGTTCCCCCCACACCAGCCGGGCCGTCGTGCGATTGTGAACAAGCAGACGATCATGGACGATATCTGCAACTTTTTGGCGGGCTGAATTTTCATCAAAGTTTCCACTTTTGCCTTGCAACATAGTTACGTGATTCATGTAAGTATAATGTACGAGTAGTCTAGCTAGCCGATCTCATGTAGGTGGTCGACAGTTATGATGGCGGCTAGGCAAAGAAACACAAATTGGTCACGTGAAGAGTGCAGCATTTTAGTGGACTTTGTGAGTCAACATTCAAGTAGGGAACTATTTGGGAGCAGCGGGAAAGGGGTACGGGCGCCAGCCAACATCAACGGGGTAAAGAGACGGCAGTGGGAGGAGGTTAGCCAGTTGTTAGTAGAGAGTGGTGGGCCAAAGAGGGAGTGGCTAAAAATAAGAAAGAAATGGGGGGAACTTGCCAGCAAGGCGAGAAAATATCGACGGGAGACAGAAAAAACAGGTAGGTAAGGCTAACAATTGTTAACAGATTTAGGCCTACCTGGCCCACGGTATATATTGTTTATTCATAATTTACAAATATTAATTAACAACACGACACGTTACTTTTCAATCCATTGTGAATAATTAATCTTGAAACTTGGGTTTAACTCTCTGTTGTACCATACATTATAAGTTTGGTGGTTAATGTGTGTATGGTACATGTACTCTAATTATTTACATTGAACGGACAAAGAAAAAAAAAACAATTTTTTCCACACTAAAATAAAAACGTAAATAACAGACTACAAGTACAACCATGGAGCTACAACTATTACAATGACATACGAGTAGTGATTTTGTTAGTGTTAGTAAGTACATGTAACTTTAGTAGTAGTACAGTCGGTCAGAACACTAACACTACATACAGACATAACTATTAACAGTTATGGTTATACTTGGTCTTGTTACATGTTTGTTACATTTATTTGCCCAACTAGGCTGATTTTGGTCTGTCCATATGAGTTAAAGTAACTGCATTGTAATTTGTGTTTGTATAAAAATGTATATATTATCAATGGGGAGAAACTGCACTAAAGAAAAGAAAATTGATTATTCAGGAAGTACAGATGGCATACATGGATATAATAAAGAAAGAAAAAAAAATGTTTATAAAGACAATTCCTCGGGCGCTCGCAAGGCACATGAAGAAAATTATGATATGAAAAAAATAATGAAAAGCCACAACAGTGGAGAGCTTGGAAAAATGTCTGACGATCTTTAAGTATACACAGGTATAATCACAAGCATACAATTAATAGATATGTTCACTTTTGTAAACAATCTGTTAAGTTTTGGACATGTTTTAAAGTAGGGTTGTGCACTGTTTGTGCACTGTCTAAAATCCAAAGCTACTTAAATGACTTAATATTCTTGTTTGGCTGTGTTTCAGGAGGAGGAGAGAGGCCGAAGGCCAATAAACTACTGGACAGAGTTCTAGATGAACTTGCACCCTCGTCCAAAGATGGTGTTGTCGCCAGGGGGGAGGGGGAGTCAGTTCCCACAGGATTGAACTGTAATTGTAAGTTGAAGTAGAGGTTATGCTTTAATTTTGGTTTAAATTATAAACTTCTCAGTGAATTGAGATATTAACTTAAGAAATAGTTGCAGGTACTTGTATTAATTGTTTCACAAGCGCAAGTAGAATTTGGAAAAATATGGCGTGCCTGCATCCCAAATTGATGGCAGCCAAAGATCGACTTGGATGTAGGATACAGACGTGCTATATTTTTTTCGTATATCATAAGCATTCCCGTGATAAAGAAATTGTTTTCAAGCAAACTTGACAGGCAGCTTAAAATAGTGCAATACAGGAAGTTGTATCAGCATTACATTAAAGGTTTAATTTGTGACAATTTGTGTATGGAGCAGTGTTTTTCTCCTGTCAATACATGTACCTTTGTGTGGAGTAAAGCAATATCATTCTTCTACCGAAAAGAGTAATGCTTCTGTGGATTTGGCGTAATATCAAGACTGACAATCACAACGCAAACCAATGGTGCTCAGCACTTATTCTTAATTATGGAACTTATTTCCTTTTCTTTTTCAATAATGTAGCATCTGTGACACCAACACAAAGTGGAGACGGTGAGGGTGACGATGAAAGTTCCAATGGTGATGACGAGGATGCAGATGATGGGGAGGAAGATGATGATGATGAGGATGTTGGTGCTTCTTGTAATCTAGCAGAAGCTCCTGCATCAACTTCAAGGCGACCTGTAATGGGCTCAATCTATGACATAGAAAGAGCCCGATTACAGGTTGAACAAGATCGCCTTGAGGTTGAACGGGAGCAACTCCTGGAAACAAGAAGCATCAACCAAAACATTGCCACCTTAAGTGCTAATTTGCAAATGTTAATTGCTCTAAATTGCAACCAACAAGGATTTTCTTTTGTTCAAGATTCTGAGAATTAGAGCAATTGACATTTGCACATTCCTTGCCAGTAAAAATTTGTATGTAATAATAATAATAAAGCATTTAGTCTTCATTGCATATTGCGCTTTTCAATAAGGGAATAAAAGAGTGGCGACGAGTTCTTAAACGGCCGTTTAAAACCGGCAGGGTTGTGGCCGTTTGATAAAGGCCTGAGTCGAAGGCGAGGGCATTTATCGCACGACCACGACCCTGCAAGGTTTTAAACGGCCGTTTAAGAACGAGTCACCACTCTTTTATTACCATTCATAAATACCCTTTTGTTAAAAAAGCAAAAAAATGTTATAGACAATCTGTGACAATCTGCTTTGCAGCGAATTTTTGAAGTTTGTAAATTTTCAAAAACGTTTTAAAAAGTTATGTTTGTGCACGTTGGGTTGTGTGTGAGCGCGTGTAAAAATAGATTACGCGCTGGTACTAATAGCTATATATTGCATTCCGCGTAACTACATTGGGGTACATGAGCTTGCGCGCCCAACACGCGAAGCCAGCCGGTTTTAAACAGCTCCAGTTATGTCTTTATCAGCCGTTTAAACACCCCTACGTGATCGCTCTCAACCAATAGGAATAGTGAAACTGTCTGGGGTATTTATGAATAATGACTAATGAGCATGACAAATAACAAAAAGAACATATAAACAACAAAACACTTCTTTTGAATCTTCTCCACAACTGATAAATTTCATGACAATTTAATCTAAGCACGGTTGAAATGCTGGTTGACGATTTGGTTTCGGTGGAGTTGACCATCATGAAGTTCACCCACATAAGGGGGCACTTCAACCTCATCATCATCATTATGCTCCTCATCGTCGTCTTCTACATCAGGTTCTCCATAATCCTTGGCCATGTTGTGAAGAGCTGTACAGGCAAGCACTATAGTAGTGGCTCTAACTGGGCGCACCCTCAAACCGATAGATAAGCAGGGAAATCTTCTCTTCAACTGCCCAAATACTTGCTCAATTATCACCCTTGTACGGGATAAACTGGAGTTGTATCGCCTTTCCGCTCTTGATGCAGGGTGTGGGATGGGAGTCATCAACCATGGTCGAAGGGCATACCCAGTATCCCCTATAAGTGTGCCATTGAGTCTGTAATCAAGTGAAAAACATGGGTGAGAGTCATTGCTGCCATAAAAAAAAACTGAAACTTGTTCACAAAATGACATTTCCAACTTTTGATGAACCCTTTGAGTTACAGACCCCAATGAGTTTTGGGAACAGTATCCTCAGAGGTAGAACAAAGAGCAGGATTTTTTTATATCTGAAGAAAATTACATAAATTGTTGTTCACAAGGCAGACTTTAAAATATCTGGCAGAAAAAAAACCTTCAGATTAAAGTCTGAAATGTCTCATCCCTGGAACCAACTTTTTCAATTTCGTTTGATAGGGTCTCAAATGTTGAATTCAGTTTTGTGATACAATTCCCCCCCCCAAAAAAAGTATCCTTATGGATGTTGGGGAAGACAAATATAAGTAATTAACCTCATGTACAAATTATGTAAATTGCCATTGTTGGTTACCCTTCCTTTGGTAACTTTTGTCAACATCAAAACAAAAATGTCTAATGACATCACATTTCCAGTACATGGGTCTGAACATTTTGGTACATCAATTTTAAAGTTCATTTTCTGAATTTTGATGATACTCGATCAAAACAGCATTTTTTGTAGGAATGAACATGATTCAAATTTCACAATGAAAAAGGAAAATGACAGTTTACACCATTTAACATGATATAAGAGTTATGTCATATTTTCCTACTTTCACTATAATTCTGTCTATAGGAGAAAGTGTAACACTTAATTGGATTTGACCTTTGAGCTCTCCTTATGATTCTGTGTCCTTACAACTGTAATTATGTAGGTTCATACCTTCCATTTTCAAGCATATCTCCAATCACACTTGCTTGAAGGATAGCACTATCATGTGTGCTGCCAGGCCAGCGTGCCACAACATTTATTATCCTGTAGGAGGCGTTACAGATGGCCTGGATGTTAAGGCTGTGATAGCCCTTCCTGTTCACAAATGTGTACTCCTCCTCTCCCATGGGTGACCCGTACAGGCGCACATGTGTGCAGTCAATTGCACCCACAATGCCTACATTTATTATGAGAGAGAGAGAAAACAACATATGATTCTATGGTGAACATATTGGTAGCTTGCGATGAAACTCATCTTCTTTTTTCTCCATTCGCATTTCCAGAAATTCTGAATGCCAGGGTTAAGGGTTATTTTTCATACAGTGATGTGACCAGACAATTTAATTTTGTTGGGGGGGGGGGGGAGGTTGCAAGCAGGCATAGTTGGGGGGTGGGGAGGGGCTCTTTTTAATACATTTTGCCATTCTTTTGGCAAATTTCTTGACCTCATTGGTTGGAGGGTGCATTTGGTGCAAAGGTTCTTAGATGAGGGTTTAAGCCACTGTTCAAACAGTGTCTCATGTCAATTTTTATGTGTATCCGATTCTTCATTTCATTACAGCATGGTATCAAACATCTTATTCAATACAAATTTCATTTTATTAAACCTACCTGGAAAACCAGCTTTCTCATAAAATTTGTGTTTTGCTAGAGCAACATCCCTTGCACTTGTTGGGAATCTTATTTTTTCGTTTACTTTATCAGCCAGTGCTCTAGACACACGATGAATAATTCTGCAAACCGAGGGGCTTGAAATTCCATGCAAATCTCCTTGGACTGTGTAAAAGGAACCAGTTGCATAGAATCGAAGGGCAGCCAATATCTGATGGCATGGAGGGATGGGATTGCTACGCTGAAATTGAACAGTTATTTAAAAAAGAAGATGTAACACACAAAAACAGTGAGAAATTTAATAATATATTTAGTGCCAAATTTTACAAAAATATTAAAGGGTCAGCAAAAGTAAAAAGCACATGTAGTTTAATGCTGTTTGATACTTGAAGGTAAAATATAGGATTGATGACTGTGCAGATTTCTTTCTTTGTGCATGAATTTCAATGTATACATGAGAAAGGTGTTAAACTTTTGGCTCAATCTGTCGAATCAGTAGAAAATAGTCAAAATCAAGCACATCATTCAGAATTTAAACATTATTAATAGGTACCAATCCTGTATTTTCCCTTCAAAACAATGTGTAGGCCTACTTATTTTCAAAGTGAAGTAGTTTTAATATGTTTGAGAATATTATATACCCCTATCACCTCTGACAACTACCATTGTATTATTAATATGCCATTTTAAGAAGTTTCTTTCATTATTTTTATTTTCCATAATTTTCTTAAATTTGAGTAATGTATGTATTATTTTGCAAAGATTGGAATACATTTTATTTAAGTATGTATTATATTGTAAAAATTGCAATCAATTTATTTAAATGTGTATTATATTGCAAAGATTGCAATCAATTTAATTGATATTCAATAAATTATTTAGAAACTAATACAGCTTGGAAGTGTCATTTATATTTTTACTACAATTTGGATCACACAAAAAATAAAATTCTGAAATGAAAAAAAGGAACATTTTTTTTAAATGGCAATTTCAGTGTGTAGAAAAAATTCCCGGCTGGGGGCCGACTACACTGGTTGATAGATGACTAACAAAAAGGAGTATGAGGGCGCTGTTCAGGAATGGAAAGAGTATTTTTTGTAGTGTGTGCATGGAATACACGAGAGGTGTGGGTCACAAACTAACGGTTCGTACCATAAGCCTTTCATTAATTTATTACATAACATGCAGTTAACTTAATCATGCTATAATTACCCTAGTTCTTGGTTCTAAATTTGGACGCAACTCTTCTTCAAGTCTGAAAATTCCTTCTCTGGTGAATCTATAACGCCTTCTGATTTCATCATCTTCAAGGGAATCTAAGGGATTGCTTCTATCGCGAAATAATCTTTCACGACGAAGAGCTTTGCGATGTTCTCGTTCGGCGAGCAACATCAGCGCCATTTTTACGACAAACTTGCAGACTTACGCAGTCAAAATTGAGTGCGTAAGTTACGCCAAATTTGTGGCGTAAAGTTGTGACTTGCGCCACATTCAAACGTTGCGTAACTTTCGTGAAATCGATCATAACTTTGTGGCGCAACTTACGCACTAAACGTTGCGCAAGTGGACTTACGCAGTTGCGTAAAGTTTCGTGAAATCGGCTGCAGGCCAACACAAACATACGCCGACACTGTACACAGCCACGCACGTGTACACTGCTAGTCTTGGTGCAAGACGTTCTTAGCGGGTTTTTTTCCTGACCGATTGTCATAGAATCGGCTCTATCACGCTTCACCAGAAGAGGGCACTCTATACACATCATAGAACTCCTGTTCATGTACAGACATAAAATACCTAGACCTTTCCATTGTTGATAAACAAACAGCGCTGGTTGGCATGGACCGCCGAATGTTAGTAAAACATTCAATCGTGTTAACAGATGTTTTAACCAAATTCAACATTTTCGGCAAGCTTCTATTTAAATAAATTGCCTCCCATGATCGGTTGCTTTGTTTCCAAAAAATTCAACACTATTTTTGAGTATTTGTGTAACGTTGTTACAAACTGTAGCCATCTGTTTTTGTTTTGCATTTGATAGCTTTCCAAAGTTTTCTCGAGCTGTGACGCTGCAAAAGAAAGGTCTATAGACCGACAGCGCCTATGGAAATCAACGTCTGGATACCGTAATTTTGAAAGCACCCGACCATACCCAAACTATGGGCAGAATCCGCGAAAACGCAAGCAAAAACACGTGTAAAGCAATGGGCGAGAGGGTTGATGATGATATAGAAAAGTTGTGTTTTAGGATACAAAATTCACCAAAAGACTTGAAAACAATGTTTAATCAACACTAGATACCTTTTGTCACGTTAGTTGTTTGCCGTTTCTCCTCTTTTTACTGAACTTTCTCCAAATCGATAAAAGTAGATGGAAATTTTCTTCGTATCAACAAAAATTCGTTCGTCCAGCCAAAGTGCGCGTCGGTGCGTGTTTTGCACGGACGCTGATAAAGCGTACCGCCTATAGATTAACGTGCCACTGACATACGCGATTGTTTGGTGTGCATTCCACGCGAGCGTACGCAAAACGTGCCGAAGGCATGCATGCAAGGAAGGCCGGAGTGTGCAACATGATATGTAGAGCGTGTTCAGAGATTATTTCCCGAACATTTTATAGAAACGACGTTTTATACGGTTAGACCTCAACGCCAAACATTGTAAACGGCTGTATGGAATGTTCATGAAGTGTGGTTTCTTCAAATTTCAAGGTAAAGACTAGATCTTTTACAATGAAAACGACACAACCGTGTAGAAAGTGACAGCCCTGCAGGTCTTGGCCTAGGCTATGTATATAAAACTTGTTTACAAATCTTTCGATTTTCTCGCCCAAAATCAGCAAAAGTGGATCGGGTCAATATCTCCTGAAAATTCAGACAAAGTCCTTGAAAACGGGATCACTGCCTCGCGGCTGTGTCTAAACGTGTACAAAAAGTGTTGACGCGTCTTCACTTCCGCCCATAGTTTGAGAAAGTCTAACATTTCAGTTTAGCGCCCCCTGCTGTCGGTCTATAGGTATTATTATGTCTGTGTGTACTTCGCTCGTCCACAGCGCCTTGCCTTCAAACCAAAGGCGCTGGGATGGGCAAACGTATCAAGCACGCTCATTAGTTAATGCTCAGTCCCATCATGCATCACACTCACACTGCAAGCTCTGCACGCATGACGTACTTCCTGAACAAGAATCTGTGCAAGCTGATTAGCCCATCCCAGCGGTCCTGGATAGGCCGCTGGGGCCGAGCGAATGTGTGTACAGGCCACGTCGCAATGGATCGTAGCGCCGTGAACAGCGCCCGCTAACGGTGAACCGCTGCAGCGCGCTGTACAGTTAATGTGCATTGATGTTCAATAACCGCTAAGTAGCAAAGAAAAAAACGCCAAGGACGTCTTGCACCAAGACTAGTTACAGACCAATGTATTGCCATGTGCGCCTTCACTGAAGTGGCGTGATCCATTCGTGCAGTGTTTTGACACACCACAGGTCATCGTACTTACAACGAACGGGGTGCAATCTTATCAATGGCGTTACTAACATAAATATCTGAATTCCGTTCATATTCATCGTCTAATATTTCCCCTATTCGCCCTTCTCGTGGCTTAATGATCAACATGGAATTAAAGACGAAGTTCCGCTGAGATGGCCAGCTACTTCTGTGATTCATATGACTATTAATTATGTGAGAAAATGCAAGCAGAAAAAGACGAACATTGGTTATGTTTTGATCACACTCCGAGAAGGAAGGATGTGTCATCGGATCGTGAAGGGTGTTTCAGACCCTGTTTCAAAATGATTCTTTTATTTAACGCACAATTACGTTATACAAAGTATCCTGTATCATCAAGTGGTGACGGTGGTGAGATGTTTTTAAAACTAAGGAACGTTTAGTATGAACGTCGAAGAGATATAATTGGGCAATGGAGGATCGGTATGATTGTCGGCTGTGTCACTTTATAGTCAGAAAATGGTCAGACTGATGAATGTTTTCCGTCAACTTTTGTATTATGACATAATTATTTGAAAACCCTTCGATATAAGGTTTCGTTTATGAGTTGTTCACATCAAAAACAGGATGTGCACTTTCAACTAATTTTTTCTTGCGTAAATTTCTCACTCTGATATGTTGTATTGTTAATAATTTTATCTATTTGAGAAATTTCAGCTTGCTTTAATTTGCTTTAAGTCATACTTTGTTTATAATTGATTTTTCCTTCAGAATATACAAATCATTCAGTATCCGAATGGTCTCAAGTGAAAGATTCCATACTCGTTGTGTTCCATTCCCTAAATCCTTGCTGAGTGTATGATGCACCCTACAGGTAGAAATAGTTATTAACTCATTAATAATATTTTATTAGTCAAAAATTCACTAGAGGCTTAAACTTGCCGTCTTCATGACTTGCCTTTATCTTGCATAATTATAAAAAAGTGTCTTTTCTTTCAATATTATAAATTTAATTAACAAACCGTTCTGTCTGAAGAATAATGTCAAAAAATCAAGTAAGCTATAAACAAAAAAAACACACAATAGCTCATACCATGCCCGACAGAGTGCGCGCTTTAAACTCTTGAAATCGTCGCGGCTCACGACTGTCAGAAGCTACAAAAAGTGTCCGACGTCACACTTCGAGGTTTGTGAATAACGCAAGATACCTGCCTTGAGCGTTTGGCCTGATCCAGCCAGGTGTCCCATTAAACTCGCATTCATTTCACATGGATATTCACAGCCAATTCACACGTCCATAGTTATGTACACAAAATTAACAAAATGTACAAACACTCAATATGGAAACGGTGCTTGCAGTCGAACCAAAAGTGCAAACTGACAAACCACGTCACCTCGGACAAATCATAACACAAATGGTATACTACATCAATACACGTTTATCAAATTAGAGTTGATCATTTTCGATGGGAAGATCTTGGAACTTTACATGATACTTGATTTAAAAAACACATGACTTCAGTAAGAATGTCACCGCGGGTATAACACTTATTGTGCAAAATCTTGGTTGCGCACTACATTATGAATCAGTCAGGATCATTCAAATTATCAAAACAATATATGATATACGAGTGCAAAGTTTTATTATACTACACTTTACTATACTACAACAAAAGCTAAACAGTTCTATTCAAGTATCCATCTCACATATAATCTAGTATGGGTTATACAATTTTTATCTAACAAAATCAGCATTGAGTTTTATCAATCTCACTCCTTATTACTGTTACCCCTATACTATGTTACTATTTAAGTTAGTTTCCAATTTTGATACACGAGTACATTATGTCTAATGTTATACATTCAACAACCAATTTCCAATCAAGTTGACTATTGTTATTGATACTCGTTTTAAATGTGATAACATGATTAGTATTATGTTACCTAATTTATCTAACGCTAACATAGTTCGCAACACTTAAAATAAATAGAACGATGAGAATAATAACTTTTTTTAAATCTGAGTAAAAATCTTTAACCTAAAATATTGTAGGGGCACAATACCTTTGGATTGGGCGCTTTGGGGCTCTACAAATTGAGTGTTATAATATTCATACAGTTGGGGAAATGTTTTAAAAGTATAATATGAAGATTCACATAATTATCCCTTGAGAATGTGTGATTTGTGTTTACATTCATGACAGAACATGGTCTGCTTTTTGTAGAACCAAATGTTTACCCCACAAAATAGTGTCACTGGTCGTATTTCAAGAGGCAACATTTTGTTTTTGTTGATCACTACACTGACTAGTTACAACACACTCCAGGCGTTTGTGTGTGCATAAACATGTCTTAAAAAGGATAAGGAGTATTTAAAAAAAAAACCACTTAACTTTTGAGAGAGATGAGAGTAATGTGCCCCTTTAAAATGCAAGGTCATAATAATCAGGCTCCATGTCAAACCAGCAACTCTATGTCTAGTTGTGGTTTATTTGCTTATCCATTACATGTTAAACAGAGCTATCAGTAATTTACTTCCAGCCTTGTATAAGGGTTTACCCCCCGACTATACGCAACTGCTTGAAACGACCAATTGTTCTTACCACACCATCTAAGGTTAATCAAAAATATTTTCTGTCCATTTACAAACAATGTTTACATCTAAGTGATCTCTTTTCATGCCCAGCTATTGTCTAGAATTATATGAGTCCTTAAGTTACCCAGTAATTAATTTTCTCCCCTAATTAGCTTAAATCTAATTATCTAAGCATTGCCCCCGACTTTACCCCGATAAGTGAAAGGGCCAATATTTACTACCATACAATACAATTATATATGTTTCAAAGTATGTGGATTTCTCAAAATGATTTACATCTAAGTGACTTCTTTACACACTCAGCTAATGTCTAGGATTGTTTGACTCCTTAAGCTACCACGTAATTGATATATTTATCTGATTATCTAAGCAATGTCTCCCAACGAGCTAATATTTACTACCACACCATCCAATATATATTTTGAAAAATTCATGTAAAAAAAAAATATATATATATATATATATATATACTCTGGGGTCTGCCCCCCCCCCCCCTCCACTAATATATCATGTGTAATGGTCCATTCTAGGATATCACTGACTTTGATTCATCCAGGTCATTAAACTTTGCAGATAATTAATCGATGTGTGGTATGATCAAATGGACCTTTCCCTCCTTTAAGAGCCCTGAAATAAAGGCATACCCCTGGAAAGTCACCTACCTTTTCATATGTTTTGTTGGCAAAAAACAGCAACACATGTTAGTTAATCGATATCAGAGAGACATAGTTAGTCCTCTCGAAATTTCAACAACAAAAGTGGTACGATGAATCAGCTAAATAGACTTATTGTGTTGGCCAGCATAGCCGATATCAAACAATGGACACACGCATGCGTGTACACGCCGTGCACACGCCGTGCACAGCTCTCAGCAAATGACAGGACTTAATTGATCCCAATGAGGGGTCTTTTGGGGGCTTCTGACGTCATATGCAAATATTCAACACAAAAATCTGATTATGTAGCTTTATATAGTGCTAACGATCAAAAATCAGCTGTACACCTTTAAAAACAGCTACCGTGTAATTAGTGGAGCTACTGTGAGCAGTCTTTTGTTGTTTCTTGTAGTCTAGTAAATGGATGCGAGAGGGTTGCGTGCAAGAATGGGGCCACCGTCACTCTGCACAAATAAACAACATAGTCAACTTTAACAAGATAAATATTTTTTTGATTATAGAGATCTCATTTTATGTTAGTAAGGTATAAGAGTAAGTGCTAACAAAAAAGTCTACAAATGGGATCCAGATCTTATAGGAGGTACATTGAAATTATGAAATTTTCAACTTTTGATACTCCCTGGAGATATAGATTCAAAGGAGCTTCTGGAAACAGTTCCAATATCATCGGTGCTATACAAGTAGATCACCGGGCAAACTAAGGTCAGAGTTCAGATAAAAGTCCGAAATTCTCATCCCTGGTTTGTTAAAAAAATGCATTTGTTTAAGTTATAATATAGCAAGATAACTGGAAGGACATTTTTTTTGTTTGTGAAATGTTTCATTCGTAGAGGCTCTTACCCTCTGGGGTTGACGCCGGTATTCCTTATTTCCAGTCACCATATATGGCCGGACGAAATCATGTTGATGAGGCAGACCCTGTAAAATTAAGTTTAAGTACAAAGACCAAGTCACACAAGATAGCTAATTTTCTTTCAGACAGGGGAATCTTCACACACAAAAACAGCTCACATTTTAAGTTTTGTGGTAATTAAACGTTTTCTTAGCTACTGTTAGCTACAGCACCCCTCTAGATGCGTAGTAACATAAAAACAAAAAGACATACCCGCAGGGTTTTAATTTACACACGGCCTACAAACATAAGATAGTTACCTGCTGTAGGTATGGCGATTGGCTCATAACCTGCATCAAGCGTCCCATGCGCCTCGAATCCTCATCACGGTCGGATGAGTGTTGGCTACGATCGTCAGACTCCTCGAAGCTATTGTTACGTCTTGATTCGTAGGACCGTCCCCACCTTTCGCTTTGTTGACCAAGCCCCTTTTCGTAATGGCGCCTCATTAAGACACAGAAACACACCAACATGGCAAGTATCAAGATGACAAGGAGAGCGCATCCAACAATGATGAGTACTATGGCTAAACTTGATAACTCACCTGTAAAGTCAACAAATAAATACAACAAAGTCACCCAAACTATTGACAACTAACTAGGGAGTTTGAAAACAACACTTGTTAAAAACTTAAAAGTATGTTTATTGATCTAAGACAAAGCGAAATAATAAAACTTGGAGGACCATAACGAGTAGGCAACTTGTTTTTTTTGTCAACCCCCTAATAATTAAACATTTTACCAGTCAGTTTCCCTTGAGGTTTACTACATGAACTACATTGAGTCTTCTGTGGTATAGTGCCATTAACGTCACGACCCGACTTATGACAGCAGCATCAACATATACTTCATAGACAGGTACAAACATGACAAAGGCCGACGACGTATGGTGTGAAGACAACAGCATTAACGCAAACCGGTAAAAATGCAAATTACATCAAACTTGCATAATGTAAATGCTTTCTCGGATCTTTTGTAATGACAGGTAGGATAATCAGTTTTGTTTAATTTGCTTGTTTTGTTAATTTTATTTTATTTCACTCCGTCAGGTCAGTAAAAAAAATACACACACAAGAGATACAGAATAGATGTGGAGAAGCCTGGACTGAGGAGGAAATTGTAAAGTTTTCTTTAATCTAAAAGTTCAGTCTTCCGATATATATATTTTTTTTTCTTCAGATACAGACACACAATGTACACGGGGGGGGGGATTACAAATAAATTAACAATAAAACACTTAAACGCTATGAGTTGCATAGTCGGACCAATCCAAAACAATATGCAACGTCCAGCTAAACTGTTGGGCGTGTTGCAGTAGGAATGTTTGTTTTCAGGAAAAGCAACTTACCTTCACCAGGTGTTTCACACATATCACCAGAAAATCCTGTCTGGCATCTTAAACAAACAAAAAGAACCAAATATTGTTGAGGACTAAAACAAACACACAGTGGTAAATCGATTTTGTACAAGTAAGCAAGGTGATTTTTATTTCAGTTATATTTCTTTTTTTAAAGTATTTTAAGTTTGTATTTAAATTAATAAATTGTTTTCATTTATGATGGTGAATTGCAACTTCGAATGTCATTTACCGTTTTTTGATAAAATGGCAGATCGACACGATATAACGTATTACTCGAAATAATGGTTTTTGCAGTTGCTATGAAGTGAATACCGACAAGGCTGATTTTGCAAGTTATTGCTGTGGCCAATGGCCACAACCGTAGCCGAAATCACTTAATTCAGACGAGACCCAAGAAAAGTTACAAACCGTCGCAAATTTTCCAAAGTAATTTTACTGCTATTTAACTTAACCTTTACAGGATGGACCAAGTAAATTGGAGTAATACTTGTTGCCTTATAAACAGAAAACAAACTTGTTAAGACTCCCAAAAAAGTAAAATTTAGGGAAATAATAAACAAGAGTAGTTTTAAAAAGAATATTTAATTTTCTCGAATATTTCACCCAAGACCGAACTATTGGTGGCGCTTTAGATTCTGAATTTTGCTGAAAGACAATTACTAAAGCCACTCGCCATTTGATAATTAAGGTAAAATGACTTAGTGTTTATTACTAGTGGGTTTAAGATTTTCAGACTTACTTGCAGGAATAGTTAAAAGGAGGCAAGACTCCACTTCTGGTGCATTCCCCTCCGTTATAGCAAACATAGCTGTTTTTACATTCTGAGTTTGTTCCTGTTGATAATTTAATTGCAATAAAGTTTCTGTTTTGACTTTGATTAACAAATTAATGGCAAGAAAATGTTACACGTGTATATTTTCCATGGCATTTTAATTGAAATTAAATGTTTTACATCTATTTGTCGACAAGTTATGAATGGACTTTCCAATAATCAAACAGGAGACTTCTGCGGATGCAGGGTGGCAGCAGATTCACCGGGTAAACCCACCTACCCAGAATGTTTGCATGTTCAGAGCTGCATAACCAATAACAAAATGGTATGTCTGCTGCCACATAAGTATCCAAAAGTCACCCATTATAAAAGTACAGCTAAAGTTTTTATACAGGATTAGAAAACAAAATTGCGCATAATTGTTCACTTATTTTTCCCGACTATATAGCCTATATTTCCACAGATTTGTGATTGCTTTTAAAGTTGACCACACAAAACTTGAACACTACTGTGATATTTTTGTCAGCACTTCCATTGCAGTAAAACACCTTGGAATGGTTATTCAAGCTGGCGAACGTCAGCCCTAGTGATTAAACCTTTGGAAAAAGACCCCAAAAAACAAAACAAAAGTTTTAGCTTTATACTTTGATGTTGTTGTTTTTCAGTAAAACGGGATAGAAAACCTACAATGTAATCTCATTGACATTTTTATTTGAAGGGGAGCACAATTCACGAGTATATACATTTCATTTGAAATGTTCCTTGTCGTTTGTTTAATTTTTTTGAAATATAGGAAAAGCTCTCTTTGAAATTGTTACTGTCATCAAGGGATAGCTCAATTAAATATTTCGCCACAAAAATTCGAAAAATATACATCCCTTTCACCAGTGGGTGTGTTAACATTGAAATACTTTGGTCATCGAACTTATTGTATTAGCAGTTATTAATATTCATTGGGCAGTCAATAGCCCCACTGGCTTATGCATTCTTTCGTTAAGTCCACTGTTTTGAAATAGACTTACATGGATATTTCAAGTGTTAGTTGTCAGACGAAAACAATGTTTTTTTCTGACCTCATTTTTAACTGGAGCTTAGATGTCAGATGAAAAGGATGTTTTATTCTACGCTGTTTCTTTAATGGATCTTTCCTATAATGGTTCATTTGGTGAGTATCTTGAATAAATGAAGCTGTATAGCTTCAACACAGTAAGTGGCGTGTCATGGTCAAGTGAATCGGACTTACGTAATGGTGGCCACCAGGGTGTGAGTTCAAATCCTGGTCAGGACACTTGTGTCCTAGAGCAAGATAGTGAACTATATTTGCCTTAATTTTACCCAGGGGTAAATGGGTGACTGTGAGGGCAGATATGGTTCTTGTGATTGATTTAACTTGCACTACGCTACGAATAATGTTGGTGACATATTTGAGCGCTCTATAAGAAGCCCAAATGAACAGGGAAAACTAGTTATTTCGTAAAAAAATAAATAATAAATAAACAATTAAAACATAAACAAATAAAGTACCTGTGACATTTGCAGCAGCTGCGTTGATGATTAAAGTCTCGTTTCCTTCCGTTAGAAAATCGATGCTTGACACAGCTTCCGTAAGAGTATTTGATGTGGGGACTGTGCCATTAAAGTATGCTGTCACACCGGTAAGCACACTACCGCTCCTGAATAATATAACCTTCAGCGCGACGATGTTCCGCATGCTCGGGTTTTGCCGAAGCTTTGGTAGCATCTGCAATAAATGACACCACATCAAAATCCAAGATCAGCAAAGAACATTCAGACAAAAAAACATGTTACAATGTATTATTACGCTATAAGCATTGAAGCAGTTATACTCAAGTATGAGCAAGTTTTCAAATCTGGTTAGACCAAATAGCAGTCTTATACTGATGTATAATTTGGATACAAAACAAAAAGATTGAAGATATCAATCATTACAAAAAGTATCAACATGTTCTTTTAAAATGTATCCAGTAAGTTTCTCTTGACAAAACTTGATAATTGAAAAAAAAAGCCTGTTTGAATCCCCTTCAGGCGCTCCCCTGCCTGCCTTTTCCCAGGTTGTATCATAAACTGGTGTGATCCCTAACGGTTGAACGGCTTCTGACCGGCGCTCCCGAACAAATATTTTGACAAAATAGGGAAACCACCACCATATGGCTAAAAAGCTCAGTTGGGAGAGTAAGTTTGGTTCGAATCCTGCTTAAGTATCTTTTTTCTTGTTTTAAATTTGTCCATCAAGTAAAACAACACAAGGGAAACTGACTGGGTATATTTTCCTATAATTTGGGGTTTGAACAAAGAAAAATTTACTGGATCGGGACTTAATCGACGTCCTCCGGAGTAATGTACCAGCGCTCTACCAACTGAGCTATCCAGCCCTATGTTGGCGGTCTCCCTATTAGTCAATATCTTTGTTCGGGGTGCCAGTCAGAAGCCTTCAACCGTAAGCTGCCGTGTAGCCAGGGATCACACCCAAGTTTACGATACAACCTGGAAAGCGGCAACAAAGGGATGACCGTAAGGGGATGCGACTTTTTAATAGTGTAAATGTATTATATATTTTAGATTTATCCATTCAGTTTCCCTTGTGGTTTATAACTTAATTTGAATTAGAAAATGTTCAACATTTTTCTGGATAAATAAACGACACAAATTAAAATCATAAATAACTGATAGATATTATTAACATTTATTGAAGCAATTAATTTACCGGTCCCTCAACTCTTGCAGCCAGGGCCCTAAATGCTGTACTCCATTGATTCTTAAGAACAGGTTTGAAGTCCTCAATAATGGAAATAACAAACTGTGCTGTTAATGTTGATTGCTCTGAAAAACAAAGATTTGAAAAGCGTATGGTGTTTAATGTCATACAAATATTAATTAAACACTGACTACAGGTTGCTTCTGTTTGGTTGTTGTTTTATTTTATTCTCCTTTATCAAACCGCTGGTTTAAAAATACACATTTCAAAAGGTGGACCTCAATCAAAAGCTCCTGTTCCCCCCTTATGGTAGGGTTTTTATTATCTTAATTGTCGTCTTTTAAGACGACAATTAATATAATAAAAACCTACTTGGGTCATTCCATGTCAGACCAACGCACTTTTTTTACTTTATGTCTTCCGATTTTGATAAAAATGAAAGCAATGAATGCACACCAATTTTTAGCCCGATCCGACCTACCATGTGGTCAGGGCAGACACCACAAAAATGGAAATTTTTAGAGTAAAGTGCCACCCTTTTGGTATAAATATGTCAAAACCATGTCAATTTTCATCGAATATATGCAAATTTGGTATTAAAATAATGAGAATTGCATGCTCATATCAATTCTTTTGTCATAAATAAATTTTGTGAAAAGTTGGTCCCCATGACCTTTAATATTTTATTGTGACCTTTGACCCACTTTTTGTAATAATGTATCATTCCGAAAATCGACGAAATAAAAATGACTTGATAGAGCATGTCTTCCTCTTTCAGAATCCACTTAGAACAAATTGGGTTCTTTAAAAAGTTGTTCCTTGCTTTCGAACACCCTTCTGTTCTTTGTATTTATTCTTTAAGGTGGTTTCAATAATCTCAGGAGTATAGAACATTAAAGCGTAACTCACCAGTGCATGACCCATCATTATTTTGACAATATCCGTCAAATGTTCTACACTGGCATTGGTAGAATGGGGCACTAGGGGCAGGCAAGCACTGTTGACCAATTTGTGAACACAACATGGTGTCTCTCATACAGGGACTGAGATCTAACATAAGTAATAAATTGGTTACAAGTAAATCAAATATTGACATCTGGAAACTTAAGTCAAGTATGATTATAGAAAGGCGCAGATTTCATAATAACATGATTCAAACAAAAACCAAAACGATGGCACAGTTTTAGTTCTTTTGAACCAATAATACTGCAGTTTGAATTTAGTGATTAGATTTTTACCCACACATCTAGTTAATTAGCAAAATTAACTCTCAATTCTTCCCCTACATTGTTCCTCATATCTAACATACTATCGTCACACCAAAGTCATTTGATCCATGCCCCCAGCAAAGTGTACATTCTCCGGACCTTGCAATGGTATTTCTTTTTGCATTTTCAAGTGTGAAAAAAAGTTACCTCTGCAAACATAATTTATGGAGAAGTCTTTAAACCAATGGCAATGAAGGGGTATCTGTCTGGCGATAACGTGGGGCTAGGTGGTAATTGAACCAATAAAATACACGAATGTTCGCTTTTGTGTGGATTCATGCCCCACAATGACCCCTTATAAAGTAGGACAAATCAACAAATTAAAAAAAAAATGTATAGAGAGAACATTCAACCTCATGTTCTAGTTATAAAAAACATAAAGTGTACAAGTTTTACACTAATTAAAAGTGGCAACAAAGTAACGTTGATGCTTTATCACCTGGAAGTTTGTGTAAGTTCATTTAAAATTTGTCTTCATTTGAGAAACACTTTAATAATGAGCCTTATGTAAGTGCAAATCTAAGAAATATATAAACATTGGGAATGGCTACCTTGACACGTTGCTCCAGAATGATTCAATGGGCATATACATTCACAGTTATCAGGGTCAAAAGTTGCTCCATTCATACACGACGATGCAGTTAGTTGACAATCTAATGAATAGAAGAAAAAACATGGCCTAATGAATTGAAAGGTAATGTTTGTTTGTCATTGTTGTATTTGTTCATCCACTACGCTAATGACTTGACAAGTTGTGCCCATCTGGCTCCATCAAACATAGAAATAACGTCAGTGTCAGCCTTGATGGATGGTGTCAAGTCCAATATGGGACGACCTCTTTGACTAGGGTCGTCAGGCTTCTAGAGAAGGACTCGATTAGTTGGCTTATTCTGGCAGAAAACATGACCAGATAGCCGAAGGCAACATTGTCTGATGATGGTAGTAAGAGTAGTGGGAGGTGAAACAGGTCTCGAGAGCAACACAGTGTGCCTTGTTTTGTCTTCTGGTGTCAGTAAATCGAGCTCGAGTCAACAACCATTTATAATTCATGATTTTTAAAGGTCTACTATTCCATCCCGAGACAAATACAGCCTGTGTGGCTGGAGACTCTGTCCCTCTTATAAGGTAAAATAACCAAAGGAAACGTCTGATAGCACGCTCTTTTAAATAATCTTCTTTCAGCCCATGTTAATTTACTGTCTGGGACCCACACAACGGGGAAGGGGAGGGGGGGGGGGTTGACAAACAACGACTATTTAGTGCAGGTGTTTCCAGTAAATCACAATCAACATTCCAGTTTCAAAGTACAGAACTTGAAGTCTGGTGCACCAACACGGCCAAGATATAAACTTTACTTGAACAAGTGGCTCCACTCCATGACTGAACACACGAACAACTGCAGTCCATCTCATTCTTCGTCCCACCATTTGAGCAGGTCAGTGAACAAGCTGTCAAAACAAAAACGTATTCTTTTTAAGTTGGTTTGAACAAGAGACGAGAATGAGACGAGACTGTTTATTTTCAGTCTAAAGGCTTACTGAGTAGGAAGTTCATCAAATTGATGTTTTCTTCCAGTGAAATGTCCCTTTTTCTTAAATTTGCAACAGCTGATTTTTACTGTTTTGGTTGCTGAAAAATGTGCATGTTTTTTCTTTTTTCTCCTGACTTAAGAAACAATTTAAGCTCGAATTTTCACAAGTTTGTTGTTTCATGTATGCTTAAGTATAATAATCCTGCGTGACACCATAACAAAATCACACTATTTAAGTAACAGTTTGGTTTTAGCTTGTAATACATATTTTTTTGTGAAGAACCCAATCACTTTTAAAACACCCAAAGCATTGGATATAGACCCTTTTGACTAAACGAAATCAATTCAAGCAATATTGTTTTTTGAGATGAGCCCACATGTGTCTCTTTTTAAAGGTTATACCACTTCTGCTCAATCAACCATTTCTTGTTATAACACCCCTTTTTACACAATTTAGCAAGAACATCACAATCTCTTGCATCTTCCCATAGGGTATAAGTCTACCTAATCCTTGCAATATCTTCCTACTCATATCAAAATAAACAACCAGGGCAAAGCCAAGAGTCTGGAGAAGAAGCAATCCTCATGCTTCGTTTCACCCAGTAGTGGCTATATTAGTACCAAGGCTGAGTAATTGCTGTACAATTCCTATTGGAATTCCTGGAGAACTGGTTATTGATGGATTGTAATAGTAAAAATGGCGGAGTACCAACCTTTAAAGTACAATTCTCTCTATCTCTCTCTCTCTCTCTCTTATTACAGTCAAATAATGCAGAGGGTATGATTGATGACAGGTCGAAATAATTATAGAAAAAATTACCCATGACACTATTTTTGACCAACTTTGGAACTCTCAGAATCTATTGGAATTCAATCCTTCGTGCAATGCAGATCAACCAATTGCGCAGGGGAGATTGATCGCTCGGATGTACTGACTGCTAAACAGTATACACCTACCAACAGTGATGTAAAATAAGCAAGATGATGTTTCATTCTGCCCCTGAGCCGTACAGTTCACAGTAGTTTTGCCAACTGGATAGGGGTCCATTGAAGCCACAGCACTGTTAGAGTCATCCACACATGTAATGTTGGCAGAGTTGATCACACTGCCATCTGAATCAGTAGCTGATGGTTCTGCCGACCAGGTAACAATAGAGGTTGACAGTCCGGGATCTATAGCCCGAGTCTCGTTATTCGGACAGGAGATGTTTACTGCATTGAAGACAAAACATTTATTTGTTGATATTAAGTCTTTGGAAAATACTGTTTACTGAAGGTTTTGGTCCCCCCCCCGCGAGGTTTTGTTCCCCATACAACAAACTGTGTACAAACTTTTTTTTGATAGCGCCCTCTTTTGAATCCTCCTCCTCTAACCAATGTAAGTTTTCCATGAAAAGAATCACAGGGTAGGATTTGTCCTATGACATCGTTAAGATATATACTACCTAACAGTCAATACTAAAAATAGGATGTATTATTAAAAAAAAAAACCACAAAACTATCGTAGGTAATTTAACAAATGCTCTGTCAATTCAAAAAAGAACCAACTTGTGCATACCCTGATTCGTTCTAATTACATGTATGCGCAAGGTTTGAACTCCAGAAATTTAAAACTGCGAATAATTACAAATTTCTGCGCACAAGTTAAAAACATATGCAGGTTTCTACTTTAAACTCAACAAAGGTACACAATTATAACCGATCACTAATACTTTTGAATGCTGGAACAAACATGAGCGTTACCAGGGTTAAATCAATAGTGACCATCAGACTTGATGACATTTTTTCTTGAGATTGGGATTTATTTAGTCTTCCAAAAAAGACCCAGTTGTCAGTTAAACAATAGAGGTATTGTCTACATTTATGTGCAACAAAGAATGACATCCTTGTAACAAGTGCCACCGGGCCTCGGGCTACCTAGCAATCAGTAGGACGTCAGTCGCCGTAACACTACCACTGTGAGAAGACTGATGACGTTCTACCTAGTCTGAGTTACTAGACAATACACAACCCTAGAAGATTCGATTCCCTAAGTGGGACGGACAAACATGTACATGAACGTTACCATTGTGAGTGTAGCCCTGTAGCCAAGGAAGAAAAGAGTCCGAGTTACAGGACCAAAACAAAAGATCTTGTTAACAATAACACTTGGACATAATCTGGTGTTTGAAAAGTGAAACTCAAACGAGAATTCTTCAAAAGCTGTAAGAAAACTTACTTCGAAGAGTCACAAAGTTCAAATTATTTCACAATCGGCCATCGTGTGGCAATTTACTGTATTATTATCTACTACGGAAATACTGGCTTGACCTGTCACCATGCATCACAATTAACCCATAACATGTCTAAGTGGTGTGATGGGTAGGGATTTTCCAGTTTCCAGACTCATATTGACCAACAAAATAGACATAGGAAAACACGCCAATGCACAACATTGCGTTCAAATAGTTAATCAAAACTTTTAAAATTATATTATTTTATATAAGAAAGACATGAATGAAAGTACCTGGATAAGTGGTAGTTGAAGGATCAGTGGTGGTTTCTGCAGTTGCAGGATCAGTGGTAATTTCTGCAGTTGCAGGATCAGTGGTTTTTTCTGCAGTTGCAGGATCAGTGGTGGTTTCTGCATTTGCAGGATCAGTAGTGGTTTCTGCAGTTGCAGAATCAGTGGTGTTTCCTGCAGTTGCAGGATCAGTGGTGGTTTCTACAGTTGCAGGATCAGTGGTGTTTTCTGCAGTTGCAGGATTAGTGGTGGTTTCTGCAGTTGCAGGATCAGTGGTGTTTCCTGCAGTTGCAGGATCAGTGGTGGTTTCTACAGTTGCAGGATCAGTGGTGTTTTCTGCAGTTGCATGATAAGTGGTGTTTTCTGCAGTTGCAGGATCAGTTGTGGTTTCTCCAGTAGCAGGATCAGTGGTGTTTTCTGCAGTTGCAGGATCAGTGGTGTTTTCTGCAGTTGCAGGATCAGTGGTGTTTTCTGCAGTTGCAGGATCAGAGGTGTTTTCTGCAGTTGCAGGATCAGTGGTGTTTCCTGCAGTTGCAGTTGCAGTGGTGGTTTCTACAGTTGCAGGATCAGTGGTGTTTTCTGCAGTTGCAGGATTAGTGGTGTTTTCTGCAGTTGCAGGATCAGTGGTGTTTTCTGCAGTTGCAGGATCAGTGGTGTTTTCTGAAGTTGCAGGATCAGAGGTGTTTTCTGCAGTTGCAGGATCAGTGGTGTTTTCTGCAGTTGCAGGATCAGTGGTGGTTTCTCCAGTTGCAGGATCAGTGGTGGATTCTGCAGTTGCAGGATCAGTGGTGTTTTCTGCAGTTGCAGGATCAGTGGTGGTTTCTGCAGTTGCAGGATCAGTTGTGGCTTCTCCAGTTGCAGGATCAGTGGTGGTTTCTGCAGTTGCAGGATCAGTTGTGTTATCTGCAGTTAGAGGATCAGTGGCGTTTTCTGTAGTTAGAGGAGAAGTGGTGTTTTCTGCAGTTGCAGGATCAGTGGTGGTTTCTGCAGTTGCAGGATCAATGTTGTTTTCTGTAGTTAGAGGATCAGTGGTGTTTTCTGCAGTTGCAGGATCAGTGGTGGTTTCTGCAGTTGCAGGATCAGTTGTGTTATCTGCAGTTAGAGGATCAGTGGCGTTTTCTGTAGTTAGAAGAGAAGTGGTGTTTTCTGCAGTTGCAGGATCAGTGGTGGTTTCTGCAGTTGCAGTATCAGTGGCGTTTTCTGCAGTTGCAGGATCAGTGGTGGTTTCTGCAGTTGCAGGATCAGTTGTGGCTTCTCCAGTTGCAGAATCAGTTGTGTTATCTGCAGTTAGAGGATCAGTGGCGTTTTCTGTAGTTAGAGGAGAAGTGGTGTTTTCTCGAGTTGCAGGATCAGTAGTGGTTTCTGCAGTTGCAGGATCAATGGTGTTTTCTGTAGTTAGAGGATCATTGGTGTTTTCTGCAGTTGCAGGATCAGTTGTGTTATCTGCAGTTAGAGGATCAGTGGCGTTTTCTGTAGTTAGAGGAGAAGTGGTGTTTTCTGCAGTTGCAGGATCAGTGGTGGTTTCTGCAGTTGCAGGATCAGTGGTGTTTTCTGTAGTTAGAGGATCAGTGGTGGTTTCTGCAGTTGCAGGATCAGTTGTGGCTTCTCCAGTTGCAGAATCAGTTGTGTTATCTGCGGTTAGAGGATCAGTGGTGTTTTCTGTAGTTAGAGGAAAAGTGGTGTTTTCTGCAGATGCAGGATCAGTGGCGGAATACCAACTTATTAATTGAAAACTGTTACTCAATAAGTGAGCGATAGTGTCATTTAGTGTTAAGCAGAAAAAGACAAATTACAATTTTGCTACAATTGATTTAATTTAGTCAAAAGGGTCTATATCTAACGCTTTGGGTGATTTAATTATTACACGCTAAAATCAAACTGCTACTCAAAAAGTAATGCAGGGTGTAATGGTGCGATTTTTTTTAAAGATGTCAAGCAGAGTTTAGTATAGAAATCAGTTTGAAGAGGGTGCTTTACATAAACCAGCACTTATGAAAAAAAACCTATTTAGACATTAATTTGTATATGAATCAAGGGTTTCGTAACTTTGACATTACAATAACACATATCGAAACCATGCAAAACATGCTAACAAAACTCTTAAAACATCATCCATTGCAATAAAACATTTAAAACACACAATTACGGGTAAACCATAGCAAAGCAACCTTAAATACATGTTTGCATTTTAAATGTTTGTATGTCAAAACACAGGTAGAAGGGATTAAAATTGGATTAATAAAAAACATACAAAACGATAGTGAAAAAATAGAAAACAATAAATACAAACTAAAAAAGGTGTTAGGCCTACTTGAAAAGCCACAAAGTTAAACCATATGAGCTATCGGTCGATTTTACCTTCACCAGTCGAACAGCCTTTCTATATGATTCATAACTCCGGGGCATTTTTATTTCATAGGTAAATAAAGTCTGAGATGTAGAACAATTTGACTCATCGCGCAATGCATATAAATTGTGCAGATCGCTCAATTGGTCAAAAAGTATACACCTACCATTAACATTGATGTAAAATATGCAAGATGCTGATTCATTCTGCCCTTGAGCAGTGCAGTTCACAGCAGTTTGGCCACCTGGATACGGGTACATTGAAGCCACAACACTGTTAGAGTCGTCTACACATCTGATGTTGGTAGAGTTGATCACACTGCCATCTGTATCATTGGCTGATGGTTCTGCTGACCAGGTAACATTGGCAGTAGCCAGTCCAGGATCAGTAGCCTGAGTCTCGTTATTTGGACAGGAGATCGTCACTACTGCATTGAAGACAATTGAAACATTTGTTGTTGTTGTCAATATTAAGTCAGTGGATATTTTCCCGGCACAGGCTTCAAAGTAAATGTTATCAAGCCGGAACGACACTGAACATGCCCAGTGACTGTTTTCAGGTGAACTAATATTTTATCCTGGCAAATTGTGAGAGAATCTTTTATCGGAATATGGGCATTAGACCTTTGTGAACTTCTGATTTTTGTTTTCACTTTAGCAAAAATAACACCTTAATTAAGAGCCACAAAGAGGAAAAAAGATTTACTATCCCTTTAAAAATGGGAATCAATTTAAACAATATTTTTAAAACAATCGAATACAATTTTGGTGATGCGAAACCTAAGTTAACAAAATATATATAAAATGGTTCAAAACTGGATTCTATTATTTATATGCAGGCAAGTTGCGCAGAGATGTCAATTAAACGTTACATATAATTATATTCGGCAACTCATGTACCCGTCAAAGAGGGCGCTTAACATAAACCAGCACTTATAACTATTACACACAATACTTAGACATTATTTGGCATATGAATGAAGTGTCCGATAAACAAAATTCAACACAAATATACACAAACTAACAACTTAAAAAAAAACCAAAAAACACTTAACTCTAACAGTTTTAAAATTTAAACAGATTTGGCATACCTAAGAGAGGTTTGCGGTTACATGTGAAAATCTCTTTTGAGTAGTGTAGCTTCTGAAAAGAACTAGTGGTTAACGACTCAACGTTTCGATCAGTATGCTCTGATCGTCTTCGGTAGAATGGTCTTCATGGTGTTACTGCAAAACTCTCTTAGTTATAAAAAAAATACTTCCATCAAGCAAAGTTTCAAATTCTACTGAAGATTTGGCATCTTGAAATAAACATAATTTTGTTTATCTCCATGAGCCCAACTGAAATACTGGACCGGGTACCACCGCGCGCATATGCTAAACAGCAGCCTGTAACAGTGTAAGTGTGTATACCTTCATGGGCATGCTGGGATGATACACATGGCAGCAGACTTTTCCTTCATCATCTTCTTCAAATTCTCTTCATCTTCCTCCCAAAAATCCCCTTCAAAATGCGACACTTTGACTTATCATAGAAGTAGAAGTAAAACAGACTCAATGGTTTTTCATGGACCGAAATTAGCTGCATGTGGACACTGTTACTTGTTAATGTTAGTGCTAGTAAGGGTTACATAACATTCAATAACAAGATAATGCGGTACAAATACCCCAAACTGAATAGGCAACAACACATGCGCCAAGCCGATTATCATAGTTTGTAGGCCCTACAAATTTACACACCAGGCTGGGGGGGGGGGGGGGGTGTTGCGCAATAATTTGCAATTGCGGTTTGGCTATATTCCATTTAAAAAAAAGTGACGACCATTAACAAACAACAAGAAAACAATGTAAAATGCTTATTTTAACAGCACTGAAAACATAACAGCTTATTATTGTAAGAGCATTTTCAACTGTTAAGATGGCTAGTTTGATATTGCGTAAGAATATTACCAACAATTTTCCGTCGGTTTATTGCAGCGGCTAACGTGTATAAATTTGTCCAGGTGGGAATTTCATTACAAAACGTCTCCCCGAAAATGGCTACAAATATCAACATAATAAGAAACAATATAATCGTTCACCCTCTGATTTTATATAATTATATTTTTTCGATGAACGTAATGTTTAAGGAACAATCTTTTATTCCTGAAAGTCTAAACAACATCTCTCTGGATATTTGACGATTTTTAGAAGGTTTTGTTGAGAAAATGATTTTGTCTATACTTCGTTTTGCTCGCAAACGATCGTCTGTTTACTGACGGGAACATTTGCAGCAGGTAGTGTCAATTCTGACTTTTTTCTGAGGAAACGTACACATCTTTAATAAATGTACTCCATGTCGTTTATATGTTTACATATATGTTGTTAATTAAATTATTAAATTACTGAAACAGTGTAAAGATTTGGTGAACTTACAACATTTAGAGATAACAGCACCCTCTAGAAATATATACCCGACCAGCCAGTCTCAACAGCCGCCAGCGTGCTGCCGGTAGCAACCGTGTATTTATTTATTTTGTTTTACCATACTGTACACAGGGAATGTGTACTGCACGCCGTTTGCATAATGATAGGTTTGTATGAAGAGCTTCGACCGGTTCACGTCCCGAGAGTCGAATGAGAGTATTTTCAACGTAGGTGGTGGGTTGGTGGAGGCCCCCCCCCCCCCCCCACTCCCGTACACACCCTGTCAATTAGACACACCTTTGTATAGACCCACAGCACCTACGGAAATCAACGTCTGGATACCGTATTTTTTACGAAACCCGTCCATACCCAAACCATGGGGAAATTCCACGAAAACGCAATCGAAAGCACGAGTAAAGCAATGAGAGAGCGGGTAGATGATGATGGAAAATTTGTGTTTTAAGGGTCAACAAAATACAAATCGACTTGGACACAATGTTATTTCAATGTTCGGCACCCCCGAACAAAAAAATTGACTAATAGGGAGACCGCCAACATAGGGCTGGATATCTCAGTTAGTAGAGCGGCCGGTACGTTAACCCGGAGGTCGTTGGTTCAAGTCCCGCTCCAGTCAATTGTTCGTTGTTTAAACACAAATTATTCAACAACTAGATACCTCTCTTTTGTTTGGGTGCGCGTTCCACGAGGGCGTACGCGAAACATGCCAAAGGCGTGCATGCAAGGCGGGCCGGATTGTATTTCCCGAAAATTTTGTTACAGAAACGACGTTTAAACGGTTAAACCTCAACGCCAAGCATTTGTAAACAGCTGCATGGAATGTTCATGAAGTGTGGTATCTTAAATTTCAAGGTGAAAACTTGAGGTTTTTTTCTTTCTTTTTTTTTTTTTTTTGAAAACGACACGAACGTGTAGAAGGTGTTAGTCCGTAGGCTATGCATAATAATATTGTTTACACATTTTTTTTCAGATTTCCTCCCTCAAAATCAGTAAGTTAAACAACGTTTTTGATTTATCCAGTTATTATAGGAATTTCCTAAAATTCATCACCTAATTTATAATCCATCATCGGGTCAATATCTCCTGAAAATTAAGAAAAATCCATGAAAAAGGGAGCATTGCCTCGCGGCTATGCCTAAACGTGTAAAAAAGTGTTGACGCGCCTTCACTTCCGCCCATGGTATCAGAATTCAAAAATGTCAGCTTAGCGCCTCCTGGTGTGCGTCTATAAGTATTATATGTCTGTAGTACACACCTGTCGGTAATATAAGCGATTGAATCACGTCTCCACAACCAGTTCCAACGCCTATGCTTCTTGAAAAATGTTACCATATATAATTTGACAAAACATTGGTTTTTTTCTGGAAGCAGTAGAGTGCCAGTCTTTTTCCAAATTTCACTCTGTTTTTAAGCTAGCCGATGTCATCACATCCAAACTGTTGATTTTTCTTATCTGTGCATAAAATGATTCAGTCCTCTCTGTTCAACTTACTTTTTAACAAACTTAAATAGTATATTATTAGCACACCTCTAACTAGTTGAAGACAACAGTAAATCCGGTCACCAGCGTCAATGCATCACTATAGGCTTACTGTTCCTGTTCTTGAAGATAGGCCTTTGTTGTAGACTGTGTAGTACTTTTGGTCATCCATACTATACTACACCGTTCCTTTAAACGTTTTAGCTAGGTTTAGCGCTTATTGTAGCATATGGAGTATAGAGGTGACAATAAAGTTGTTAAAGCTCGTAGCCTAAACATTTAGCTGACATAACTCAGATTGCAAGTGTCTTTTTAATTTCAACACAGGAGTACAACAAAGTAGTATAAGAAGTTACTCTAAAAAGTAAACTTGCGGGTACAACCATGATTGTATGGCATCTCTTTTGAGGGAGTGTTGGCTCTGAAAAAGCCGGCGCGGTCTCGACGTTTCAAACAGTATACTCTGCTCGTCTTCAGAAAAAAGCTGGACTGCCGGTGGTGATGCTGATTAAGTAGCGCTTGGGGGATACACTTTTGGGCAGGAAGTATCCAAGCTTTCGTGTTCTGTGAAGCGTACTTCCCACCTAAATGTGCATCCCACAAGCGCTACTTAAGCAGCATCACCACCGCAGTCCAATAGATAGTACCAAGTGATTGAACAAAAAGTAAATGATGTGTGTTTTTTTCTGGGGTTTTTTTTTCGTAAAAAGAGTCAACCAACTGCAATGAATCCTCCAATTACGGGAAGAGATTAAGATATAGGGCCAACATATCACATTAAACACAAAAAGGATAGACAAAAAAAAAAAAACATTACAATATAAACCAACTAAAAGCAAAGCTACTTGAAGGGTCGCAAATGTAAAATGATTACACAAGCGGGCATTTTGTGGCAATTAATTGTATTATTCTCTACAACGAGTAATGCTGGTTGGATTGGTCACCATTCATCACAATTAACCCATAACATGTCTTAGTAGTGTGATGGGTGGGGATTTTACAGCTTCCAGACTCATATTGACCAAAATAAAATAGACATAGGAAAGCACGCTAATGCACAACATTGTGTTCAAATAATAAATCAAACAATCAAAATATTGTTCTTTTGTATGACAAAGACATGAATGAAAGTACCTGAATAAATGGTAGTTAGAGGATCAGTGGTGGATTCTCCAGTTGCAGGATCAGTGGTGGTTTCTGTAGTTGCAGGATCAGTGGTGGTTTCTGCAGTTGCAGGATCAGTGGTGGTTTCTGCAGTTGCAGGATCAGTGGTGGTTTCTGTAGTTGCAGGATCAGTGGTGTTTTCTGCAGTTGCAGGATCAGTGGTGTTTCCTGCAGTTGCAGGATCAGTGGTGGTTTCTGCAGTTGCAGGATCAGTGGTGGTTTCTGTAGTTGCAGGATCAGTGGTGTTTTCTGTAGTTGCAGGATCAGTATAGTTTTCTGTAGTTGCAGGATCAGTAATGTTTTCTGTAGTTGCAGGATCAGTAATGTTTTCTGTAGTTGCAGGATCAGTGGTGTTTTCTCCAGTTGCAGGATCAGTGGTGGATTCTGCAGTTGCAGGATCAGTGGTGTTTTCTGCAGTTGCAGGATCAGTGGTGTTTTCTGTAGTTGCAGGATCAGTGGTGGTTTCTGTAGTTGCAGGATCAGTGGTGTTTTCTCCAGTTGCAGGATCAGTGGTGTTTTCTCCAGTTGGAGGATCAGTGGTGGATTCTCCAGTTGCAGGATCAGTGGTGGATTCTCCAGTTGCAGGATCAATGGTGGTTTCTGTATTTGCAGGATCAGTAATGTTTTCTGTAGTTGCAGGATCAGTGGTGTTTTCTCCAGTTGCAGGATCAGTGGTGGATTCTCCAGTTGCAGGATCAGTTGTGTTTTCTGCAGTCGCAGGATCACTGGTGTTTTCTGTAGTTAGAGGAGCAGTGGTGTTTTCTGCAGTTGCAGGATTAGTGGTGTTTTCTGCAGTTGCAGGATCAGTGGTGGTTTCTGTAGTTGCAGGATCAGTGATGTTTTCTGCAGTTGCAGGATCAGTGGTGTTTTCTGCAGTTGCAGGATTAGTGGTGGTTTCTGCAGTCGCAGGATCAGTTGTGTTTTCTGTAGTTAGAGGAGCAGTGGTGTTTTCTGCAGTTGCAGGATCAGTGGTGTTTTCAGCAGTTGCAGGATCAGTGGTGGTTTCTGTAAAAGCAGGAGCAGTGGTGGTTTTTACAGTTGCAGGATCAGTGGTGTTTTCTGTAGTTAGAGGAGCAGAGGTGTTTTCTGCCACCGGATAAACAATAATTTAACACGAATTCATTTAAAAGCATAGTTTGACAAATCCTACCTGGAGTACGTGTAACAGTCAGCGAAGGCAGAGTAATTGTGTTTGACGTACTTAAGGTCTATACAAAAACAATTGCCTATTTGTACTATTTTCCTTCAACGGTAGAACTCGTTCCTAGGCAGAACCTGTTTGATTTTGTAGCACGTATGAGATGTCTCAAAATGGAGAATGGATTCAGCTTGTACGATTTAGTCACATAATTATATTGTAATGAACCCTTTTGTTAACTCATTGACATGTGCTTCATTTACTGTATACTCTTTCAAAACAAAGTCCGACAAACTTTCGTCACGAATTGAAAGCTGCAAGATGTGACAGTACAACAAATGGATCGACTCAGCGTAACGTCCATCGATGAGGGTCATCCTAGCAGAGTGGAGTGACGTGAATAAATAGGCAACTTAGTAAATTTATACTATTTGACTGTGCAACCATGTCTGCCTAGATGAGCTTGTAACTTGTGTTTGGTAAAGTTGTGTACATCACAACAATGGCATAACAATAGCACATAGCAACACCGTGCAAAACCATGCGCAAACAAAACCTATGAAATATTGTGAACAAATTTCCCCAAAACAATTTTGCATTGATTTAAAACATTAACATTATTTTCACTTGATAACAGCATTATAAAACAACACACAAACAATTGCAAGTAAACCATGCGGACTGTACAATTTCGCGTGAGAGACCGGAAAATATATTTTTGGTGACAGCTAGGCAGCCTTTCAAAGGCCGTATTTAGGGCCCCATAAGTTTAATTAAACTTGTGAGACAATAATTCTTATTGGAGCAATATTTCTTCCGTCGTTCTATTTACAATGTTATAATACTGAATATTTTACCAAGACACTCAAACTGCTCATAAAACAACAGTAAGTAAAATACACATCAAACTTTCAGGGAAAACCCCATGTTTTTTGTACCTGTTCAAATTGGTTTATGTATAATTGGTTACCAAACATGCAACAATGAAGCGGTGGTTAACCTGGAAACTGATACAATTTACCTAAATTATAGAGAGTCAAATGTCAGAATGTTGCCGTTGTTCGTCGGCAAAAGAGATTAGGCGAATAGCCCTGGAACACAGAGTGCTTTTCTACAAGCGTTTAGAAGGATGAGGTTCATAGAGTAATTAATTCGTAATGGTGTATTCCACCATATGCCAGCCACATCTACCTGGTTAGTTTCAAACTCTGCTGCGGTAACTGTTGCTACAACATCATGTGATTTAAGATGCTTCTGGGTGAGTAAAGAAATTGTGTCTTTTGCATAGTTTTGCACATAACTTGGACGCATCTTTATCATAGTCTTAACTTAAGCATGTGCATGTCATATAATTATTCAATGCAAATGTTAGTGTAATAAAAGTGTAATGTTCTCCTCTCACACCTACGTGAACACGATGTACTTGTAGTGTGGGAACAACACTATCTGCTTCTCAAGGATTACTTTAATCATTCAAACTGTAATAATGATACCTGAAGAAGTGGTTGTGGGCGTTTCTACACATGTTCTGGATGTTTCAGTCAACGAAGTTTCTGGCAAGAACAAATCAATAACACACAAAGTAATTATCAACAGTTTTTGTAAAGGCAAACAAAGTAAGAAAATAAGTTAAATTTCGACACCAAGTCACATTTGAAATCCTCCACTGCCTCTGAAAATGACAAATCATAGGCGTCATCAGGTACTTCTCTGTTTCAATGTAAATAATAACATATTGTGACACCAAGACAAGAGTTTTCCGGGAAAAGCTACTTTAGCATGTGACTTGTGCTTAGAAGTCTTAGAAACTCATTGGTTTCAAGTACAACACTGGACTGACCATATAAGTTTTAACATTTGTGATATGATTGTTTAGAGAGTGTCAACCTAATAGAAGCATAGATACTTGAAATGAAAGTAATACTTCTAGTTCTCATTTTGTTAGAACAAGGACTTCTGGCAAAACACTTTAAGAACCCTGTAATACACAGGCGCATTGTTATACGACAACGTCATACATAATAGTTCTTTTTGTTACATACCCAATACAGACGTATTACTGCGAGGAACAGCCGAACTGAAGTTATGTTCTGCCAGGGCAGTGATATTGACAGTGCAGTTCGAAACACTTCCACTGTATGGTGAGCCAGCAAAGACGCTTGCATCGGTTAAATTTAAAACAGTACAATCCACCGTGTTGTTGTCAACCGACCCACTACCTGTATCTAACAACTGAAAGACGAAAAAGCCTGATCATTTATTCAGCCTGATCGGAAATTAACCAATAATATGAAGTTCCATCCACATAAAAGTGAAATGAAGGACCTAAAAATGCATGACCCAATTTTCAACGAAAGGAACTTTTTAAAATAATGTTTTTCTCTAAAAAAAACAAATGCGAACAAGTGACGATGTTTCAATGTGAAAATTACAACAAACAAAACATAGAACAATGTCTGCATGTGCCTTGGACAATTCACAACATATATCTATTAAGCTAAATCGCTTGCACATGGGTGATGGACGAGATGAAGTATTGGTCTTGACAATAGTTCCTTCAAATTTTTATTTAGCTACCACTTGAGAAGAGTTGTCGTGCAACTAATTAAAAGCTTTTAACGTCTTCAAATCAATAAAACTAGCCAATAAGAAGTTAAATCTGAAAACACTGTTGATCATGAGTGTTCGATGATTGTATCACGACTAAATATAAACTGACCTTTGTGTAGGCTTAAATTTTATTCAGGAACTTTTCAAAGCAATTCAAGTAGATCTAAAGCTCAAAAAAGCAATAGACTCCTTGCACTAATGTCACATACGGCTACTAAACTGAGTGTCTGCCCATTGACTCCACTCATTTGGAGTCACCCGTGATTGTTTTGATTATGGTGCATATCTCAGCATTTGCACAATACCTGAAATGCCCGCTGCATGCTCACAGTACACATGAAGAAGCTCACCCAATCAGCTGATCTCGCGTTTTATTTATATCACTGCCGTTTAAAAATTCACAAACATTCTTGAGAGTGAGGCATTTGCCATTTGAGCATTTCATCTTATATCTTATTTCATCAACACATTTCTCACTTACTCTGTAGATCGTTGATGTTAGACTGATGAAATCACTCGAATTTGTCACTTCCTCCTTTGTAGCTCTGTTACAGTTTGTATGCCAAGGAATTTCAATCTTAATCTCAAATATCCAAAATTTGATATTGATGCAGATCTCGTACCATATGCCTGAAAAAAAAAAAAAAAAAAAAAAAAAAAAAAAAAAAAAAAAAGGAAATAGTGTTGTTTAGGTTGGGCACTAGACAAATGAAACACCAATCCCTTAAAAATAAAGAAGATTTTTTAGTTTTTGTAATAGATGTAATTACACAGTGTGGATAACGTATTTTACTGTGTTTTTACTAACACCAGTTTGTATTGAGTGATAATTACTTACTTTCCCGAGTTCTGTAAAATTTACCACAGGCACAAAACTGGGATGAGATTCGAACCCACAACCTTTGCATTGCTAGAGAAGATGTTTTACTACTAGACCACCGAGCTAGCCTGGTGGCCAGGTGCAGTTTTAATCCTGTTTTGCAGCAGGTAACGCAACAATTTCAAAGATGTAAAATTGTGGTGGTTTATGTACTTGGTGGAGCAGTGGTAGATTGAACCATGTGAATGAACAAAAACTAACTATGATGTATTTGTTATGTTTTGTTTTGTTAAGATTCAAACAACAACAAGAAAACATTCAATTACAGAGTATAGAGCCTTAATATAACAGTCAATCCAAAACTGATAGACAAAAGATAATATACACCAGCTGAAAAAAAAAATCAACAACTCGGAGGATTGCAAAGATAACATGATTACACAGGCGGACATTTTGTGGCAACTAATTGTGTTAATCTCTGCTACGGGGAATGCTGATTGACCAATCACAATTAACCAATTACTTGTCTTAGTGGTGTGATGGTTTGGGATTTGCCAGCTTCTAGACTCATATTGACCAAAATAAATTAGACGCTAATGCACAACAATGTGTTAAAAAAATTATTAAAATAATCAAATTCTTATTTTTTTTTATACGACAAAGACATGAATGAAAGTACCTGGATAAGTGGTAGTCGAAGGATCAGTGGTGCATTCTGTAGTTGGAGAATCAGTGGTTGTTCCTAGCAATTGATAAATAATCATTTAACACCAATTAATTTTAAGCATAGTTTGACAAATCCTAACAGGAGTACGCGTTACAGTCAGCGAATGCAGAGTGAGTGTGTTTGATGTAATTAAGGTTTTTACAAAAACAATTACCTACTTCACTATTATCCTACATTTTTGGAACTCGTTTCACGGCAGAATCTGTATGATTTTGCAGCACGTATGAGATGCCTCAAAAATGGAGAATGTATTCAATTTGTACGATTAAATCACATATGATTGTGAACTCATTGACGTCTGTTTCATTTACTTTAGAATTGAAGGCTACAGGATATGACATGTACAATGAATGGATATTTGACTGGGCAACCATGTCTGCCCAGATGAGCTTGTTACTTGTGTTTGGTAAAGTAGTGTACATCACAACAATGGCGTAACATCAATAGCAGTATAGCAACACCGTACAAAACCACGCCCAAATAAAACCTGTAAAACATTGTGCACAATAGTGTCCAAAAAACAATAAAGCATTGATTTAAAACATTTACATTACTTTCACTTGATAACAGCACTATAAAAAATGACAATTGCAAGTAAACCATATCAAAAGACCACTCTACGGCCTACACATGTTAAAATAAAACTGATAAACTATAACTAAGACAAAACTCACTGGAATTGTCTCTTATTTATTTATTTGTTTGATTCTTTTTCAGTTTATTAAATATCCAACCAACAGCAACAAATTACTAATTAAAGGAAGGGAATAGAACATATAAATTAATAAAATAAAAAAACAAAACGATAGACGAAATATATAACAGTATACAAAAACTTTAGGTTACTTGAAGAGTTGCAAAGTTAAACCAGAGCTCAAGTGTTTTTCACATGGCTGGGTGCTCAGGAACGCGAAACTGCACAGCTACAATCATGGAAAGAAATTAACAACATATACATTTGTGAGTAACTCTTTGCAAATCTTGTATTCGCCAACCCTAAGCACTTTTTACTCACACATGCCACTACTTCTTGCCTTGAGTGGAGGCGCACGTAGTACGAAGTAAACAATACACATCCTTTCGCCAATGTTAGTATGCGTTAGTAATCGCTGATTATTATTTTGCAACAAGCGTCTTGGCTACGTGCTAAATTAGGTACTCGACCGAGTGTTTTTAACAGCCAATTTCACTTAAAATACTGTCTCACAAATGGTTTGTTCCCATGAAGTTATAAGTAATCAATAACCTTTGTTTTAAAGAACAAAAAAACAAGAACTTATCGTTTGTAGTTTGTGAGCTATGGTTGTGAAATCATGTTTGAAAAACAATAATAAAAATCTATATGTATCGGACGCTAAGGCGTTTAGCGGTGCTGTTACTGTTTTGTCGTGTGCTAGCAAACTACAAACGTTGTTACCAAAAGTAAAAAAAAATGCACACGATGAAGCCTAACATTGAATGTTAACGATGTTTGAATGAACGGCTGTTTTAGAGAATAACAGTTTTCGTCTATTTGAACCCTAGGGGCGCAACAGTCGACGACGTTGTTCTTGTTCCGCCCCAACTTAAAAATTGTTCAAACTATAGTTGGGACTGGTCTCAACTTGAGTGTTAAAGTTGGGGTGTGCAAACCAGAGTTTGGATCGCAGTAAACACAAAGCACCCCAATCTATAAACCTAAAATATAATAATAGTAAGTTCAAAGTATACAGTTTTAAGGACCATATTCCCTTGATATAATTTGAGATTAATTAGAATGTCGGTTTTCTAAAAGAAGGGTAATTAAATGCGTAGGACTACTGTGAGACTGAAAGCGTCACCTCGCATGAGCATGTATGAATGAGGCCGCTGTCAGAACCCTCTAAAAACACTATTTTATTTACGCTGAGTTAGCGGTCCATTATGAGCGGTATACTACCTTACCAAACCTCGTCCTAGGCACCGGCTCACGACCGGCTCTTAGCTACATCAACATTTTTGACATGAGTTTGTAAAGCGAGCCGAGACCCGGGTTTGAAATGATCTTTTTAATTAACGCCGATCACATCAGCTTGTGCGTGCGTCTGCAGGTAGTGATACACCGTTATCCACCCATGATCGATCATGGTATGGTGTTGAACTCTCTGAGCGATCCCAATAGTTGGTAAGCCCCAACTTTAATACTCAACTGGGACCAGTCCAAACTATAGTTGGGACAATTGTCAACTTGGGACGGAACATCCTTATAAACACGCAGGTTATGGACTGAGCTATTTTGCACGGAGAGCCAATATGTGACCTGCACTAAAAAGGCTTCGTGGACTTTGAAATCCTTACGATCAATGGAGTGGAACAGCCAGCCACAGTGAATTGTCAGTATACGGAGTTTAGATGCGGGTCATTAAAAACGTGGTCTTCCCGTCCAACTTCGACCAGAAGTTCGGGTCAAATTGGTATCATCTCTGTGAAAAGGTTTGAGAGGGCTCAACAGTCTAAAACCTGGTGTAAACAATTTGCCAAAAGTAATAGTAATTCTCGCGATATGAGTTGTTGAATTTTTCATCTTCCGGTTTGAAACGGAAGTCAATGTCAAATTGGGTTAAAGTCTGTGTAGCGTTTGCTTCTTTTTTCACGATCTCTCGGGTGACGTACATATTGTTGAAATAGCTACTCTACTTTTTGAGTTATGATTTTTGAAATAATAAACTTTGATTTACTGTTTTTCAACAACCGATGACTTCATAATGACGTTTCAAAGTTATAGTCTACCTACATACAAAGTTTCAAGTTTATATACGTTTCGCAACTATGCATTTGCTTGCGGACAAACGACTTGGAGAAGAAGAACCAAAATAAAAAAATAACAATAAAAAAACCAAAAAAAACCCGAACGAAAACAATAGGTGTTCGGCTATTGCCCGAACACCTAAAAATATTACAAAACCGGGCATTTCGTAGCCAAAATATTAGTGTTTTTCCTACATAATGAAACACTGGTTGCGGTTGATCGGATTGCACTATCGGTCGATCCGACGGCCGGCCACCAGTTAATAATTCACAACTCTGGGGCATTTATTTCATATTTAAATAAAGTCTGAGGTATCAAACAATTAAACCCATGTGCAGAATGTCTGGATCTCTGGAGAAATAGTGGCGTAGCTTTGAGTTTACACTCATCGGCTACAGATGTTTGTATTCCATTATCTCTAATAAGAGTTCTGTATGTTCAAGCTCCCTTGGGTAAATATAACTCTTCAGCGCATTGTCAGGCTACTGCTCCATTAGGAAAACTACCCAAGAATACATTAGACAAGTAGAACATGAACACTTGCCCACCACTGTGTTTGACTCTCTGCGTACGAATTCAAAACGCTTCTGGTCTTTTATATAAAATAGATGTCAGGACTCTGTTGGAAATGCTGCTCTCGTCAGCTCAGTACGGGACATAGCAAAAGTAATCGTCCAGCAGGCATTGTCAATCTGAATTAACAAGGGAAGGTCGGGGTCCTCTACCTCATATGAAAGGAAAATAGGAAGTGCAGGCATCTTCAAACTGCATCAGTTCCCACAAAAGGGTCCATGCAGGTCACGACGGGATTCGTTCTTTTTGTGCCACTGGATTAGCTCAAAATCTGAAAGCTTTAGCACTGGAACTTTACCATCATCATAAACTAAAGCCGTTGTTACAGCAGTAATCCATACACAATTTAGTCGTTCTGATCTAGCCAACTTTAGGTCTGTCTCTTATTTCAGTTCGCTGTAGAGTGATGGAGCACATCATCTTCAGCCTCCTCAAGCATCATCTTGACCAATATAAAGCTCCCAACAATGCCAAAGATGACTTCCGTTGTAGGCGTTCATGCGAGCATGGAGGACCTTCCTCCATGATGCGAGACACAACTCCAAACAACAGTTAACAGATCTGGGATGCAAATGAACCACATCGTACGTTAATGCACAAACTGCACCATGTTGACATTAATGGTCCTCTTCAATAGTGGGTTTCATCATTCTTTGTAAGAATACAGCAATCGGTCAACAATCAGGGCGTTTCATCCAGACCCGTCGAAGTGATATCCCGGAGCCATCCTTGGACCCCTTCTTTCTCATTTGCATAAATGATCTACCCAACGATTTTGATTCAATTTCGTCAACATTCGAATCTGGAATGCTACCAACAGATTTAAAATTGTTAGAAAAATAGGAGAAAAGGTGGATGACGTTCTTTAAACCTGATAACTGTAACATCCTACGCTTCTCTAAGAAAAAAGCCAAGACTGAGAATTCCTACAAACTTTCTGGTCATTATCTTTAGATAGTCATCCATCATAAGTACTTGGGGTCACTATACAGGGGTATCATATGGAACACACACACACACGTAGACAAGGTCACCAAAGTTAACGGGATGCTCGGGTTCATTCGCCACAACCTTAGCACCCCCACCCCTCCAAGTAAAAAATCAGGCCTACAAGAGTTTAATTCGTCCAAACATCTTTGAGTTTTGCAGTCGAGTCTGGGATACAATTACAAACACAAATCGCACCAGCAGGAAAGTCAAATCTGTTCAACACCGAGCAGCGTGATTCATTATGCAACTAAAAGGGAAAGCTCATTAAATATCATGTTGAGTGAATTCCAACTTCAAACACTCCAAGAGCGTCGCCAAATCCAGCGGCTAGCCACATTGCACAAGATAATTCATGATCTCCAATTAGACGAGCACATACAAATCAACCAAAGGGGTTTATCATGCAGCATCGGCTACCACAAACCCCAACCCACTCTCACTCCAAATACCGTCATCCAAGACTAACTGCCACCAGAAGTCGGTTTTGCCAAACACGGCAAAAGACTGGAACCGCTTTCTATTCCACCAGTCCCAAATTCTTACTGTGACTAAAGCTTTCACGAAGTCCTCACATCTGCTGCGCTAAAAACACAGGACTAATCCCCATCTCAATCTCTAATCTCGCATTAAATGTTCTTCCAGTTGGTGCTTGTCAATGATTACTCAAGATCCAGACCACTGTTACTCAAGATCGAGATCACTGTTACAAAACAATAAACAATAACAATGCCTCACGTCCCTAATCAAGCTGTGATCTTGCAAATGATAAGGGCGCCTTCAAGTGACATGTTTCTGAGAGGAAGTTATGTCACCACTCATCATTTCCAAAATGCAGGCCCTGGGCTTTTGCATAATTTTCGTGCGAAACGGATTAACGAGACGTCTTAAAAGACCGGAAAAACATATAAATCCACTATTTTGCCTACCTATAAATATGTTTTAATTTGTATTATGGGAGGCGTTTGTCAATTAATTGTTTAGCATGTTTTTGACATGCTGTTACCATGGTTTGTAACAATTAGATGTAAAACATAGACAGTGTTGTCAATAGTTTACGTACCATGAATATACAATCAACGCTCATAAAATAGTTTTTAAAAACCATGAAAATCGAAATCATCATAAACAATGGTTTGTAAATCATGGTTTATAAAACCATGAAAATGAAATCATAATAAATCGTAGTTTACAAACAGTGAAGAATGAAACATAATAAAACATGATTTATAAACTGTGAAATTAAAGCACTTTCAAAACATGGTTTAAACCATAAATATTTGTGCTTTATAAAACATGGTTTACAAACCATGCTTTATAAACCATAACAATTTAAGCACCTTCAAAACTTGGTTAATAATCCACAAAAAAATTAAGCACCAAAAAAGTGGTAATAAAGCCCCTTAAAAACGTGGTTTATAAACCCTACAAATTAAAGCATCATACAAACTGGTTTACAACGCATGGTTTATAAATGTGTATTTTGCGTGAAAGTCATTTATTCACAATTCACAGTTTATAAATTAAAACCCCAAAAGCAGAACGTGTTTTGTTTTGGTCAACTAACCATTCTAATCGATTCCCGCGCAATTTGGTCCCAACAATGGAGGTAACTATTCACGAACGAAGGTCTGAGCTAGCACGGCCTTCGTGTCGCACACACGCGACGGCGGCTGGGCGATGGTCCATCGGTCATTTCTATCATTTTACCCGACTGTTGTTGCGTTTGTTTCACATGCAACAGCGGGCGCTCTGGAGGGCCTGCACTACAACCAGACAATGTTTATAGCGGGCAGGGTTTATTACAGCATGTTTAATGTTTAGAGCGAGCTGCTCTACGCTAAATTGGTCGGCCATGTTTGTATTTCATGTTCGAAGGACCAAATGTAAACAAACCATCAGCGATTTGGAAAAAGTTTCAAATGTAGCAAACTATTTTAGTTTATACATAATACCATTTCATAACATTTAATTTAGCTGTTTGTAAACAGTTTGTAAACAAGGTTTAATAGATAGCCTTTGTTTGGTACGGGTTGGAGTATATTGACGGTAAATTGCATAACGAGAAATGCCTGTTGAACGGGGCTATTGAAGCCAATCTAGAGGGTCAAACTAAGTCCTTATATTGGTACGAGCTCAAAAGTATTTTTTTTTTCTAATCTACTCCAGCGTCGATCTGTTTTGTAATAAGATCGTTTGATTTCAAAGAGAAAATGTTTTGTATGTAGTTTTTCGTGGTTCAGTTTTGCCTGTTCGCTTGTCATCTCTTAGTTCATTTCTTAAAAAATAAAAATCCCGCCGCCCGTTAATTTATTTATTTTGTTGTTTTTGTTAAGTCTTTAATAGTAGTTTGTTAAGGTTAAGATCTGTTCAGTTAAAACAGTTATAACTGTTTAACTCACACATCATATTTCATCAAGTGTATTTTATTAATATTTTGTGAACAATATTGTTTCTCATTTCATTTTTATTTGTTTCCACTGTTTTTTGGAAAGCCAGTAGTTTAAACAAAATTGAAACATTATAATGAACAACACTTTGGTTTATGTTTTTTTTTACTTACCTTCTGAGAAATAAATTATGTTCGCGTCAAGGTGAAGTTTGACTGTTCATTTGCCTGGCTCTAGGACGAGTTTTGCATTAAACCACTACCGGAACGATTTTATTTTTACCGTATAAACGATGTGTTGTCCGTGTAAAAGTTTAATTACGAACAGGACTAAGCCACATCCAAGGAAAATTACTGATGATTGGAACTAACAGAGGTTTAAGCAAGGTAACCTCACTGAGTCATTGATTCTCTCAGAAATTGCATAAAGTGTGAAACGAACACTTGGCGGAGGTAGTGTTAGTAAGAATTCCAAGTGTTGTTATTGTTTACCTGGGACCTGGCTCTTTAAGTCACATTGTAAACAAATTTCTATTAAAAGCCATTTTTAAACATAGCATTAAATTCAATCATACTGAAGGAGCCTGAAAAGTTGTGTAAATGCCGTCTGCTCGTTTTGGTCAGTGTTTACAAACATTATTTTTGTTAAATTTACTTTCCGTGAGCAAAAGTCATGCACGCACGATTGCAAATAAAATGTGAACCGTTGATGGTTTTAAGCTGTTCTTTTTCCAGATAACTTAAAAAAATACAGGAGTTTCATGATGTAATAGACAAACATTATTTGTTGCTGTAGAATTGTGTTTGTTGGTTTCCAAACTGTTTTTATTTTATGACATAATAAAGAAGTTGCTGAGATGAGAGGCAGAAACAAGATGTCAGTCTCATTTAATGAGTTGGCCCGTAAACATGGATAGACACGCATAATCGAAGTGAGTTACGTCAACGGACGAAAGGGCTAAACTGTCAGATTTGTTCTGAACTTTTACAAGTTGTTTTTTATATTTTTAAGGGAATGGAATTCAAAGTGTGTTGAATCGGTTATAAACTAGTGGTTTAAACCCACCGAGGACTTCGTTTTGGTAAAATTATCAAGAACCAGGCCTCGGCGGGTTTAAACCATTAGTTTAAAACCTCTTCACAACACATTGATTAATTCATTGTTAGACAAGATGATAACATGATTTGTGAAGTTTACATTGTTGCTATTAAAGTAACGAAATTTGCCCAGCAGAATATTCTGATTAACAGCTTTTTGAAATTGGGCCCTTGTATTAGGAACAAACTCGAGTCGATAGGTTGATATTGAAGTCGTTGTGAAATTGAATCTAGTCTTGAAATCAAGTCGGTAATTGTTGTGCGGTCTAGTTGTGGGGAAGGTACATCACACATCCTCGATCCCAATATGTATGTGAGTCAGTCGCAACTACCGTCTTGAATAACTTGTACCCAGCTTTGTGCACATGCAATTGGACAGAGCAGTTTGATTGGTTAATAATCGTGAAGACATGAATATTCATTATACATCTTCAGCGTAAGGCAAGTCACATGAAGCAAAATGAGCTACTAGGTGAACACTTCATTCTTTGATATGGGGTTTATTATCGATAAAAACATTTTATGATAATGCATTGGTCAAATTTATCTTAAAGGAAAGTTATTTTTATTTTTTTACAATAATTAAAATATATTGCTTTTTACATTGATGTTGGCAAATAAACTATCATAAAAAAAGCCAACAGAAAAGATACATTCCCATATTTATAATGAATTCTTCCAATTTTGTCAGACGAGCTACCATTGGCCCTCTCTGAGGCAACTTTTGCATATGCAATGTTTAATTTACCATATATGAATATTCGGCTGGGAACAAGCTACTCAAGTAGTTACAGCTGACGGATCTTGCCAAGCGCTACCTACGATCGTTGCATGAATGTATAATCGCACTGTGACTGTTGTATGAATGGCAGGATGTGTGTTTGTAATAGCTGGCAGATATATAGACACTGACTAACGACTTGTCATCAAGTCTAACTTGAATCCGGTGAGACGGATCTAGATTTTCAAAAGATTATTATGAGCGGTTTTCCAAACTAGTCTTTTGGAGAATACCTTTCAAACGGGAATGACAAATGTGAGAATGTTCAACTGACAGGCGCTTTGTTAACATTTGGGCGTTGCTTGAGTAACCTTTTAACCCCTACTTTATTGCTTGAAATATGACCTTTTTTTTTCTTTCTTTTTTCTCTCCCGGGATGCATGTATTTTTCCTCACTTAGACGTGTAGCATATCATGGCGGATTGCTTTTTGCGCTACAGTTTCAAAGAGGAAAGACAATGGTGATATTTGTTTTAACTGAAAGGCGCTTTGTTAACATTCGGGCGTTGCATGAGTAACCTTTAAACCCCTACTTTATTGCTTGAAATATGACTGGTTTTTTTTCTCCGCCAGGTATCAAGTATTTTTTTTCCCAACTCAGACGTGTGGGTGTCTTGGCGGATTGCTCTTGTGTTACAGGTGTAACCAGAATCCAGGTTTGGTTCTCATTTCGAGCAATGGCAATTAACGAACAACCTAAACCTAACCTTTGTTCCCGTAGTTGATTTGTGTCTGAAGAACTCAGAGAGAAGGGATTGCTTGGGATTGGTTACAGGTTGAGTAATTACTATGTGCAACACTAAAAATAAAACTCAAAATTCATTGTAAAGGGGATGTGACTTCACTGAAAACTATTATTTTTGAGTAATTTATGATGCCAACAGTCTTATTCTCACAAAGGCCTTCGAAATAGAACGTGTAATGAGAAATGCTCTGTTTGAAAAAAAAAACTAAACATTGATTTGATATGCAGATCAGTCTTAATTGTTAAGCGAAAGTGACAGTACAGTAATTTTAACAACTCATCTTAAGATGAGTCAGAGTACTTCGTGAAATCGAATCCTGGCTCGGTTTAACTAAGCACCAATATTTATCATTAAAGATGGTTGTTTATATAGCCATTGTGATTTGTACCTTTCTTCGCTCTCTTTAACGCTTTAACAAATAAATCCAATGTTTTCATTGAGAGTATAAATGAAAATGGAACTCCGAAAGGTTTATATAGATCGGTGTTGTCTATTTCTTTTTGGGCTGTGTCAAACTGTGTTCCTTTCAATTTTGAACGTTGAATGTTTTGAAACAGAGCTCCATTTCATCGTACACTCCAAAAACGCCTTCATTTATTCATTTTTATTTTTATTGTTTGTGGTATATCGCCTGAAATCACAAGGCTGGGCGGCCGCTTCAAGTGAAGGCTACGCTTAACTGATTTGGGCTGTCGACCCAAATCAGTTTTTACAAGGGGCACGTTGCCACCTACTCACGCCGGGTGTTTTAAGAGTGTACATGTATTAAGTTTAATGAAACCTACCCGCCGATGCTGAGTTGCATCTGCTGACCGTGAAAATGTATCCAACCCGAGAGAAATATTCATTTGTTTTCGGCCAGATTTTTTGTTCGTGGAGTTTCGGCCATCCACCGAAACCACCTTTCTTTTCGTCGAGATCTGTTATTGTTAGGGGTTTCGACCTAGCAGCCGACACGCCTATTGATTTAGATCTTGTTTTATTTATTGTTATTTATGTATTTATTTAATTATTTACTTAAATAGAGAATATTTAGAGGGTGCTTTGCTGAAACAATGTTCTCTTCAATACTGGTGTGGTACTACAGTGGATACTTGTAGTCGACATTTTGCTAATAATTTGCACCAAACGTTCTGCAACGTAATGCAACTAATTGTGTCTTCTAAATTGCTGACACAATAGCGAGCTAATGCAGTATGCATTACATTTCTGCTACCACAATCGGTAGTAAAAAGTAAATACAAACATAGTTTGTAATAACGTCGTATCTCGTACGGGAGATCAGAGGCTCCGTGCAAAACATAACTAAATAAAAAATAAAATAACCGCGAGTACGCGGCGTGTCACATATATTTAGAAGTAGGAAGTTTTTTGACTGACAACACAGTAGGCCTATAATCAGGTCTGAATTTTACGACTTGAATTGGAAATTGCAAGATTGGCAGGTTTCCTACTGTAACAAGACAAATACATTTTTTTAGTTCTCACTAATTATTAATTCTATAGCAATTTGAAGTGCGACATATCCAGCTAAAAAGTAGGCGCTCAAGGCGCAACAATGAAGAAAAATACATTTTCCGGAAAAAAAAAAAAAACCATTACACTGTGCCTATGTAGGCAAAACTGACATGAGGTGGGTTTGAGGAAAGCTTCGTACACCATAGAAACAGAATAAGTCTGTTCCAAAGATAGGGGCGAGCAGTAACGGAAGGAGCGCTATCATCTCTGTACGGTCAGGAAATGTTGACTTACTGAACACAGACAAGCTCGACTGCATGAAGCTAATAAGGCCTGGGCCCATTTGTATGGCTCTGCTTACTTACCGTAAGCGCAGACGTTCAGCGGTAAGCAGAGCAGTGAAATTTGGCCTAATGAGTTGAGATAAATATGGCAGTGCGATACCGTTTATTGAGCGGTAGATTTAGACCATGAACATTATTCTAAAATTTGTCAGAAGCCATTGAAGATTTTATAAAATTGAGGTCACATGTAAAGAGCGTCATTTAGGTTTGCAACTGTGTTTTGTTTCATAATCAAGTGGAGAAGGCCGTATTGTTTTTGCCTATTCCAAGTCCCGTTAATATGGATCAGATAAAGTTGAAGTACAACTTACCGGCACTTGCTGAGTGAAGAGTAAGCGCAAACATGAACACAACTGCCAATAAGAGTACATACGCTCCCTTACGGCGATCCATTTTGGCTCCCTTTCCCTCCAAGCACTAACCTTGCTATTGATGTCTATATCAAAAACGAAATTCGAAAGTATGTGTTTTTTTTTCTTTCGACCTCATGGGTTGACGTCGACTTTGGGTATGCAGTTTTATCGATAATCACTGTACTTCTTAACTATATTGCGTTGTAATGGTAGCAAGGTGTTTGTTGCCCTGCCCAATATCACTCAACCGTGATCTAAACACAATAACCAGGAAGCCGTCGGCATTTTGAACAGAAAAACTTTCTTGTTTTGTGTTTGTATTCGTGATGTTATCCCACACACAAATAATGTGGGACAATACCATAACATTTAGTCTTTTTGTGGTTAAGTCCATTTTTTTTTCTAGAAGCTGATGGTCGTAGCGCTGGTACGCTGCCAAAACGAGACCTCTGACTTTTGAGTTACGCTAATAAGACAATTTCGATGGCCAAAAAACGATTAGTTTTCTTTACCGTTATACAAAGACACGAAACTCTGCACGCAGACTTCGTTTGTTCAGTTTTCACGAAACTGAATTATTTTCAAATACTTAACTGCCCCTTTAGTTAAAAGGTAATTTAATATACAAATAACAACATATTTGCATGTAAGATATACTAAAAATAACTGCTGGGGAAGACTGCGATGAGAGTTATTGATACTACAGTGACGTCACGGTTATTCTGACGGTCCATTTCCGGGGCTGATTATTTTCAAAGCATCGTAACTCAAATCTCACCTTATTTACATTCCATGGCTGCATACGTGTTTCTGCGGTAGGTTTGTGGCCGTAATAGGCTCTATATTCTTCATAATTGTGTGATTTTTTTAGCTCTCAATGTAAGAAGAAAAAAAAAAACGTTTTGGTCGTACTCGTTTTGCGTACACATACAATCTTACGTATGAAATGTGGCGCACAACGCGCAAATCGCACGTTGTGTTTGCACATTATCATTGTGCAGTTAGGATACGGTGACAATCATATCACTTTTGTAACTTGGCATCATTCGTCCGCCCCGGTGTTACAGTAAACATTTAATGAGGGTGTGTCCAATACTTTCGTGAAGAATGGGCAGGTAAAATTAGGTCTCTCTAGCTTTTGACTTTGGTTCAACTCAGTTAAGAACACAGCGAAATGTGTTTACAAAAATCAAAAACACTTTCGTTAATATCGAAGAGCAAACCTCACAAATAGAGTACACTTTTTTTTGCTGGTAGCGACGAGGTTTCCCCCGAGTTTTTACTCATCGAGTTTTATCTCAGGTTGTCAATCCCGAGGGACAACTTGCCCATAAAGTGATGCGCAACAAATGATTGTTTAAGCGTGTGTAATGTGTACAATTGTTCAAATGACAGTCAACGAACCTAGTCTGGCGTTAAAAGGTTGTGTAATCCCTTTGGACAGTTTAGTGGAAAAATTATGTTTGTATAAGAACAAATAATACGAAGTCAAACAAAGAACACTGCCTTCAAATAATTCAATTACAGCAGGTTTAATATACTGATGCATATTCCTTGCTACACATTCACGAGGATCATCCCATAGCAAATGACGTGAAAAAATCGTTTTACAGGGTTTCCTCAGCGTACGGAATATCTGCCTGTAACTTGTTGAGTCCTCATTATTTGAGCTCCTCGTGTGGGTATGTCATTTTGTTAATTACCCTCCCCTCCCCAACCCCTCATTTACACCCTCTTCCACTTGTCATTGATAACGATCACCTTTTGATGATCGTATCAATGTGAAACAAATACAAACGCGTTTTAAAACACGGCAAACAGGTTTGCTTTGTTGCTAGTCAACATGTTTACAAGTTACGCACACTCTAAGAACTCACAGTTCAGAATTGACCCAGATTCTGGGTTCGGGGGGGGGGGGGGGCTGATAATTTCTTGGTCAGTATGACCAGGAACCTACGTCATAATGACCCGGGATGGGTCAACGGCATCAATCAGCCTGACCCGGTAACAGGCCAGGCTCTTTGGAACCCTGAAACCGTGTAAATTCTGACCGGAGTTTCGGTCGGTCTACCGTTGCCCAAATGTGTTATGTTATCCTTCAAAAATACGTGAACAGCTGTGGTAAATACTGATCAATTCTTGGATCAGACCTAACCCAACAACATTTTTGATCACCGTATGTGGTATTCATTGCATCTGCGCTTTCAAACACCTACTTCCATAAATTAGTATTCCTTTATTCCGAAAACTAATGTCAATCATCGATACAGGGCGTTTAAATGAATACATTCAGTTCACTTTCACAGCATATGAGAATAAATTTCACCAGGTAAAAAACAATGCACAGCGTTTAAACTTGACATCCTTGGAAAAAATGTTGGGTTTGAAAGACAAATGCTTGCCGAAACGAAAGACCCGACACACCCACTTTGTTTCCGTAAACATGTTGTTCTTAGCTCGATCAATTTGTACTATAGTATTTCCATTATCGAGCGGTAAATAACCGTTGGTCTCGCATCAACAGGGATAGGTAGTATGTAAGCGATTTTAAAATGTTTGCAAGTAATTTTAGCATATTGTAAGTGTTAAAATATTGTTTGGTATTTACCGTGTTATTGGTGCTAATGAGGTTGTTGTTATAAGTATTTGTTTTCTGGTATTAGAGTTTTCAGTTGCCAATTGTGTATTAGGCCTACCTGTAGCTTTAATGCGGACACAATAATAAACAAATAATAATATGTTTAATGTAGCAGTCAACTCAAAACTGAATATGACTTCTTCGGACTTGTCTCACTCAGTGACATTGTACTGCATTGTCATTTCTTGAGTTTGGTTGAGGTAAACAATTGGTTGTTAATGTTGTTTCATGTGGATATTAGTGTGGAATTTGTTTATCTTTCATTTTTAGCATTTTGATTCTGGTCCTGTAACAAAAATGCTCCTGTAAATGTTTTAACTAAAGGTTAGTTGTCTTGTGAAGTCACGAAGTTCGGGCCCTGGGCCCACTTTCGGAGAGCCTGCTTAGCAAAACGGGTTACCAGCCAGCATTCCATAAAGTTTGAATGGTTGCTAGTAAAGTAACTAAATTTGCCCAGCAGAATATTCTGCCTAACGGCTTTTTGAAATTGGGCCCCTGTATTAGGAACAAACTCAAGTCTATGAGTTGTTATTGAAGTTGTTGTAAACTTGGATCAAGTGAGACGGATCTAGATTTATAAAAGATTATTTTGACTGGTTTTCCAAACTAGTCTTTCAGAATCAAACAGGAACGACAATGGTGAGAGTTTTCAAATGAATGGTGCTTTGTTAACGTTTGGGCGTTGCTAGAGTAACCTTTTTACCCCTACTTTATTGCTTTAAATATGACCGGGATTTTTTCTCTCCCATATATTATGTGTTTTGTTCTCACTGAGACGTGTGGCATGTCTCGGCGGATTGCTTTTTGCGTTACAGGTTCAAAGAGGAACGACAATAATGAAAATGTTCAACTGAAAGGCGTTTTGTTAACATTTGGGCGTTGCTGGAATAACCTTTTGACCTCTACTTTATTGCTTGAAATATTACTGTTTGTTTTTTCTCTGCCAGGTATTATGTCTTTTTTACTAACTTGGACGTGTGGCGTGTCATGGTGGATTGCTTCTTGTGTTACAGGTGCAATCAGAATCCAGGTCTTTGAAATCACGTAATCTTAAACTTACCTACCTGCAGTACAGGACCAACTACGTAGCAATTGATCGTATGGAAAGACCCCTATTATAGTGTGTATAAGAGGATTTGGGAAATTTTACTACACTGGGGTTAAAAAACTATAAACCCAGACAGAAGTATAGATCCCAAGACCTTTTAGAAGGTTTGTAGATGAATCCAGAAATAATATTTTTCTAAAAGTCGATTCTATTGTTATCTTGCGTAACTATTTTTTCTAAATACAGGCCAAATGCATACTGTATTTAAATACATGCCAAATGTATACTGCATTGCATCACGCTAACTATAGCAAAATAATTAAATTTGGGAAATCAAACTACACCCGGGGTTTAAAGCTATCCTGTCTTCAATTAGTTTTTCATTTTAATTGTCTAGATAGCTAGTTGATTTCTTCTAATTAGAGTAATAAAGGTAACACTTGAGCGCTGACTCTATCTTCACGGAAGTCTGGTCTCCCTTTTTTTTTTTTTTTTTTTTTTTTTTTTTTCAGTTTTGGTCTTCATTAATTCCACCCATGGAGGTATATCTCCTTGCACCATCTACTTGGAAACCGTAAGACACCTGTAGGGGAGTACAGCTGTTTCTCAATCGTGTTTCATATAAGGCCTAATTATCAAGCAAACACATATCACTGATATATATGTTTGCTAAAAATTGTGTAATGACTCTGCTCTTCTTCCCCTTCAGGAAACACAACGCCACAGCCACCACTCCCAAGTGGAGGTTTGTTATAGGTTGGTTACCTTGTAAAAAAAATATCCACACGTCAAACAAGTCTCACAAAGGCTTCCTGATGATTGATATCAAACCAGGCTGCGTAGGATTTGCAATGCTGCTTGTGTAAAAACCATTGCCGCCCTCCCGACGACAAGATTTGTTATGAGATTATCACGGCAAAAGAAGTAACCCTGTGCAAGTAATAACTGACATATGTTTCCGTATGGTATGATGATGGACTGACCAAAAAACTGTTTTTTTTTATTCTCACGAAGACAAAAAAAGCATATCGATCGAAACGTTGAGTTGTCTTACCATTGATTCTTAGAACAACCACTACTCAAAATAGTTTTTAACTTGCATGGTGTCTCCACAAAACCTCTGAACATCCGATTGTACTCGCCACACTAAGCACAGTTTTGCTTAATAACATGCAAAGACATGTATGATATGTTCACATTATCATGTGATTGTAATCTAGACCTCATGCACACACAATGATGCACCAGGTTACCAATAGCAGAGCCCAAAATATATTTTCGAATGATCTAATGTAGATGTTAGCAGGAAAACAGGAGGCTATTTTTGAAAGTAAAGGCAATCTTTGAACTGGAACTAGGCTGCTTTATTTGCTTTAATGGCATGCATATTCAGTGAATATCATGAACAATGTTGTGTTGCGAAGATTATATTTGTACCAACGGTAGACTTCTGGGCAAAGGTTGAATGTATGGGGTTAATTATAAGTACTATGTATTCTTACCCTACTTCTATGCCATTGGTGGTGGTTACTTACCTCCTGGTGTGCTGATACACTGGCTCTTGTTTACTCCAGTCACTTTGTAAATGTTAAATACTATGTACATTACTTAATAGTTTAACAGATAGTTGCTGTCTAGGAGAGGTATACTGCAAATTAAGTCCCCATCCAGCCTTTGGACGACCATTTACTAAACGCTAACCCTAAACAGAATAACGTAAAAATATCGGCTAACATTGAGTTTCTCCGCTGGAAGCTGGAAAATAGTGAGAAAGTCTTTTTTGTATCTGTGTTTTTTTAAATGGCATATGTACAACAATTAAACGATTAATGTGTGCTCTGGGAATGCACAAAACAAGTTAACTCAATTTCTTTACATGACACTGTAGTTTTTTGTTTTACTCTCCCTAGCTAAGGTAACATGTTTATTGTGGATATTCACAGTTGACATTCCAATAACATTTACACAAAGACAATGGCAACAGTCTCTTCATGTAAGCACTGGAAATAGGGACATGTGTTTGGCAGCTGTTAATGGAATTTCACTACTTATCTTTAAACTAAATTATTGTCTATAACAATTTTGGTAGATAAATGGCAACCATCTTGAAACAAAATACGGCCACCCTTGATTTTGTTCCTGCAAATGTCTTCGGAAAATAAACAGTATCATATCCATGCAAATAGTATGATAAAATAACGATATAATTTCAACTACTATCAGGGCGTGTGCTTCAGGGCAAAAGCGGCATTTTTTTTATTTACGCAAATTATGTGTATTTCCCTTACTTCCCTTCTTTTACATTTTCGATAAGTTTTTTGGGAGGGTTTCAAGAGGCACTTGCATGCCAATCTGATGTGACATTGATATCATTTCTACTACTATCGAAAATCTACGACAATTTCGAACATCTACGACAATTAATTACTCTTGTGCTCTGGTATGTTTTCATAGATACCAAATACACCAATACATCCTCAGAGAGCGTCAATGACTTACTAGCTGCTATCCGTGAAATCATCCCAAAGGTCACTAAATCAAAATCCCGTCACACACCTTGGATTACTCTTGAACTCGAGAATTGATTTAAAAAAAAACAGGCGGTTCAGTTTAGCCCGAAAATCCGGTCGTTCATTTGATTGGATTTGGTACAAGATTGCTCGTGACAGAGTTCAAAAATCCATCCGTAAGGCTTGTGGGATTTATGCTAATAAGTTATTTGAGTCTAGTGATAAGACGTAATTGTTGGTCCTTTTTAGAGGACGTAAACAATCTCCTCCTCCTCCTTTATTTTATTATTACAATTATAAACTGACCAGACCAGACAAATAATCCTCTGCATTTAGTGATTACTTTGCTTCTGCTTGTAAACAATCAGGTCCTATAATTCCCCACAGTCCCCCCGCCTTGCTTGTTGCATATTCCTCAATTTATCTCACATCTCAGTTTATGCTTGCCAAATTACTGCTTTGCTTACAAAACTTCCCTCTAATGAGCATCCTGGAGCTGATTGTATCTTGCCAAGTTTTCTAAATAAAATGTCATCAGAATACCTCATTCTCTCAGTTTGTTTTTTAACGCATCGCTGAGCACCGGTCAATTGTCGAATGCTTGGTGGGAAAGAAAGGCAATAAGTCATTGTTGTCTAATTATAGGCCTGTAGCTCTTAAATCACTGCTATGCAGAGTTCTTGAGCGCATTATATATGCTGCTGCTATAAATAACAAGTGAAACACTTTTGGTTCTCTCAATCTCCATCAGCAAGGCTGTGTTAAACACAGGAGTTGCGTTACACAGCTTGTCAACATTCTTCACTCTTGGTCATCTAAATACACGCCGTCCCTCCTCCAGAGTAGATGCCGTTGTCTACATGTCGAAGGCATGTGCCACATCACATCCTACTTGCTTTGAAACGGCACGTACTTCTTTCAATGTCCAGGGCGGGTTGTTGCATTGGGTTTGATCTTTTCTGACGGGTCGGAGACAGCGGGTTCTATTCTGGGGCGGAGTCTCCTCTTGGGTTGACATTATTTCTGGCGTGCTGCAGGGCAGTTTTCTTGGGCCGTTACAGTTCAATCTTTGTATGAATGATTTATCCCATTCAATTTCCGCTTGTTGTGTTGTGTTTGCAGACGACATTATTTTGTACCGCACAATAAATAACTCAAAAACTGGTCCGGTGTCAATGACATGACTTTCAATGTCAGCAAAACCAAAGTTATGCACTAATTATCACTAGATGCTGGCAATTCAACCATCTTTAGAAATACTATATATGCGTAGGTACACTCTAAACTACTAAATCGATTCCGTACTTGAGGCTCACAATTAACTTCAAACTCTCAAGGGCCACACATACCTCCTCCCTTGTAACTAGAGCCAATCGCATCCTAGATTTTATTAGAACAATTGCCAGGGGTTCCATTCCAAATGGCTTGTTTTATTGTATATATCTTTCGTTCTCCCAATCCTAGAGTGCGGTCTTCCAGCATGGCACCCATACACTTCAGTTCAACAAAGTCAGCTTGAAAAGGTTCAAAGAACCAAATACCCGACTTGCTCTGAAACAAAGACGTGGATAAATGTCTTACGATGATATATTGCATCACCTTTACTTGCATCCTCTAACAAACAGGCGTTACTATTTGCTCAGTACCTTTGTGTCCAAGGTTTTACATGGCACTTCTCACTGCGAATCAATTCTTAGTAGTATTTCCATTAATTCTCGTCAACTTGACTCGCTCAAATTCTGTCATCTTCCTGCTCGCACTGACTCACTATTCCATTCACCTTCCCTTGGTTTGTCCGGATTGTGGGACACTTTTTCTCCCCACACCCGGGAGGCTGCTGTGATAAATCCTCTCCCGACAATTCTTCGCCATCTAAATGAAAGACTTATGTTTAAACACACTGTTGCATTAAATGTTCACTTTGGAGCATGCAGGTCTTGAACACAGCCATAATTAGGTGTTCGGGCATTAAGCCCGAACAACTCATTAGGTGTTCGGGCATTAAGCCCGAACAACTCATTGTTTTTGTTCGTTTTTTTTTTTTTTAGGTGTTCGGGCATTAAGCCCGAACAACTTATTGTTATTGTTCGTTTTTTTTTTTTTTTTTTTTTTTTTAGGTGTTCGGCAAACAGCCGAACACCTATTGTTATTGTTCTGTTTTTTTTTTTTTTTTTTTTTCCTCGTCTTCTTCTTCTCAATGAAACTTCTCGCGCAATGTTGAACAAAAGTAAAGCTTGTATAAACTTGAAGCTTGTCATAAAGATCAAGCTTGGTGGGTAGACAAAGCCGCAACCTTTTTGGAATAATGACGTCATCGATGACGTAATTACGTTAAATAAACGTTAAATAATAAAAAAAATCATACCTTGAGAACCGAAAATGCTACGTACAAGATACTTGCATAACATAACAGCTTTTGTAATGATTAACAAATGTCGTGCAAAACGTGACCTTATTTGACCTTTACTTCCGGTTGAAACCGGAAGTTGAAAATTTAAAAAATTTATATCTCAAGAACTTCTGTTTTTTTCTCAAATATTTAAATGTTAGTTTGAAGCTCGTTTACCCTGCTCCATTTTTTGCACAGATATGGCACCAGTTCGACCTTGTCCTCTGGTCATAAAAATGCGCGTTAAAAAAAAAAAAAAAAAAAGTGTGTTGACCTCCATTCATAGCGCGTAAAGAAAAGTCAATGTGGCTGTACATAACGTGCATAATACAATGTAGAGGGTGTGTACACGTGGCTCTGATGCTCTGCGCAGGCGGAGCATCGGGCTGTATGCACCATTCCGTTTTCAACGCTATCAATGTTCGAATGGTACCAATGTTGTGTGCGACGGCGTCCCTTTGTTACTAATACTTGCTTGCGCTTTTACAAAGGTTTATGAAATGGAGAATGGATGTTAGTACGTTCCGTGCAAACCTGCAACGTCACTGATTATTATTATTATTTAATAGGTCCGTTTGTGTAACGTTACTTTTGACACTCAATCCCGCTAGGATCAAACTCTCACTAAAATCATTTGGCTTAAATCGTGTGAACGGCCATCAACAAAGAGGTTGTTCACAATGTTCTTCCTTTTAAAGCTTTTGTTTACTTACGTGGAACTGTGGACACATCGAGGGATCCACTAATATTACACTTATTTAAAACTAAGCTAGGAAATATTCAATGAGTACATTTAGAATATGGAGGTTCCCCACTATTTCTTTTTATCAGCACGCCGCCGTAAAAACACTTGAGCTAACCATAGAGCTATGAACTATAATGAGTTTATTCCAGTAGCTGAGTTCCACATGAAATGACTAAGGTGAACAAATCACATACAAAAGAAAGGCTTCACATAGTTAACTTGGGAATAACAATGATCAAAATACGTAAATTGGTATTTTAATGACATCACATAATTTTAAAGCCATTCGACGAAAGCCATTCGTCTTTGACAACATTTGACCAAATCGGAAGTTAAAGTTTCAAATTTGAAAAAAAGTTGTAAACGAGGATTAACAAAAGCTACAATATTTGCATCTACTGTCAAAGCACGAGGAAAGCAAAAACTTGTACACAGAGTTTACCTTCTTTTGAATTACGTCATCAATTTACGTGGAGGTCCATGGTTCAACCGAACACCGTGAGTTTGTTCACAAACTCTATTTCTAGTTTTTTTACTTTTTTTGTTTTGCTTATTCTTTCAGAGTCGTTTGTCCGCAAGCAAAAGCATACTTGCGAACCTTGGATAAACTTGAAACTTGATGTGAAGTTAGACCATAATTAGCAAAAGCTGAGTTAGTTGTGACGTTGTGATGACGTCATCGGATATCAAATTACAAGCGTATTTAGGTCAAAAAGTGACCATATGCAAATGCTTGTATGTTTGTGAATATTAAAGCTATGTTGCTCATAACTGGGCATCGGATAGATCAAGACTGGGGCAACATTTGAAAAGTTAACGCCAAAATCGTATGACCCTAACTTCTAGGTCGTTACCCTAGGTCAAAGTTTACCTTCGATTTTTTTCTTGAAAAAGTCATGTTTTGGGCCTTTCTACAGCATAACTCAAGATTGAAATCGAATTGACGGTTAAAACTTATCAGACAATTGGACCTCAGTATCAAGACGCTACAAACATGATGATGTCATGATGACGTCATGGGGTATTGAATTACATTAAATCAAAGTTTAATACTTGTAAAAAATCATAACTCATGAACCGCATGTCGGATTTTTACAATCTACACATCATCGGATTGGTCGTTAAAAGTTCAACAAACGCTACACAATATGACCCCATTTGACCTTGGCTTCTGGTTCAAACCGGAAGTTGAAAGTTGGAAAAATTAATATCTCAACAACTACGTAATATTTTAACATGAATTTTGCATGAGGTTATAGATGAGTTATCCTTTTGCACAGAGATTATAGCATTTTAATCTTTGCATCTGGTCAAAACCGGGCGTCAAAGCGCTCGTGTCTGTTGACTTTCATTTTATGACAACGCACGAAAGTGTAGGCCAACACAAACATACGCCGACACTGTAACCAAACAAAAGAACTGCCAGTCAAGACACTTGTTACAGACCAACGTAATGCCATGTGCGCCTTCCATTCATGCAGTGTTATGACACACCACGGGTCACCGTACTTACAACGTGGTGCAATCTTATCAATGGCGTACTACCAATACCAAATAGATCTGAATTCCGTTCATATTCAGCGTCTAATATTTCTCCTATTCGCCCTTCTCGTGGCTTAATGATCAAAATGGAATAAAGACGAAGTTTCGCTGAGATGGCCACCTACTTCAGTGATTCATATGACTATTAATTATGTGAGAAAATGCAAGCAGAAAAAGACGAACTTTGGTTATGTTTTTATCACACTCCGAGAAGGAAGGATGTGTCATTGGATCGTGAAGGGTGTTTCGGACCCTCCTCACGACATGTGTTTATCGTTGCTACTCGGGACTAAAACGGTAAGTTTTTGTGTGAACATCATTGCTTATTAAAATGATTATTTTATTTAATGCACAATTACGTTATAAAGTGTATCCTGTATCATCAAGTGGTGACGGTGGTGAGATGTTTTTAAAACTAAGAAACGTTTAGTATGAACGTCGAAGAGATATAATTTGGCAATGGGGGATTGGTATGATTGTTGGTTGTGTCACTAAAGTCAGAAAATGGTCAGACCGATGAATGTTTTCCGTCAACTTTGTATTATGACATAACTATTTGAAAACCCTTCGATAAAAGTTCCACTAATAAGGTTTCGTTAATAAGTCGTTCACATCAAAAACAGGATGTGCACCTTCCACTATCTTTTTCTTGCGTAATTTCCTTACTCTGATATGTTGTATTGTTAATATGCGCCCTCGAACAGGTTGGTCCTGGAAAGAGCGCAATATAAATTCAATAAATTATTATTATTAGTATGTAATCATGAAATGTTGTAAGGCTCGAATTTTATTTATTTCAGCAGTTTCAGCTTGACTTAGTTTTCTTTGAGTCATACTTTGTTTATAAGTGTTTTTTTCTTCTTCAGAATTTACAAATCATGCAGAACCCGAATGGTCTCCTGTGAAAGATTTCATACTCGTTGTGTTCCATTCCCTAATTCCTTGCTGAGTATATGATGCACCCTACCGGTAGAAATATTTATTAACTCATTAATAACATTTTATTAGTCAAAATTCACTAGAGGCTTAAACTTGCCGTCTTCATGACTTGCCTTTATCTTACAAAATTAAGTTTAACAAACCGTTCTGTATGAAGACTAAAAACCAATAGCTCATACCATGTTCGACTTATTTTGACGACATCATCATCAGTAAATGTGTATTGAACAATCAAAGTATCATGCACCGATACATAATGAGAAGCCAAATCACAGTATTTGAAAACCTGTTAAAACCTTTAAGAATTGTAACTTAATAATGTCAACATGATTTGCATAGTCGGATTTAATAATCAATAAAGAAACAATTTCCATTGAAAAATCAATAAACTTTAGTGAGTGGCATACATAATAAATGTACTTGTGAGTAATTCAAAGGCTCGTTTCAAGATCTGCAGCCAAGAAGAAGGGGATGGGGGAAATGTTCCTCTATATGACTATGAAATGACAATGGACCCTTCGTTTTTCACTAGGAGCATATTTAAATACCTATGTCTTGATAACAACTTTTCTAACTTCATAATGACGTCATCAGTTTTCAAATAACAAAATTTTCAAAACATATCTATCATGATTTTTAAGCATGCGCACTTTTGTGTGTATCCTTTCTCTATGGTATATCCTTTCTCTATGGTATAACTGAGTGTTATTTACATCATTTAATCAGGCTTCCTGTCCAAACGTAAGTTAAATTTCAGTGTAGGCCTACTATCAGTTAAGTTTATTAATATTTACATGAAAAACGTTATACACTGTATATGGTGAATTAGAAAGGGGCTTGTAGAGCTCAATCCATTAAGTAGTGGCGTTAGCACTTACTTCTTGGTAAACTTGGGTATTAACGTAATAAATTTTCATTTTAATTTCTTTTTCATCGATTCAAATGTTCTGACATCAACACAATTACACTGACACCGACGATACCCGAACACCTAGTGTTTGTTTCAACAAACACTAAAGCTCTAGTTTTATTTGTATTTAAAAAATGTAAGGTTCCTCAACTACACCTAGCCAAATAGCATGCCAATTGTCTTGTTACCATCGGAGTTGATTTCAGACCAAAACAAATCCACCAATGACCAGTTCTCCCGGTATTCCCTTGGGAAATGTAAGAAATGTAAGAAATTATGATGTTTTTGCTGACTCATCAAACACGAGGGTTTCATTCAAACAAATGGCTTAAAGACACTTGTGGGCTGATCTCAATGGAAATTTTGCTTGAATTTATTTTATTTAGTCACAAGGGTCTATATCCAATAGTTTGGGCGATTTAAACCTGATTGTGTTCTCAAAAACACGTATTACACGCAAAATATCAAACGGACACTTGAAAAGTGCCTGATGGCACAAGTGTGTGATTTTTTTTTATGGTGTCACGAAGAGTTAAATGAGGTATCAAGTCTAATAGCTACGATATAAATAAATCAAACTGCATTGTGTGACAGGAGCGAGAAGACGGCGGGACAGAAAAGGTGTTCTCTCATAGCAGAGACTCGCCTCTAGAGGTCGCTTTTCCCCATGATCCAGATCTTAGCAGAGAGGTGTACATACTGCGGGACTTGAGGGCCAATGTCACATACGAAGTCACCCTCAAGGGAATCAACAAATATGGAGATGGTGACAATACGTCTTTCACGTTTTATACGTCACTGGGTGGGTATTCATGTTTATTGCATCCTGCTTTTCTTGCAAGACCATCAGGCTCTTGTCACTTGCTGACATACAAATCGTCTGCGACGCCACTAACTGACACACACCTACTATAATTAGATAATTTATAATTTTTGAAAAATATGGAACTGTTTTGAACAGTAATAAATTAAGAAGCCATACAATATGAAGACCGGTGTTAGTTCATGAAACCGACATGAAATAGAACATAAAATTTCCGTTTTCAATAAGCGACATTTTCAATGTATACGTACAACTTACACGAGAGCGTTCAATTAGCCATCACGTGATACTCGTGTCTGCCCCCGGTCTCAGCCACACAGACCCGGCTCGCGAGCGGGTCTCTGGTGGATGCCCGGATGTAATGACGTAGTTTCCGGCTGCAGGCGTATCATAACAAGATGGCGGGGACAAGTTCGTTCGACGTGAGTACAAAACTACAAATTAATACACAGATTTATCATTATGGCAAATGGAAAGGACATGTATCTCCTGAAAAACAACAGTTGGTGACTCTGTGCAAAATAATTAAATTGTGTCGTCACGGACACGTACACTAAAATTCAGCAGACGACTGAGCTTTATGTGTAAACGCCGCTACGCAACAACCTTTGAGCTTAATTTTCCCAGAGTGACAAGCGAAAAACACCGCAGCGTTCGAACAGCCTCGTTTCGTTGCTACCACGAGTGCAAAGCCCCGAAACACACGGGGAAGCTAATCGAACGCACCCGTTGTGAACTCACAACCTAACAGGTCAGGTTTTTGGGGTGATGCTATTGTTGTTATATTGTTCACTTAAAAAAAAATATATTGTCGGGTCCAGATTGACAAAATAATTCCATTGTGGGGTCCATTGTTCCATCGTGTTGTGGACCCCACAAGGACCGGGTCCATTGTTCCATTGTTGAAAATACCTCAGAAGGGCGCCCCCGTAAGCCCACAAAGGTAAGTGAGCGTGCCCAACACACAAGGCTCGTGTTGCTGTTTTTCACATGTTTATTTAGAGCTTGGTGGGCGCTGTGCATGACACCGAATGGAACTGGAACTTCGTGTCAGTTTGTGAAAATGAAACTTGTCACATGCGTGCAAAATGTTGTAAAGCAAAACTATAGTAAAACAATAAAGCCCGTCAAGCTCTGAAACTTAGTGAACATGTAGCATTGGCGAGTATTGTATTAACATGTAAACAAATTACCAGGTGTGCACAAGCTGTCAGTTTGTGGAATTGAAAGAAGTCGGAACAAAAACAGCACGTTGGCATTAAAACTGTTTAACATTAATACACCGATAAACGTTTTCAGTAAGCAGACTTGTTGAGCTTAATGAGATATTTTGTTTGTGTTGTCTGACTTTTTATCGTACACCCTCTTATTTCCGAATAATCCATATGGAGGTTTCCCAAATCTATCCTTAATCACGTTGTAAACTATTGATACCCTTCCACGAATCAAGGAGAATGTGAGCGTACTTCATTTTACCTTACACTCTCCACGTAGCCATTACCCTTGGTGGCCTTAACATTTTGGGACGAATATGAATTTTTTCTAGAAATTCACGCTTGTCAATCACGCCCAAATTTGTAATGATAACACGATATTTTGGCAAAATTCTTAATTGCTTACATGTAAACATTAACGGATATCAAAACCGAATCTCGTATTTTCCTAAGTTTATTTGCAATGTTTCACGGTTAATAAACTTTCCCAACAGCTCGACATAAGCTTACAAATAATGGTGCAAAAGTAACCTCAATGAAATCGTTTGACCAACATTCTCCAAAAGTATGAACACGCGGCGGGAGACGTGCTATGCATTGCCCTGTGCTGGTAAATTCCATTAAAGGGGAAGACAAAGACATAGTACATAGCGATTCAAAGACTCGTTAAATTTATTTCGGTATGTTTTGTGATTCAAAAGAAACATTAGCCAGTGGCGCTGTTATCGCAGACCCATGGTCCGCCGTTTTGGGAGTTAAACGGCCGGTAAATGTATGGACCGCGTCTGTATAAACTCCGTGCCTGTCGCCTTCAGTTCGTACAGCTGAGGGAAACCGACTACCAAAAATGTCGCAACCAAGATGAATTCTCATTATATCAACTGATTTCAGTCATTTGATTCGCCTAATACTTGTTTCAATCTTTAATCGGAACGGTTGTTAACATTAATTTTGCATGTTTGTTCTCACAAATAGTTCCATCCATTTGTGGTGCATTAATTTCTCAAACGTTAATAATTATATAAAGATAAATATAAATTTGGTTAACAACGAGAAACTTGTTACCGTATGTGTAAGTCGGTGGTATAGGTACAGCACCCGATTTACTTCACAGAGTAAATCGAGGATCACAGTCGACTACCATCGGCTGTCGATACAATTTTGTGTTAACATGTATTACGACCTTCATATATGTAAAAGTGTTATTTTGTTGTTTGTGTACGTGAACATGTTTAGAAAACTGCACCGAGCATGTTGCACGAACATAGTTACCGGTATGATTAAGAGATTATTATATTTTTTTTTAAAGTGGTCTTCTCTTGTCTCTTTTTTGTTTTGCACCTTTGGTCTCATTTTAGTCTTTTAATACAATTTTTGGGAAATAGTATCATGGTTGGTCAAGTAAAACAGAACACCCTTGATTGTGAGATCTACCTTAACAAGACTGATCCTACAGATGTAGACACACCATCTTAGCATTAACCAACTGCCTTAGAGGAGTAAAACGCAAAGGATAAGTCACTAGTCTATTATAATAGTAATGAAGCAGTGACAAAACAACTTTTTTCATGTAGCTGTCTTGACGTGGTAAATTATTTCTTAAGTGGTGTGGCACTCTTGGAGCATCATACGTTGCTAAGTTTTCATTGTAAAACGAAAATTTTTCTAATTTGTTTTGTTAACCACTGCGGCACAAATCCACACCAATCTTTGAGGGTAAGCTTTGTTGCTAGTCATTAACGTGATTGCTTTTATACCTAACATAATTTGACTGCTTCCCATCATATCTTTGTAGTCAACTCTTGGGAAACCACGCCATATCCTGTGACAAGAAAAACAGTCAAGCCACAACGTAAGTCTTATTCACATCATCGACAGATTGCATCTACAGTTCAGTATTCAAAACAGTTTTTGCTTGACTTGTTTTTAATACAACTAGTTTTGGTTGATCTGCTTTTAGCCAGTCGAGCCGTGTTTGCTTTATACATAATCTCTTGTGCAGTGCAAAACGCCCGGCACGGCTTTATATCCCGTTCGATTAACGGTCAAGTGTCTTACTTAACGACACACGTGGTCTGTGACACAAGCTCAAAATCTGCTGTTCAGAACCACTAGAGCTTGAGTCCAATGTGTTTCACCCCACTTGAGTTAAAAAGTAAAACTAGAAAGGAAAGCAAGAAGAAAACAAAGAAGAGAAATAAAATGAAAGCAAAAACAAAAGCACGATCTGTGTCCAATGTCATCATTTCACCTAACCTGTTTCTTTCAGCATTTATATTTATTTATTTAATAGTTTTGTTCTTTTTCCCCCCAACAGGATCGCTCAGATCATGGGCAAATGCTGGATCGGCTCTATTCAATACATGCAGACATACCAATATTCTCATAGCATCACTGTTATTAATCCTCGTATTGCTGTAGCAAAGTTGATGGACTCGCAGGCTCTGAATTAACATTCAACAAGTCTCATTGGTTGAATTTCAGGCACACCAGTGACCTCCAAGGCTTGATCAAACTAGAATAAATGGCCTGCCTACGGTGCAGTACGTAGGTCAAAAGCCGTGAAAGTGACGGCAAAACTGGTACCAGGTTGTGTAATAAATCCAAAGAAAATTTGAACAATTGCATTACATACTTTGAAAGTGGCACATACCTGTAATTAATGCAGAAGTGTATAATACTAGCAAGCTTTAGCATATACTGTAAATAATGACTTCATTTACCATTGTCAATGTTTCGGCAGGTATCGAAACGACTTTTAGCTGCTATGATTTAAACCTGCTTTAGTGAATGTAGGTTCCGTGTGTGACAATAAACAATAGTTTTGAAGCATTAACGCTATTGTGTTAATTTGTCATCGTAAAAAAAAATAAAATAAAAAATAAATGAACAAACTAATGTTTCGTCACCATTTTCAGGATGTGACATTCCGCACATATGTAAAAGACCAACCCCTTAAAAAAATATATATATAAAACATATATAATAAAAACAGGCATGCAGCTTGAACACTATTTGAATACTTTGATTTTTTAAGTGAAAGGTTAAAATAAAGTCTGCAAATTGACACCTGATTTTTGTTTCAAGCATGGGTGGAATCGTCACATCGTGACAATGGTAAAACAAATATATAAAAACATGGGATGATTAATTCCTCGTGGGAGAGACATGCAGTGGCAGCAATTCCCCGTGACACGTTGTCAAAACATGATTCAAAGTTGTTCTGTAGGTTTCGAGGGTTTAATTTTGCTTTATTTTAACGATTATTTTATCTAACTGTGTTGGTTAATGTCCATATATTTTCTGTGTTAATTTAACCTTCGTTCTCTCATTGAACCAATGTTTTTTCATGTTAACCTTGTAAATGGAAGTTCTGTGTGAACATATTTGGGTAATGTTAAAATAAGTCAACAATATAAATGCAAACGTTTGACTTTTAATTTACACTTCTCGACAGATATACGGAACTATTTATATTAATATACGGTGTGAACTAACCAAGTGTCGAAATATAAATAATTTGTTTAACCGATTTGTGGTGATATAACAATGTTCACCAACGTTCAATATATATGAAAGGAAACAGTTTCGTAAATATAAATATCTTGCCTGATCTTCGAATACCTAGATTTGAAGTGTTGTATTTCTGTAGGTACGGTGCCAAATAAATAGGATTGGTGTGATTTTTGCGTTAAGCTTAGAAAATTACAACCAGTGAAAGAAGACGTAAGAACAAAATTGACAGCCATGTTGTGATCAAAAATCCCTGCAGTGACGGCCGCTGTCAACATGTGCCGTTTTTATTATTTGTTGTTGTTGCACTTTTAAAATTCTATATCTACATTGTCTTAAAAAAATGTGCAACCCGGTCAGCTTATTTGGGCATAATGTTCCAACAGGACCGTAACAGTCTAGAGGGTTGTCAGTCAACAGTGATGAGTGATTTGGTAGGAAGGGGCAGGAATAAAGACAACAAAACAATAACATAAATAAATAAATCAGAATCATGAGTGTACGTTGTGAATGGTAGGTGAAACTAAAATATCAAATTATTAAGCTTGGTTAAAACAAAAATAAAATAGTCAAACATTGTTATCTCTCTTGCAATTTAAAGTAAACCATTCTTGTCAAAGGCCGTAATAAATTCCGAGAAAAACAAAACAAAACAAACATCGATGTCAATAAAACTGTCTTAACAAAAATTGTGCAACCCGGTCAGCTTATTTGGGCATAATATTCCAACAGGACCGTAACAGTCTAGAGGGTTGTCAGTCAACAGTGGTGAGTGATTTGGTAGGAAGGGGCAGGAAGAAAGATAGCAAAACAATACAAAGAATAAATAAATCAGAATCATGATGTAATGTTGTAAATGGTAGGTGAAACTAAAATATCAAATTATTAAGCTTCGTTAATAAGAAAAATAGTCAAACATTGTTATCTACCTTGCAATTTGAAGTAAACCATTCTTGTCAAAGGCCGTAATTTATTCCGAGAAAAAACATCGATGTCAATAAAAACAATATGTAAACTATTACAGTGCACTTTTGTCTTAAAGTTCCATTTACCTATATTCTGCTCCATGCGTAAGTTGCACTCATTTTAAGTTACAGATACAATTAGTGTTTCCTGCTTTGACCATCTAACAAAGAGTTTCTTTGTTCCTGTAACTATACATTTGACGATTTGTACAAAGACGTTCGTATTATATTAATTCTGTGGTTTCAAATTCTAATGGAGCCAAGTATTGGTTTTCGAACCCTAAAGTTTTCAAAAGGCCAGCGTTAAACCTCGCACCTTTGCCATGTCGATCGAGCACGACAAAAGTGGGGAAACTAAAATAATCGGTGACAAACGTCGGACTTACTGCACTTACGTGCATGCTAATGGCAATTAATAGAGCTGCTTAACAATTGTGTGCTTAGCAGAAATGAGCAGGACACCAGTCACGTGTGACATGGTAGTTTAGATGGTAACCGAGGTTTGGTGAGCTACATGTTAGTGTGCTTAGCTACCTTTTGGGCATAAGAAGCTCTATGAAATCGTGCCCTGAGCGTTCCTTGCTATGGCAGTGTCGAACTAAAACCAACATTTTGCGCTCAAGGTCGCTCTTCTGTCGACACGGCAAAGGTGCGACGTTTAGGGCAAGCTCAGTTACATCCGACCATAGTATCGTGGACCATTATGTAAACGAGATTTGAACGACGCGGGGGGGGGGGGGGGTTGGGACTCCGCTGACTCCGGGAAGATAAATCCAACGACCATTGTGTTTGATCGAACACCTTTCTAAACGGGTTACACACCTGGTTGCCCAGGGTAGTGTTCTTCCGTTGAGACATTCATTCCGTAAATTTACATAGAACCAAGAATTTACGCCAGAAGGACCGCCTTATGTCTTTGATACAATCATGTGTGCTGGGCACATGCACTACGAGCCCAACGCGGTTTTGAATTGCCCCTAATTCATTCCATTGTCATCATGTGGTCTTTGTTTACAATGGTCATTCATCATTGATAGCAGACTGACCAGGGGTCGATTTCACAAAACCCTTCCTAATTTAGGACTAGTCCTAGGCAACGCTAGGAAATAGGACTAGTCCTAAGTTAAGAACAGTTACTGGTCCTAACTTCAGATAAGACTAGTCTTATTTCTTTGTGAAATCGACCCCCGGTGGTTCTGGAATCCTACGTGATTGGATGATAACTGAGCAGGCCACAATTTACTTCATGGGTTTATGGATAGCATAGCGTGTACCGCACACTACGTTAAGTACGATGAACCATACACAACGAAATAATGCTACAACACATGAATCTACGTCAATAACCTACTCTTGTAGAAAGTACGGTGCTAGGAATCTGATTAGTTAATACCGGTGGGTCTTGGAAGAGTTCAGAGAACATTTTCAAGTTCCATAACCATCAAACAAACAAAAGTAAATAAATACATATACAGATGAAAAACATACATAGGGTGTATAGTTTCTCCGAATCAGCCCCGGGTCACCCCATGTCTTTGGGACAAGGTAACGTCGTCGAAGGCAGTGAACAGTTGGTAGTACAACACAATTTAACAAAGTAGTCAAGTAACAACGAGACAGAAGCGTCGTCATGCACACACCACACAAAATTTATTTAGATTAAACAATATACAACAAACGCTTTCGGCATCGTTTACTAGACATACTTATACAATGAACCTTTAAAAACATTAGTATTTAGATGGTAAACATTACTTGATTTCGAATAAATTGAGATCATTACCTTAACAAAAAAACATGAGGACAAAATGTGTAAACTGCATGCAATTATTGGACTGTACACCTGTAATAATTTATTTGTACATGTATATTTATATACAGCATTGTTGCTTCATTTAGTCGCTAAACAACCAATTATATTAACAGGCGAAGAGACCCCAGATTTGCTGAGCAGCGCTGTCTTTTGGACGGCTAAACATCTGTTCTTTATACCGCCTCTGCAGCCCGGTTGCTGTACAATGTTGTTGGTTTTACACAAGCTTTTGCAGTAGTTGGACGGAAACCAAAAAAAGATAGCTGTCTCTTTCCCGGGCTACTGGGCTGACCTTTATGCAAATTGCTTGTGTGAGAATTGGCCTAATTAGGTTGGAACTTGGATAAAACAAAAGTGATGGTGTACTTCACGCTATTACGGGATGACTCACTTCGGTACAGCTTTCATCTCTGATTTATTGATGATGCATTCATTTCGGCGACGAGTACTTTTACTACTAGTTAAACACATTTCTGTTTCACTTTAGTAAGGCTTAAAATATAAATCATCGCTCGTTAGTTTTTAAAAAGCGCTCGTTATGAAGTGTATAAGGTCGGAAATATGTTTTAAAAGCAAAATCTATTAATGCACACAAATATTTCTCAAAATTGTATGCATTACGGAAAACTCCATTATACTTTTCGAGTTTTGACACGAACGCTTTGAAACTATGCATTCTTTTCTTTAGTGGGTGTGTTTACATTGAATCACTTGAGTCATTAGTCGAGCAGTTAATATGCATGAGACAGTCAGCAGCCCTACTGGTTTGTGCATGATTAAATTCAGTCCACTGTTTGGAATGGATTTACAAGGAGATAACAGGTGTTAGTTGTCAGATGAACAGGATGTTTTAATCTAGCTTTTTTTAAATAGAGCTTTCCCGTAATGGGTTTATTTGGCTTTGGCTTACAAAAAGACGTACCACACTTTAGACAACTTGGGATACTGAATACAGATTCAACATAATTTGTTTTACGATTTGCTTCAAAGACCCTTAAATAATTCAAGCCATGCCATGGTATTTCTCCCTTTAATGAGTTTTGTACTTTTAGGTTTAAAGAAGTTTGGTCAAAATAAATGTAATAGACAAACCGTATTGCTTACTGATTAAATGTTTCCACGATTAACTAAAATTTCTGCTCGCATTTTTTAGTTTGTCCCCTTTATACAATTCAAGTTTGATGTTGAAATGCATGGAATTGTAAGTAGTCGTGTGAACGTAACTGAACTGATTTAAACCCAAACATAAATACAACAATGAAATCCCCTTTACCCTCGTGGTTACACATTCCAAATACTGTTAGGCTTGACCAGTAATTTTCAGGTTAATTATGTATATAAAATTACCTTTTGTGTTCTATATTTAAATATTATTTTGGAGGTAGAAGGGATTAAACAAATTGTGCTCCTAATAAACAACCACTTCTTTCTCTTTTTAAATAGTTGTGTGCAACTGCCGTTGTGATAAAACAAAATAAGAAACAAAAAGTGCACTTTCAGTAAACCTTATTATGATAATGGCTTCACTTTATTTAAACTTTATTGTTTAATAAATCAATTTACTCAGCTGAATCTTCTGCTTAACAGTTTTATAAAAATGGGCCGTGGTCTTCTACTGTATATTCCTTTCACTAAATACTCAAACAAATGTATTTATATTTGTTTGTTCGCACGAATGATCGCGATATAATGTATGTATCAACCGAAAACCTATTTATTCACCTTTCTAAGATCATCTTGAACAAAATCACTAAAACAAAAATGACTATTTGTATTTTCATCATTTGTTTAGGTATAATTTGATAAAAAAATTACAGTTTTCTGCACTGTTCTTTTGCTGAAATTTTATCGGAAAAATAGCCCATTGTTTCTAATTTATTGTTGTCTGTGGATTCCGAAAAACCGCTTCAGTCCTGATTTATTTTTCTTTCTTTTATTCACGAGGAATCCGGCGATGTTTGTTAACACTTTTAAGGAATCAAAATAATATATTGTGGGGATGAATAATTAAAATAATATTGACTTCTTAAAAAAACAAAATAAAACATTAGTGACAATACTAATAACTAACTGTCCCTTTAGGGGCTCCGTAAAACTGTCTTTTGAAACTGTTTTCTTTTTTGTTTTTTCTTTTCACCATGACTTTGTAAGAAGTTACATGGATCTATCCTGTTTCCCGTTCACGCTATGCGAGGAACATTGCTTATTACTCATTGCCACAGCCAATGAGGGTGTGTGTTCAACGTCACAGGAAGCAGTGAAGATGGGCCGGGTGCTTCATCTTCTATTTCAGTCAACCCCAGGCTCGCTTCAGCATATGTATGTGTTATGACGTTACGGTTGTTGAATCTCGATGTTGGATAGTCGAAAATATCTTCAACTTCGGCATATGTTGTTTCTTTATTTAAACATATGCGAAATAAATATACGAAATGAACTGAATCTTTAACTCTGCGTGACAACATCAACACCAAAAATCATACCTTTTCACCCTGCCTTACTTGTTGAGTAACAGTTTGATATAAGCGTGTAATACATTTCTGTGAAGAACCAAATGATATTTAAATCACCCAATCACTTTAAAATCACCCAAAGCAATATATATATAAACCCTTTTGACCAAATACAATCAATTCAAGCAAAATTGTATTTTGATATGAGCCCACATGTCTCTTTCTGCTCAATCAACCATTTCTTTGAATAACAACCTTTGTTTAATAAACTTAGCAAGGCTGAGTAATTGCTGTATAATTCCTACGGGAATCCTGGAGAGCGGGTCAGTGTTAAATTGTCTGAGTGAGAAGAAAAAAAACGGACAGTGATAAGACATTTGGCATGCTATTTGGCTAGGTGCGTAGTACAGACTTTTTAATTAAAAACTTTACTCAATGAGTGAGCGATAGTGTCATTGAGTGTAAACAAAAAATCCACAGTTGCAACGGACACAAACAAACACCAACATGTATTTAAATTAAAAGTTATTTTTTCAAAACAAACAGTAACATAATAGAAAGTACATACAATAAATCTGTAACATTAAACAAATCCTAGCTGCAACGGACACAAAATGGAAGACTATGTGTTTTTTTTCTTGGTTGTTTTTCTTTGAAATAAGTAGCAACATTTCCTGCGCACTGTGCACATGGGTGTTCATGTTTTTTTCTTCTTCTTTTTCATTCAATAAAAGAAAGTGAAAAAGCTTACAGATTGTTTATTTATTTTTACAAACTATTTTTAGCTGTTTAGTAGCAAATGCCGGTACACATAAACAGTCATTTATTTCTTGAGTAGTAGTCCATCCAAACCATGTGCATTTATCGATGAATGAACCATTTTTACCTCCAAAATAGCTTTTTAACAATAGTAGTAAGGATACTAATAATACTATTAAAATAATACAACAGTAAACAAGTAAAGCTCAACTATTTTGCTGTTTTGTATTTATTAAAACTAAATGTTACTATATTGTTTTACCTTGGTTTTCATTTCTGCTTGACAGATTTGATTCAAATATTTGTACGCTTTCTAGAGAAGGAGCTCGTCTGAAGGTTACAGTAGCTCTGTCCGTAATATTGCTGTTTTAAACATGATTGTGTTAATGTACAGCTTTTATAGATGTTAATTTTGCATCGGGGATAACAATAATAATTTTGGTTTTACCCTTACACCGATTTGTGTTAGCACTGTATACTCGGGAAAAAACTCGGGAAAGTACTGAGTATACAGTGCTAACACACATCAGTGTAAGGGTAAAATCAAAATTTATATAATTTACAACTTGTTCGTGATTTTTGAATTGAGGTTAAAGTCTTAATATGTTTAATTTGTTTTGTGTATTAATTATTTGTTTCCCCATGAAGGTGTATACTTTTGAAGGTTGTGTGACAAAAATTGCTCTTCCTGAATAATTAATTCCCAGCTATATTCCAACAGCATGAAATAATGTAGATGGTGTATTAACACAAACAACAGTTCGTCATGTGAGCTCAAGTATCTGTCACATAATCATAAAACAGGAACGGACAGAACTTGTTCTTTATTCATTCGATTTATTCTTTAAAACTTACCGGTGGAATTAATGTGCTATCTAAATTGTTCCCTTGAGAATTGACGATTGTAGACAATAGACTTTGACTAAAATACTAGTGTAGTTTATAACAAACTTTAACGTAACGAGTGCATTGGTATGTGCATCATTACTTCACGTGTAAAATGGTGTTGTATACAAAGTCAATGGCCATAACTTCTATACACATTTCTTAATCAATATTACTGTGTATAGTTTTACATTGCAGATTGTACACGAGAGTGAGTGACCATATTTGCATAGCGTTACGCGCCGACGCGCCGTGCACTAAGGTGTAGCCAATCAGCGCGCATTGCCCTAGTTTGCGAGCCCATAAAGAGTATAAAAGGCGAGCTGCCAGTGCGTTTCGCTGCTCTGTTCGTCTCTAGGACAGGCCCTGTGGGGAGAGAGAAGCTGTGTTGCAGAAAGCCGGAGCTGAGCAGTACACTGCAGTGAAGACCAGTGGCAGAGTATCGGAGCCTAGAAAACACTTGTGGTTGCTGAATTAAATAGAGGCAAAGTAGAATCCAGATATCCAGTTCGTTACTGGATAGCTATAGAGCAGAGCACGCAAATAATTCCGGCATATACAATTTATTAGAGCAGCGTAGCCCCCGCAGATTTCCCAATTCATTCAATTATAGTTGCACAGTATGCAAATGCAGTCACTCAGTCTGATGAATATTAAATACCAAGTGGATTATTGTAAATATTGCTAAGTGAAGTTTTGATGAATAAATAAGCACAATTCCCCTGTTGAAGTTAAAGGAAACGTTTCAAAGGCTGATTTATATTGCCGTTTAGTACTGTTGCCTGAGAGTAGTTAAAGTAGACGCCTCGTTCCCTCCCCGACCTTTCAATAGACTTCAAGTTCATGCCCCTCAGTCCCATATTATTATTAAAAACAGACTCCTTAGGTCAATACTCTTTTGTAGACAATAATCACCGCCATCCACCCCTCCCTCCAAACAATAGGTCCACCCTTCCCCTCCGCCCCAATCAACTCAGACGCTGTTAAGTGTTAGCAGAGCATGCAGAGACATCGTCAGTTTGGTGGAGTGAATCTGGTGTGAAGTCCGCCCTCTATTGACGCCCGCTAGCATCACTCGACATAAGTATAACGGAGCGGTGTAGCAGCCCGTTACATTTTGGTGGCCGCGCGTGGGATTTCGGCTGAAGTTTTGAGGAGAATAGAGCACGCTACCACAACGACAGAGATAAGAAAATGCAGACTTCAGACCCCGAGATCCAATTCGGACTCATTCCAGAGATGGAGAGTGATGTTTTGAGTGGCACAATTCCGGAGGACAACACAGAATTGCCGATAACGATAGCAGGAGGTGATGCATCAACCCCAATTCCAATTGATTCGCAGAAAGAACGAGACGCAGTTAAGAAAATGAAGGAGGAAAATGAACTGCTTAGAAAAGAACTTGAGGCCTTGAAGATACATGATGATTTAACCCCGAGTCCCAGTTCAACGAAGACGGACATAGCTGAAAGTCAAAGAGAAGTGAAGTCAAGTTGCAGAATGTTTGCAGAAAAACCTAGGGTTAGACCACCAACGTTTGATGGATCTGGTTCGTGGACCGATTATAAAGTACAGTTTGAGTTGTTAGCAGAGTTAAACGGCTGGGGAGAATCAGCACAGGCGATTTACCTTGCAGCAAGTTTACGTGGATCAGCACAATATGTGCTTGGTGATTTAGATGATGAGAGACGACGAAGTTACAGTGCCCTCACTGCAGCTTTGAGCCAAAGATTTGGACCAGAAAATCAGACGGAATTATTTAGGGTTCAACTTAAAAATAGAGTTAGAAAACGAGAGGAGACACTACCTGAATTAGCAAAAGCAGTGAGACGTTTAACGAGGCAGGCATATCCATCGGCAAATTACCAGCTTCAAGAGACACTGGCCAAGGAGCATTTTATTGATGCAATGCAAGACGCTGATATTAGATGGAGAGTATTCCAGTCGCGACCGACAAGCCTTGAAGATGCCGTGAGAGTAGCCGTGGAACTAGAAGCATTTCAAGTGGCGGATAGACAGCGGACGGGGCAGAGGAGGCCAATCGCAAGAGTAGTTGACGCCGAAAACAAATAAACTATGAGAGATGGAAAGGGCGCTGACGACAGAGACAGTCTCAAAGGGCAACTTTCATCTTTGACGAGCAACATTTCGAAAGTATTAGAGGAGGGTTTCGAAAGTTTAAAGAAAAAGCTGATAATTGATATTGGCGGTGAAAAGAGAAATAACAATAGGGGTGATACAAGGCCAACGGCACAGACGTGGCGAGAACGGCAAGAGTAACACAGAATCGTGGAGTGCTGGAACTGTAATGAAGTTGGCCACATGAGCAGAGAATGTCCGTGGCCAAAGCGACAGAAACGACCGAACAATTACACCTATAATGGACGAAACGGCAGCCAACTTAACCACCAACAGGGAAACGGGCAGCAGTCGAACTTTCGGGCCGATACTCGACTCACCAGCCCAGGCCCGACAACAACACAGCGACAGTAGGAACCCGCTTGTTAGCAGCAAACAGTGATGGGTTATACGTGGAAGGTTTAGTAGGAAATGCTGAAGTTACTTTCTTGGTTGACACTGGAGCAAACATAACAATTATAAGGCCAGATGTCTACTACAGGATAAACGAATTAACGAGACCGCCACTGGAGAGAAGGGAGATTAAAATGGCGATGGCTGATGGCAGACCACTTTCTTTCCAGGGGCAAGGGAAATTCAAGATGAAAATTGAAGACGGCAGATAAGTTCTACATGAAGTATGGGTAGCTGAAATAGAGCTTGAGGGTATCCTTGGTTACGACTTCTTACAACAGCATAATTGCCGATTAGAATGCGGGAAAGGAGTGATGAAATTTCAAGACTTGACGGAACGTGCAGAAAAGAAACCTCAACCGACATGTTGCCGAGTTGTAGCAGATATGACGGTGTGTATTCCACCTAGAGAGGAAGTTGTTCTACCAGGGAGAGTTGTTGGTAGAGATGACATTAGATTGGCAGTAATGGAGCCCACAGCAAAGTTTGTACAGCAGCATGGCATGATGATCGCCAGGGTGTTAGTTAATGCGAGAGAAGAACAGGTTCCAGTGCGGTTGTTAAATTTAAGCGATGATTATGCTAAGTTATACAAGGGGACCAATTTAGCAACTTGTGAGCCAGTTGAAGAAATAGCTACACTTGAAGAGAAGAAAACACGTACTGCAGTTTGTCACACACATGACGAGAAGCCGATGAATAAAGGGCCGATACCGGAGCACTTAGAAGATTTGTACACACGATGCAGAACACACCTTGATAATGGGCAACGGGAGGAGTTGAAGGAATTTTTAGTGCGACATCAAGAAGCGTTTGCAAAATCCTCAGAAGATTTGGGTCGCACCGCAATATTCCAACACAAGATTGACACCGGCACAGCCAAACCTATCCGACAGCGAGCAAGACGGCTGCCTATTCACCAAAGAGCAGAGGCTGAGACAGAAGTGGACAAGATGCTGAAGAGGGGTGTAATTGAGCCATCTTCAAGTCCATGGGCGGCACCAATAGTTCTCGTGAAGAAGAAAGATGGTACGACAAGATTTTGCGTCGATTACAGAAAGTTAAATGCTGTAACCATTAAAGATTCATACCCGCTTCTCAGAATAGATGATTCACTCGATGCGTTATCTGGTTCAACTTGGTTTTCTACGCTAGATCTCCAGAGTGGTTACTGGCAGGTAGAAATGACAGAAGAAGACCGTGAAAAGACCGCATTTGTAACGGGCACAGGAGTTGGCTTTTATCAATTTAAAGTCATGCCATTCGGGTTATGTAATGCACCCGCAACATTTGAGAGACTGATGGAGCGAATTTTATCAGGGCTTCAATGGCAAACCTGCCTACTCTACTTAGACGACATCGTATCATATGGACAAAGTTTCCCACAGGCAATGAAGCGACTTGAAGAAGTAATGATTAGACTCAAGAATGCAGACTTGAAGTTAAGTCCGAAGAAGTGCCACCTATTCCAGAGAAGTGTCTCATTTTTGGGGCATGAAGTTTCCGAAAAGGGAATAGCTACCGATGACTCAAAGATTAAGACGGTTCGAGAATGGCCGACACCGAGAAATGTAACTGACGTCAGAAGTTTTCTCGGATTGTGCTCTTACTATAGACGATTTGTGAAGGGATTTGCAGAGATTGCAAAGCCGCTCCACCGACTGACAGAAAAGCAGAGGCAGTTCATCTGGACTGAAGATTGTGAGATAGCCTTTAAGCAGTTAAAGACGGCCCTTACATCAACGCCAATTCTAGCATATCCTACGAATGACAATTGTTTCGTCTTGGACACAGACGCTAGTAACCTGGGTATTGGTGCGGTATTATCACAGATACAGGAGGGTACTGAAAAGGTGATTGCATACTTCAGCAGAACACTGACCAAAGCTGAAAGGAGATATTGTGTGACAAGGAAAGAACTTCTTGCACTAGTAGCATCAACAAGACAATTTCATCATTACCTGTATGGTAAAAAGTTTCTAATACGGACGGACCATGGAGCACTAAGATGGCTGATGAACTTCAAAAGTCCGGAGGGCCAAACAGCAAGATGGTTAGAGGTGATGGGCACTTATACATTTGAGATACAGCATCGAGCTGGAGTTAAGCATGGGAACGCAGATGGGTTATCTCGTCGGCCATGTGATGAATGTGAACAGTGCAACAGAGTCGAGCGTAATGCGGGGCAAAGACAAACCATCACACACAGTATGAGAACTCCCCGAAACGGTGGTGAAAAGAAGCGTGTCATTGATGATGAGGAGATGGATGACGAAATAGAAGAGGTGTCACATGCACACTGTGCTGTAATAGGAAACAGGGATAACCATGAAAACTCTGACAAGTTAAGAGATGATGGCCGACAATTTACAGACATAGACTTACGTGAGTGGAAAAGAGACCTGCAAGAGAAGTTCTGGAACGGCAGTTATGGGCCTAGTGGCCGGAAGTGTACCGCCATTGACTCGGTAGAGGGCAAAAGGGACCCCGAGAAGTCTGGAAATGGTGAAAGGCTGGAGGTCAGCCAGAGATGTATAGCCGTGAACTTGGGGCGAGGTGAAGAGCACTCAAAAGAGGAGTCTAGTGATGAGGAAGATTGTATTCAAGCCGTAAACTTAAGAAAGTCGCAGCTAAGGGACGAGACAATTGGACAGGTGATTCAATGGAAAGAGTCCGGAAATAAGCGACCAGAGTGGTGTAAAGTTTCCCCCGGTGATAAAACAGTTAAACGTTATTGGGCGCAGTGGGGCCGTCTGGAGATGCGGGATGGTGTACTATATAGAAGATGGGAGTCGGAGAGAGGCGATAAAATAACATGGCAGTTAGTCCTCCCCAAAAAGAGCAGACAAGACGTTATACAGCGACTCCATAGTGACCCGACATCTGGTCACCTAGGTAAAACGAAGACACTAGACAGAGTGCAGAGAAGATATTATTGGTATGAGTGGCGACAAGATGTCAGCCGACTATGTAAGACTTGTGATATGGGTGCTACACGTAAACCACCACAGAAGAAACCTAGAAGTCACATGAAGCAATACAATGTTGGTGTTGCCATGGAGAGAATTGCTATAGACGTGATGGGTCCGTTACCAGTTACAGAAGATGGCAATAAGTACATCCTCGTTGTGGGTGACTATTTCACTAAGTGGACAGAGGCGTATGCAATTCCTAACCAAGAGGCAGCAACTGTGGCTACTAAGTTAACGGAAGAATTTATGTGTAGATACGGGGTTCCTCTTCAATTGCATTCAGACCAAGGTCGCAATTTTGAATCCAACTTATTTCAAGAAGTTTGCCAACTTTTGGGGATCGAGAAGACCAGAACGACAGCTCTTCATCCGCAATCAGACGGCATGATTGAACGATTTAATCGCACCCTTGAGGCCATGTTGTCAATGTTCGTGGCAGATAATCAGCATGACTGGGACAAATGTCTACCCTACGTCATGATGGCGTACAGGACATCTGTACATGAAACTACTGGGTGTACACCAAGCGAGATGATGTTGGGCAGAGATATTAGACTACCCTCTGATCTACTGATGTGAGGTACCGATTGAATATGCTGAGCAGTTGCGTGATAGGCTAGAGCAGGTGCACAAGTACGCCCGCAAACATTTAAGAATAGCGAGTGATCGACAAAAGAAGAACTATGATCAAAAAGCTCAAGCAGGAGGGTACAAAGAGGGAGAGGCAGTATGGCTGCACAACCCAAAGAAGAAGAAAGGGATAAGCCCCAAGTTACAACGTCCTTGGGAGGGACCGTATGTAGTTTTGAAGAGACTTAGTGACGTAACGTTCCGGATACAGAAGGGTCCCAAGACTACGCCAAGGGTGGTTCATTACAACCGGTTGAAGAAGTACTTCGGAGAAAACCCCCCAACCTGGATGAAGTTTTCAGGAGATGGAGAACGGCAGAATAAAAGTACACACCAGGAAAAGACATGCCATGAAGAAAAAGAGCTGAGGAGGAGTCAACGAAAACGGCGACCTCCGGGCAGATTTGATGACAGTTAATCATCAAACAAAGATTAGCAACACTGTACAATATAAATGCTGGAGTTGGCGAGTAGGCGTGTTCACACTGACATGCCGCGCCCATTGGCTGACTGCAGAGGGGTGTGCGCCAATAAGAAAGTTTACAGTACAGTCACTGGCGCTTACGTACGACACGACGTGTGCGTACACACGACGTACGTATACGACATACAACAAACACGCAAGCAACAAGAAAAATAAAGATAGTTAATTTTTCACTTGATGAGCGAATGACAAAAAGAAAGGAGCAAAATGAAGTACGGCTGTGTTTTCTGCGAGAGGAGCTATGTGTTTTGGCGGGATTTAATCCGGCATACGGAGATTAGACACAAGGATTCAGAAATGCATCGATGCAGAAGATGCTCCTTCTACACAGGTAGAAAAAGTGCACTGGAGAGGCATCTGGCCAATGAGCACCGGAAAGAGGAGAAGGCCAAGGGAGTGACCAACAGAAGACAATCGAGAGGGCGGGAAAACCCAAGCGACCAGCATGAAGAACCTCAGCCCCCCTGTCAGCAAGATGAGGCACGGGCATCCTCTTCCATGCCATCAGTCGTCATCCCGGATGGCGACATTCTGCAAATTCATCCGACACCGTCCGACACAGCTGCCCTGGAACCTCAGACAGTTGAATCACAACATATTGATGACAAGGAAAAGCCGGGTGCTGAAACGCCGACGCCAGGCCCAGACATGCCAGACAAGCCAGTAGAGGAGATGCCCTTGGCTGATATCTCACCAGAGGAGGAGACCAGTCTCCTCCAGTTGTTAGAGGAGTGCTTGAAGACGCCCCCTCAACCCAACGAGCTGTCCCAACAAGATAAGTGGGTCAAGCAGATTGCGGGGGACATCAACATGATGATGCCCGACCCCCCCCCCTCGACAACGGAGCAAGCGGCCCCCATGTCCCCGACCACAGTACCGACCCCCAAGATGATCCTGCCGAGCCCCAACATCAAAGCCAGCCGAATGCCGTTCCCGTGACATTTGGAGACCCACGGATCTTCTGTAGAGGTTACGACAACCCGGCGAGGTCAGCGGCAGGCGGAGAGGTCCAGTGGCTGAGAGAGAGAGCAAGAAAAGATCCACAGGCAAGGAGGAGCAGGGTCGCGGAGCTGCACCGGCTAGACGGAGGAGCCGGCATAACCATCCGCCAAGTAACCGAGACGGCAACATTCCCGGACGGAAAGGTGTTCCAGGTGGCATACACGGAATATGAGCTCCCCAAGCAAGGCCAAGAACTCCCGGCAGCAAGCCCGATGACGTGGAGTCTGGATAAACATTCGGTAGGCTTAGACGCACCCCAGGTACACGAAGCTTAAATTTTTACTAATTTCCATTCCTGTATAAATAAATTCATTTTGTACTAAAACCGGCCGTATTTCATGAAAATTTGGTAGGCGTAGCCCCTTAAACCCACAAGGCCATCTCATTCAAAAATAAATAAAATAATCACATCACATTAGCCTATAGCCTAGTCTTAGACATGTTAGAAGAGTAGTCTAATTGTTTTAAATGAAATTATCCACTTGATTTAATTGAATCAAGCTTACTTACTTGCACTGTTAGTGTTATGACTCAAAAGAAGAGTGATGTTTTTAAGTTTCTCCAATGTGTGTTAAAATTATAGATTAGGACAGCATATTACCGGCAAAAGTGTCCACTTGAAATTCGCGCTCTTTGGGTTTTCCTTCCCAGAATGCTTTGCGACGCGCGAAAATTGTCGTCTGCACACTGCGCACACACACTGCTATTATAACGCACAGTGCACATTGAGCAAAACGAATGATCAGAAGAACGTTGATGTACATTTTACACTGTTACAGGAAAGAAATGCAATAATAAAAGATACAAATTGGACCATTGGCAGATTGGATTTACATGATTCAGTGATGACAAGAGTTTGTTTAGGTAATGTACACATGATTAGTAGGGGTAATGGAACTCTGAATTTAGTTACGAGACCAAAATAATTTGCCTTCTTTAAAAAAAAAAAATTAACTTTGTGTGTGAACTACCGTTGTGCAGGGCATAACGTTAGTAATAATACTTACTATCAGACTTAATAGCCATGTCATTACTTGTGCATGTACAGTGAACATACCTGCACAGTGAGATGTCATGGATTTGCTACCGTTGTGGATTTATTTTAACTGTTGGGACAACTTTGAAGTTTGAGATTTGATTGATTGTGAATTGAAATGAGTGTACAGTACAATAATAATTTGATCAGATAAATAATTAAGTAAAAAAAAGTAGACACTAGTCTGTAGTCAATCACGACAGTCAGTGGACCCCTAATTTATTATTAGTTCTATAATATAGTTGAGTTACAATTAACTGATTCATTAGTTGAATTACAATAGCACACATTTTAAGGTTACAGGATTGTTTGACCAAAATGATGTAAAATTAATGTAAATATTTTGATTAATTTAATGGCTGAGCAAGGATTTTTGTCAATGAAATTCCCATGTATGATGTAAATATGTATGCAAAAATCTAAATTTGTTTTAAATGCGAGGACGCATTTGTGTCTTAAGAGGGGGAGAGTGTGACAAAAATTGCTCTTCCTGAATAATTAATTCCCAGCTATATTCCAACAGCATGAAATAATGTAGATGGTGTATTAACACAAACAACAGTTCGTCATGTGAGCTCAAGTATCTGTCAGATAATCATAAAATAGGAACGGACAGAACTTGTTCTTTATTCATTCGATTTATTCTTTAAAACTTACCGGTGGAATTAATGTGCTATCTAAATTGTTCCCTTGAGAATTGACGATTGTAGACAATAGACTTTGACTAAAATACTAGTGTAGTTTATAACAAACTTTAACGTAACGAGTGCATTGGTATGTGCATCATTACTTCACGTGTAAAATGGTGTTGTATACAAAGTCAATGGCCATAACTTCTATACACATTTCTTAATCAATATTACTGTGTATAGTTTTACATTGCAGATTGTACACGAGAGTGAGTGACCATATTTGCATAGCGTTACGCGCCGACGCGCCGTGCACTAAGGTGTAGCCAATCAGCGCGCATTGCCCTAGTTTGCGAGCCCATAAAGAGTATAAAAGGCGAGCTGCCAGTGCGTTTCGCTGCTCTGTTCGTCTCTAGGACAGGCCCTGTGGGGAGAGAGAAGCTGTGTTGCAGAAAGCCGGAGCTGAGCAGTACACTGCAGTGAAGACCAGTGGCAGAGTATCGGAGCCTAGAAAACACTTGTGGTTGCTGAATTAAATAGAGGCAAAGTAGAATCCAGATATCCAGTTCGTTACTGGATAGCTATAGAGCAGAGCACGCAACTAATTCCGGCATATACAATTTATTAGAGCAGCGTAGCCCCCGCAGATTTCCCAATTCATTCAATTATAGTTGCACAGTATGCAAATGCAGTCACTCAGTCTGATGAATATTAAAAACCAAGTGGATTATTGTAAATATTGCTAAGTGAAGTTTTGATGAATAAATAAGCACAATTCCCCTGTTGAAGTTAAAGGAAACGTTTCAAAGGCTGATTTATATTGCCGTTTAGTTGCCTGAGAGTAGTTAAAGTAGACGCCTCGTTCCCTCCCCGACCTTTCAATAGACTTCAAGTTCATGCCCCTCAGTCCCATATTATTATTAAAAACAGACTCCTTAGGTCAATACTCTTTTGTAGACAATAATCACCGCCATCCACCCCTCCCTCCAAACAATAGGCCCACCCTTCCCCTCCGCCCCAATCAACTTAGACGCTGTTAAGTGTTAGCAGAGCATGCAGAGACATCGTCAATTTGGTGGAGTGAATCTGGTGTGAAGTCCGCCCTCTATTGACGCCCGCTAGCATCACTCGACATAAGTATAACGGAGCGGTGTAGCAGCCCGTTACAGTTGCTTCGCCCTTTTTTACTCGTGATGTGTACTTACAATACAACACCCTCCTCCTTGATTGAAACTGACAGCCATACATTTCCTCGCTTTATCTTATTTTGTTAGATCTTCATTTTAATTTTACTACGATTCGCAGCTTGCTCGTTCCTTTACAACATGTTCTCCTTATCCTATGTTACTACCCACAAGCTTGAATTAATTGTTTTGATTTTGTAGCAATATTATTAATTTAAAGGGTACTAAATTAGCATCTTGGAAAACAAAACAGGTGTGTCTTTGCCGATAAACAAAGATGTATGATAATAACGTACATTCAGTCCTCACAGAGTCCCGCAAAAAATAGTATAAACACAACAAACCTCAAAAAACCTCTCATTCGAATGATAGCAAGGAATAAAATGAGTCATGAACATGGATATTGCACTTACTACAGGGCTACTTACGTTTGGTTGATAGGAACTCCTGAATAACATGACATGAAAAAAAAGAAATGTGTAACCTTCAAATTAATTTATTGACGATTTAAATTATTAAGGTTAAGATTGAAAGTATCAAACTAAATTTTAATTAGCCATAATAGGACAATCAGTTTCCTGACTATGGGGAAATGGTAGCAGCATGTTGTTACTTTTATCGTCGATAATACGCACAACCAGAAAATATACTGGTAACATCGAAACTTTTTATTTTGTATTTTTAATTTGTTTTGTATAAATATTATTATTTTTGTCTTTTCCTTGGTGAAACTATTTTGTTGTTTGAAGTCCAACGATTGTCGTATGGTTAAAGATGACGACCACGTTGGACATCTGCGACTTCAACAAGTTAATTTTATCTGGTTCTTAATGTTTTTTTGTTTTTTTTATATTACGAAAGCCCCAATGTGACACATCTTTTCAGATATGTGTCTTTTCAAATTCGTAACTTTTGAGATACCCAAATCTCAAAATTGAAAGCCAGCCTTACCTTCTTTACGGAGTCTCGATGCGACAACTAGCAGGCTTATAGCAATCAGGAAAAGTCCGGATGACTACACGGTCGTTATCAAAATCACGTCTTTCCGAGCAATGGGATCCAATGCAGTATCTCCTGACCCTTTTAGAGACAATTACGAGTTCAACAACTAAAATTGTTTAGCAGAGAAATGTATAACGTAAAACAGTTCTATTCAAGTCCCAAACATTTCGGGAAAACTTGTTTACTTTCATTGAGTTCCCTGCTAACTAATCCAGTTGTATTGTTGTCAACACACTACTTCCTTTGTTATTGACCTACAATCCCGGCCAGATCTCGTTGGGCCCCCGCACCTCGGTCCCGTGCCCCCTTTCCATTGTTGGCTCTGATAGCGCGGTCTGCGCTCCCATTTACATAGAGCGAGGGGACGAGGGAATGGCGCAAGCATTTTGGCCGGGATTGTCGGCCTAACTCTTTGCGTTTTTTGGTTATTTATTGGTTAATTATTTATTATTTTTCAACGGGATTCAAAGTTGTACTAAGTATTCTGGATTTGACTCACCTTGTCCCGTTTTTAATATCAATGTGTTCGTGCCCATTGATTCCACACCGGAATTAACGTTTGTTACTGTTGGCATTGTGATCGTTGATCGTTGAGCTGTAAAAGCAAAAAAAAAAAAAAAAAAAAAAAAAAAAAAAAAAAAAAAAAAAAAAAAATAATAATAATAATAATAATAATAATAATAATAATAATAATAATAATAATAATAATAATAATAATAATAATAATAATAATAATAATAATAATAATAATAATAATAATAATGATGATGATGATCAAGCAGTTTAGAGACTGTATATTTTTAATAAATGAATGGCTATCGACCACTTATCCCAACTTAAATTTCACATTAAAATAAGATTGTGTGCGAACTGTTTGGACGGATGCTTTCGACCATTTGCATTTTAAATGCAGTTTGTTCAACAATCTCCCCGCCAAGAAAACAATGAGAATAACATCGTTCTAGTGAATAACAATGTTGTTTAAAGTGTTAATAAAACTGAGTCTCACGAGCTTGCTTGATACACTCTCCTGACGTCTAGGTGTATCCACTAAATAGTGTTTTTTTCTTTGGAGGCTGAAGGTGGTTACTCGAACAAAAGTCAAGCATGCGATGTACTTTAGACTGTCCTCTGTTTAGCCCACGTAATCGTAGACAGACATTTAAGGTGGTTGAAAAAGCTTTCTACTCGATTGTGCCACCTCTAATTAGTTAGTTCAAACCCCATTAGTAGCCTGGCTATACAGGAAACACAGGCCTGCTTGTATCCTCATTGTAACACATAAATAAAATCTGCCCCAACCTTGAAGCTTAAGTTAGCCCCGACTTCAATGGAACCTCACTCTTGTACATCATAGTAGCTTGATACACGTTTGTGGTCCTTTATATTACGATTTTGTCGTCAGCGCTATATTTAGATGTAGGTGGTGCATAATATTGCTGCCGGGGCTACATACGTGATCTTCTGACACAATAATAATATAAATCATATGCTCGAAACACACAAAAAAGGACACAAGGAAAAGCATAAATAAAATATCAACTTGTGGTGTTTTCAATGATAAGGTTGTCAAATCTGTCGATCCCACATCTTTCATGTAGTTTGTTGCTGCCGTGACAATGGTTCATAATTAAAATTTAAAGGAATTTAAAATCATCACTTTGTATGAGTATACCAACACGAACAAACTGGCCTGGTATGACACCTCATCTTAAATGTTTGAGGAATTACAATACAGTAAAGTTGTACTTACAAGCATAAACATTTTCCGTCGCTGAGGTTACTGCTGGCTCATTTCTAATTGCTATACAAACAACACAAACAAGTTTTCGTTTTGTTTATAATGATAATAACAAGTAAAAAGAAGAACATCATTAACATAAACAAGCATGTATTTAGTACAAACCGTTTTTGTTTACAAAGATGCAACATAACTATGTTTTTGCAAATTGTATACTTTAGTGTCATAAAACAAGCAACCGATCCGGCATTCCAGTTTGTTTATTTTGTCATGAATTAGTTACTTTGAAAACTTACATGCAAGGACTATTGCTGTATAATTGTAGTTCGACTGGTGAAGAAGGAGTCATGAACATCACATTGGTATCTTCCTTCGTCGTTTAAGGTCACGTTTCGAATTGTAAGATTACAGCTTGTCTTGCCACGATGAAGCACGTACTTTCCCGTCTGGTCCACCTCGCCAGTTGTATTGCACGACTGCAGCACGATGTTGTTAAGTGACCACTCATAGGTAAAGATTCGTTGATTAGTTGTGCCGCTGTCGATCACAAAACACGATAACGATGCATTCTCTCCCTCTTCAAAAGCAAGTTTGTCTTCAGTCTGAACACCAAAATCGGCTTTAATACAATGCATAATGACATTTTAATATACAGACAGAACTATTTTGCAAATGTAAATTCATAAATAACATATCAAAAAATGAGGTTGGAAATTAGGCACAATGTTTCAAGGTACAGTAGTGACGTAGTGAGCGTACAGTGTCAGCAGAACATTACAAAGAAAATAAGAACAACAAACGGACTTAAAATAACTATTCCTGCGTGTCATTAACAAACACTGTCTATACTCAGACAGCTTGTCTTAGTTATTGAGTAACAGTTTGATATTAGCGCGCAAAACAATTTTGTAGAGAACCCTATCACTTTTCAGTGTTGACTAAATACAATCAATTTAAGCAACTCAAGTATTTTGAGATAAGCCCACATGGGTCTCTTTTTAAAGTTTATACCACTATTGCCCAATCAACCATTTCTTGGAACAACACCCTTGGTTTACAAAACTAAGCGAGAACATCACAATCTAGAAAATCTTCCCATAGGGTCTACCGTTTAGCTAATCCTTGCAACATTGTCCTACTCAATTATCCAACTAAGCGACCAGGGCAAAATCAAGAGCTTAGAGAAGATCCCATCTGAAAACATTTTGTTTGTTTCACCCAGTAGTGGCTGTACTAGTGCAAAGGGTGTGTATTGACAATTCCTATGGGAATTCCAGAAAAGCTGGTCATTGGTGGATTTTGTTTAGTGACAAAAAAATACCCCACGGTATTAAAAAGATTGGCATGCTGTTTGGTTAGGTAAAGTTGTTGAACTTGGAATTTTCTAGTTAAAAAAAAACAAAAAAAACAACAACAGAGTACCGACTTTATAATTAAAAACTGTTACTCAATAAGGGAGCGATATAGTGTTATTGAAGGCTAAACGATGTTTCGTACGAAATGATACAAAAACGCTGCATACATTCACAGTATTTTAAACAAGTATTATTTTCTCGACAAATCACAAGTAAATTTAAGTCACAAGCTACTTTTTTTTGAAAAATAGGTCAACAGTCTCATAATATCCCGAAGTAAGCCCACCCCAATAATGTTATGAAAGAACTTATATTATCAAAAACCTGTAAAAAAAGTCAATAATAATTAGTTCTATCCACAAATCATTCACCCACTTGTCTGCATATCCGTGCAGATTTAAAATTCGGCCTTATGACAAAAGCACTCAAAAACATCGGGATGCCGGCAGAGGCATGCATCGTCGCCGAAGATTCAATGTTGCCACAAGTATAGAGCAGGCTAAAACCAATTGATAATAGTAATAATAGTAATAATCGATTCTTATATAGCGCTTTTTTATCACAGCCCGAGGGGCGTATCAAAGCGCTTCTGACATTATTACCCCTGGTCACTGGGCTATATACTTCATTCCTTAAACCATCTCAGCTCCCTGGGGAGTATACAGCCGGTGCTGCGAGTTTACCGCGCTCCAAGCTAATCATTCACATAAACCATCTCTGCCCTCACAGGTACCCATTTTACCCCTGGGTGGAGAGAAGCAATTATGGTTAAGTGTCTTGCTCAAGGACACAAGTGTCACGACCGGGATTCGAACCCACATACCGATAACTCAACCACCAGAACTTGAGTCCGATGCTCTTATCCGCTCGGCCACGACACCCCACATTGATTAATATTAAAACTGTCCTGACATGAAAACCCTAAGGCAACAATTAGCATTCCATATGAGGGCATTGCCTGAAAAGTCCAAACACCATACACTGAACCACAGTTTCATCTAAAAGACCCATATTCAATATTGTTAGATTGCCATTGTCTTCGTTAAATTTCACAGTCTTGTTGTCTTTGAACATCGCCACTTTATCACACCGTGTAATTTCATCACCAATTTTGTTTTCCGAATCGTCTACCAAAATCCACGACTGCAATAATCCATCTTGCTCGCAAGGTGATATCAATGTTCCATTTGCATAACGAACCTTGCACTCCAAATTTAAGTCTTCACCTTCAAACACTGTGACGACTGGGGGCATGTCTATCTTGTTGTTCCCGAAAGAGATGACATCTAATCAAAATAATTAATAATAAACACAATAAATGAGAAATAGTGGATTGCTTTTGTTGTTACTTGTTCTGATGAATATGTTTTTCTCTGTCAAAACGTCGATGTTTGAATATTTTCATGTAGCCATTAAATTAATTGATCGTGTTAACGTATTGTTTGTATACAAATATAAAATCTCTCTTAATTAATTTTGACAGTGTGTTTAAGAGCTATTTTTCTTGTTTTAACAGATTCGTTTTGTAATACATTTTAGATTTTGGTTATTTGTTGAGGGGGTAATACATAACAACTTTTCTTGAAGTTGTTTTCAATAATGTTAAAATCATGCTGTTTTTCTTAAAATAGTGCTTGAGAAACACAGCAGTTGGTTTACTTTTAAAACTATTTTTAACAATCTTTTGATTGATACATTTTTGTTAACGAAACAAATGTCCACATTTTGTACTCAAAAGAATTGGTGCATTATAACATACGCACACCGTTTACTGGCAACGCAATCTTCATTAGTTATTGGGAAGCTGACAATCTTTTTTTATTTATGAATCGAGTGGTAGTAATTTAAGTGAGGGAATAAAGGTTGATATTACATGATGCTCAAACACAGTCGGCAAAGACGAAGATAATATTTTGTTATTCTTTGTTCCGGACTAATTACCTTTTAGTTAAAATATGTTACTCAATAAGTGAGCGATGGTGTCACGGAGGGTTAACTAATCGTCTTATGGTAAATTGCTTTCCGTGTTTATTCAAACAAGAACAAAATGCGTTATATTGTTCACAAACAACCGAAACTTATTAAACATTAATTTGTTAGGTTTTTAACGTAAGACTTGTAAAATCTGGAGAAGCTTTTTCGCTATTTGTGGGAGAAAATGATAAACGAAAACAATATTCGCCTCAAATTCTTGTTTCGATAATTTTTGAACTATAAGGACAATTTTATGCAGTAAATTTGATCAAATATCACTCAATTAGAAAAACAAATATATATAGTTTAAAATGAACCCTATTTACTGTGATTCACCTTCAAGAATGTACACACAAAGTAACACGAATTTGAAATTCTGGATCATTCCTCCGTCCATTGTATAAATGGAATGAGAAGATTTTGAGGCATCAGCAATTACGGTACACTGTGAATTAAGCTTCCGTATTAAGACCCCCCGTGTCAGTAAAAACGACAACCTTGTTTCCAGGAAGTAACTTATCGTACAGATTTTCCAATTGCAACGTCACAGTCAAAGTTTTTGCCAACCTATACAAAGATAAGAAAACATTATAAAAATAGAAACAAATTACTACATATTTAAATGATAATATTATTAAATATACACATAATAACATGCAAAAGTAATACAATATAAATAAATAAATAATATATGTAATCACATGTTATCAGTAAAAATCTTTTTGCATTTGTGTACAGCTGGTGTGAAAGTTATTTTAAACCATGACCCCCTTGCTCTTTCACTTTTGGTTCAAGGAGGAAGCTCTAAAAATACAAAATCATATCTCCCGAACCACATGTCATAAACTAAACATTTTCTAACAATTGAGATGCTACTCAAAAACATACCTTTTACTGTTCCTCACAGTCCATAGAGAAAACATATCAGACGATTTACAACCAAACTTAGTATATTTGAAATGACATGTGATTTTTAGTTCGAAATCACGACAGTTAGTATTTTTTTTATTCTACCAACAAAAAAAAACCACTCTGTGTTCGTTTTGGAACGCTTGCTGTCTAGTTATTATTATTAAAATAAATTGTCTTCGAATCTCCATATAAAAAAACAATGTTTGAAATAAAACAACTGCTGCTTGGAGCTCAAATTAGGGAAAACATAAGATACATAAGATTCATAAGATACAGCAAATACGTTTCTTGCGGTCTACAAGACCAGAACACCTACAGCCAAACTCAAGAGTGAAATCAGTTTGCAATAATCTACTTTTGGTTTGCGATATAAAAAAAAAAAAAAAAAAAAAAGTTTACAAAGTCTTTGTCTTCAGAAAAGTAGTGAAGATGGATGGGCAATGTTCAATTTTGCTCACCACCCCCCTCCCGTCATCAATCTGCAATTGGATCTTGTTAACAATTGATACGTACCTGTTGGCTGTATTTTATTTAACCGTTTTACCCAATGGTTTGTACAGTGGTTAGCAATCAATACCATACATGGTTCAAATTACAACACTTACGACGACATAACGTTACTGTGGATCATTCACTAAGAATGTTTGCTGTTGTTAGGATTTGGTAAAACGCATAATAAACTCGAAGCACTTTGACCCAAAATAGAGATTTGATAAATCTAGATTTCAATATACTTTCTGGATATACATTTAAAAGTATCTTTAATCATTATTTCCGTTCTTTTGGCTTAGTCCATCGTTACTGCGATCGGCTTGTTGCTTAACATGCATTTTCGTGTGCTCACGTTTTGCAGCGCTCTGAGTTGGAAACTCGTATACAGTAAGCACATAATGCGACGAAAAGCAGCGTTAGGAAATAAGACACTGATAGTCAATAAATTGTCTGAAAAGCGCCCTCTTGTGGATTAACCTGACATTAACTATCGGTCACAAACTCTGGAATTGTGTTCATTGGTTTGTACATACCTTAATGAGACAGACAGACAAACAAACAAAAGTAAACACAACTTGTACCTGGTTAGTTGGCACTTTTAAAGATAGGGCAATTAATTATATTTGAGGGCATTGTGGGGTGATGGAGGGGGTAAAGAAAGAACACTGTCCCTTCTCTAAGTTGAGCGTCTACAGCTGCGTCGATTTATACTATAATATTTTTATCCGGCGTACTTATTAAATTTTCCTTTGCAAAGGGAATTTCTTTGCACGTATTTGATTTTCAAAAACAGGTGAAAACCACCATTTTCATACCGCTGAATTACAAAGGAAAAACAAACACTGACAACTTTTGAGCACAACCGCTTTACAACCGACTCGCACTCATTCGTTAGTTAGCTACTCTCGATAACGTTGTGATGCAATTATTCATGTAAATGGTCGTTGAATCTCCGAGCAGAAACCAATTGGGTTTTTTTCTCAACAACTTTTTTAATGCTAAATAAAGTTCTGCTTTCTTAATGTACGACAATCACACACAGGTAAGTTTCTCACGGTCGATAAAACTGGAAGCGAAAACACCAAAAAACAAGAATGAAACTTTTGTATGATCTACTTTTGGTTTCTTTATATAGAACAGATAACCTTGCCAGCAACGGATAACCTAGATAGTGAAGAAGTACTGGCAATGTTCATAAATGTTCACCCCTACCCCACCGTCTATTTTGTAGTTGTCTTTTGTCAAAGGAAAATACATAACGGGTCATCGTTAAATTTGTTTACAACTTATGTTTGAATAGCAGGTAGCAAAACATTCCAAAAAGGGTTCCTCTCTCAACATTATTGACGAAGTAATGTTCATGTGGCTTTAACAAACGGACAGACAGTTTATTGTTGCTTGGGATTGGTAGTTAGCAACAAGTACACTGGCGAAACACTTTGCTTAATGTAACAAAACATTGAGAATTGTCATACATAGACCCCAAAATACCAACATCGTTCCCATGGGTAATCGATATCGCCGCGCCTTTTTCCCCCAACATGCCGTGCTCGCTCACATTAAAATGTGCTAGAATCTGGCACTTTTCCTAGAGGCCTGTGGCCGATCCACTCTATGCGCCTGCTCATTTATGGTAACGTGCAACAAAGGCATCAATATAAAGAGCAACTGGTCCACTCTAAAATTTCCTTGATCGTGTGATATGTCCAGTGATCTCTATTATATTGACTGAATAGGACACGTTGCCCCATAAGCGTCAATGCGCGCGTATTTAAAAAAAGTTTTGAAAATTGAAACGTGGGGGTCGTCAGACCATTTTGTTATCAAAACAATCTAATTCATGTTTGTGCTGGTGCAAATTGTTTTCTTCATCATTTACTCATTTCTGCTCAGTTTTTGAACAAGGTGTGAACACATTTTTATTCAAATCTAAAGGTTCAAATACAAACATGGTGAACTGTTGCGCAGTTGTAGGTTATCGGAACGCCAGACACACAAGACCCAATTTTATAAAGCTGTTAAGCAAAAACAAAAAACACTGCTGAGCAATTTCCTGTGCTAAGCATAAAATGAGTGGGGCACCAGTCTTAACAATGCAAACTTTGGGAATTTTGGCTTGTAACCATTTTATGCTAAGCAATATTTGTCTGTTTTTAGCAAGTTTTTGTGCTTACATGTTTTATGCAATTGGAGCCAGAATTTCAGAAAATGTGATTTTACATTCACCGAGTAAGTGTTTTAGTCTGTATTGATTATGTGCTTTAAGTATACTTTGACTGGTTTAACATTATTCTTTCGTCTTCTTGTCAGATTTGTTGAATCACCGCAAGATCCTAACCGCATACCGATATCTTCATTGGAATAGATTCATCCGCTTGTTTATTTTATTCAACAAACTCCTTCGTTTTAAGGAAGGGGTCATCGGACGTTAACCTAATCTTTACCATTCATAGGCCTACAGTTTTTTGTACGTTTCATGTACGTTTGTGTGTGAGCAAGTCCCCTGCGCGTGCGTTTATCTCTTGTAAACCGTCCTCAGCGTGTACACTGCGTGTCGCACCGTTGATCATCGAACGTGTACGGACGCGATCGAAGTGTCCTTTTCAGTCAATAAAATAAAGATCAATGTACGTCTTGTGCATAAGGTCTATTGTAAGCAGTACAGAGTGACCGTGTAAAAGCGTTATTTATCTGAAATGGAATCTCGTCAAAATACTTGCTTTCTTACACGCGCGTACAAAGCGTCATATAAGCGCCATACGAGCGCCCGGAAGTTTGTAAGCATAGGCCTAGTGGATGCAAAATAATCACTTTCGGGAGCCAATGGGGAGCCAGTGTTTTTCAGTACATCCCTACCAGAGGTTAGTGACGAGAGTTTTCGATACGGCGCTGCCCATGGTAGCGAGGCTGCCCAATTACCTGCTGGAAGAAAATTCGTTCATGTTTCGGAAATTACTGTTTCATACTACTTTGCTAGGCTCATACGTATGAAAAGCAGTTTAGTATTAATGGACCGCCATAATAAGGAAACGGAGGCAATTGGATTTGTTTCAAATTATTTATTTGCAGCATGGGTTAATGGTGGGATCACCAACAGCTAATGAAATTTGACAAAGTATTAAGTAGGGGATTGAACAACACGCTTTACGATACCTCGAAAAATATGACGATCAGGATGACCGAATGCAGGTCTCGAGTTCGAACCGCTCAGCTGGTGTTGCGGAGGTTCAATTTGTCGACGCTTGCGGGTCTCGATGTCCTTCAGGGCGGCTTCCTCGGCGACCAGAACCTTCTTGTGTTGTTCGGCGGACAACTTGTCGGCGTTTCTCTTGTCCAGGTGGGAAATGGTTGCCCAGCCGGCCTTGCTGGAGTCGGCAATTCGAATTGTTGCTTTCTGTCGGCTAGGAGGACTATACCTTCTTGGAGAGCTTGTAAAGCTGTTTCAGTGTTATTTTCGGTCGTTAGGGCAGATTGAATTTTGCATAGTAAAATCTCCAATTGGCCACAAAACTCAAACTGCGCGATGTTACCTGGTCTAGAAAGATCATTTGCCTATAACTTGAGTTTCAGCTCTTGCAGAGCAGTGGAGTCATCTGCTGGTTTGGAGATCGCGCTGAACTAAGCGTCGAAATAATCTTTAAATTTGTCAAAAATGTCAGGTTGGACGTGGTTACTTGAAGTAGACATAACTTAGAACAGGGCACCAAGGGGGGCTTGAATTATGCAACGATAAACGATATTCGTACTCGGTGTGTGTGAATTCACCTGAATGGGGAAGCTGAAGGAAGGGGCTTCATTTATAAGGGGTTACGCTTGAATAATTTTGACCAACGACACATGGTATGGGTGCGGTCTTATGCCTACAGGAAAAACGAACTATGCAAATTAGAGCCCGCATATGGCGGGCCAAACAAACAAAACTAAATTTATTTTTATATGATTGTTATCAAACCAGGCTGCAGAGCAATCCAACAATCCCTGAGGATGTGCAAAGCTGGATATGTTCAAATCAATGACAGCCCTCCCAACAAGATTAGTTATGAGATTAACACTTGCGGATGAACAAATTAGCAACTGTCATATGTTTATGCCTTAAATATTGATATTTGTTTATTCTTTTTCCTTGGCGGAATTATGAAAACAAAATGCAAAAACCTACTAAAGACTGCTGTCGTGCTTAGTTCATAGAGGGTTTTAAAAATTCACAATGTGTTATAGATTTTAAAGACCATGACCTGAACACACTCAACTAGTGTATGTATGTAGACTACAAAATGGCTAAGCCGATACCAGTTTGAAGAACACAGTTAATTTGTTTATCTCATATCAAATTTTTATTACAAAGGTTAACTTCGTTCAATGTTAGGCTACAACACATAATTTACAATAAATAAATCTCAATACGCTTCAGGCAATTTTAAGTCAAAAATAAATGTGTTAAGAGATTAATATTGAAAAAAAGTATATTAATACAAACGTCAACAGCGCCAAGAAGTGCCCAGAAGTCCCCTGAACAAATAACCTCAATGTTTTGAGAATAATCCGCGTTCGAATTTAATAAGTTGTTTTTAAATCATTTTTCGTATAATATTTTCCTAAATAACTATTTGCATTTTAGGGAAATTATGAATTTTAAATGGGCATGTTTTAAGCATGGCTTAACAACTAATGAATATGTTAAAAACTATTACACAATATTGTCTATTCGTAAAACTGAGGTATGTGTGCACTGCGTTGTGTGTATTGTTCGTTACAATGGTAGGATTTAGTTTTTTACACATTTTGAAAACGCAAAAGCGGGAAACTTTTTGGCACTGTGTGAGCTGAACAAATTACTCGGTTGAGTATAACGAAGAGACAACATATTTAGGCACTTCGTAAAAACACACTACCGATTGGTCCTGTCTTTTGGCACCCCATGGTGTAGCTGATGAAATATGTAAACAAAGCATTACAGTCAAGTTTATATTACATTTCCCGTACTACTTTGTCTTTTCGTCTAGGATGCTACCATTAAAAGTGTTTGATTTATCTCACAGCTCAAAATGAAGATTGATAATGTTATCAATTTTTGCAATATCTGTTTTTGCTTACAATACAAAATTCGTACAAATTTCACTAAGTAATTATGTGCTTAAATAAGCAACTGTGTATGTGCACGTCTATACTATTATTGAGCATCGAAATTTTGCCTAATTGTATTGATGTGTAATAATTATTTTACATATGGTAGTAAGGCCGGTTCCGAACTAGAAACTGTAAAGTTTGCCTTTGTACAATTTTTATTTATTTATGTTTTTACAAGTGCATGTTTATATTATTATACGGCATCAGTACTTTACTTAATTTGATTGATGTGTAATATAAAATTAGTTAACATCGTTAATCAAAGCTTTACAGTCAATGTTTATATTACATTTCCTTTACTACTTTGTCTCTTCGTATATTATTATATCATTAAACGTTTTTTTATTTTTTTTTATTCACAGCTCAAAATGAAAAGTTAAAATTTATTCAAATTTTGCCATTCCTTGTTTGTGCTTAAAATAGAAAATTCGTACATATTTCAATAAGTAAGTATGCCCTTAAGCAACTGCAATGTACATTTTTACAAAATTAGTTATAATGTACAGGTGCATGTCTATAATATTGTGCAGTATCGGCACTTTACTTAATATCGTGGAGTAAGGCTGTTTCCCATCTAGCAACTGTAATGTACCTTTAAACAAGATTGCTATTTTTTTGTACAGATGCATTTCTTTAATGTTATACAGCATCGGTACTTAAAACAAATGTATTGATGTTCAGTAGTTATTTGAAATCGTGGAGTAAAGCCGTACTCCATTTAGCGGCTACGGCTACAGCTACGAGTGTTGCGAAGAATGGTCTCTGTATGAAAAGACGCATACGCTGCGATCCAGCCGTAACCGTTGTTAAGTTTTACCAGGCTAGTTCTACTTAAAGCTAGTTCTAAAGTTATAAACGCAACTTAATGTTAACTTTGGAAAAACACATGTTGCAGATAATACAGTGCGTTAGAAGTATTAAACGATTTTCAAACGCAACATTATTGCAAAATGTATCGGTTCCCATTTTGAACTTAATAATGATAAGTGACCTTTGAAGCTTTGCAAGATGTTGATACAACCGCTCTGGTCTCGACGCTTGGAACAGTACACTCTGCTCGTCATCATGAGAAAGCTTATGATTGACTGCTGTTGAATTTGAAGCTTAAGTGTGCTTTAATGGGCGGGAAGTATTTTGGATACTAACTGTACTCGCATCACGATCAAGACCACACCATCTACTGGAAGCAAACCAACGTTATCGCACCTGTCCATTTATGGTACCAACATAGAGTTTGAGAAGCCATAGAAAGCAAGTCATTCAGCACAATTTTACAACGCCTTGGATTAATCTTCCAGGACATCTGCACACCACAACTCAATCCTACCCTTCCAACAGAAGCTCACCACTTCATTGACAGAACTCAGTGCATATACATCCAGCTAGCAGTCAACGCCCACTAGACACTTTCCACCGAACTGTGAACCCCTATCTCTGCTAAGCCTCATCATCAGCAGCAATCCAGCAATCTCTTAAAGACAAGCAGATTTTACCCAAAGAAACGTCTAAACTAAACTTGTACTTTTGTTATTACTTTCATTAGAATGATGTTGAAATGCTTATAATGATTATTGAAGTTTGTAAACGCAACTAATTATTTCGGCAAAAACGTACAACTTAATCAGATTATTTTGCCTTTAAGGGTAACACTAACGATTAAACATTAAGCCGATAACGTCCAAATCATTGCCTCATTTTGTCAGCTCATGTTATCCGCCACTTTGGTCATTGTGACCGGGGAATGTGGTGGGCGAAATAGTGGTGAGCCAAATGAGCCATTTTGACGATTGCGTCATTAGAAGTGTAAGTGGTAAAGTGAGACCTCGAGGATATTTTTCTCAGATGCTCTTCCTAGCAATAACAAGTTTCCATGCCGCAATTTCGGGCAATCTTTATTGCGGGTGTGGTAGATTTTTAACACATTTTGTGGTTCTTCATTCTCGGAAGAGACGGGTTTTGGGTTTTTGCCGTTGGGTTCAGGGTGAGGGTTGTGAGTTTGTAAGATTGAAATCCTGACCATGGGTGAATTGTTCCTCGAGTAAGGAAACTAGGATGTTAAGCGTTTCATCGGGATCCTTGTTAAATTCAGAGTCGTCTGGATTTTGATCGAGCTGTAGAAAGGATGAGCCGGTTGGAATCTGGTTTAATTTGGCTTTCATCAATGCATCCCCAATTTCTGGGAAGATTCCAGAGAGTGTTTTGTTGCATTGTATTAAAAACGACTGTTTTCCGATTGCTTTGTTAAGGTAACCCTGGTTGATGTAGGATGACATGTCGTGTGCTTTAGACAAGTGGGGTTTTGTTTTTGTACGTAATTAGGTTGAATCATGTTTGACCTTTCAATGTGTCATACTTTCCTAATGACTCTGCTTATTTCCGGGAAAGTCATTCCGTTTAGTTTCCGCAGTATGCCCACCGTGTCGCGCAAATTGATTGGTGAGTGGGAACTATTTGAGGAAGAAAGTAGTCAATGAATTATGATAATTATTTTGGCTGATGAGCTTAACCTTGCAATACGAGTGACCGCGTGTTTTTCAGTATCGCGCCTAGTATGTCCAGTCAGCAACTGACACTATAATAAGCTCCGCCCCCCTCCCCAAGGAATACCAGTGCGGAAATCAACTCTTTGCGGGAAGTTGATGAACACCATCTGGCAAAAAATCAAGTCTGTAATGTAATTCATTCACTGATAAAAGCTTGAACGACAGCTTCAAATAGCCCAAGTGCCCTTTGCTAAGGCTATAGCGCACAAGGCAATGAGCGGAGTAATTAAACAAATGTAAAATTTGGCAATTAGTGACTGTCATCAATGGCATTGCAAGAACAAGTTGATTATGTTGATATCTCAATCACGACTTATGGTCTTAGTGGTACACCGAATAAAGTTAGTTTGAATTTAAACGTATATAAAATCTATATAAATCTGTGAAAGGCCTATATTGAAAACAAATATAAATTGTTTCTTGATAATTTGTCTCTTGCTGGTTTTGCTCCAATATTTAGAACTATGGTAAAACACAAATGTTGAAAGAAACAAAAACCAGAATTCCACACGGTGTGTCACAATTTGCTGAACACGAAAAAAAGAGAGTTTAAAACAACATTACATAGCATTGCCTTTTTGAAGAGTTTTGTTAAACATAACTTGAAATGATAGCCTACCAGAAAAAAAAGAGTTACATTAAAGTATAGTGGTCCCCGTTGACGCTATACAAGGAACAATGCCTTACTACTCATTGCCAAAGCCAATGAAGTGGCTGGTTAAAAACCCCACGAGGCGGTGGAGGCGGGCCTGGTGCTTCATCTTCCATTTCAATCAACCTCAAGCTCGCTTCAGCATACGTATGTGTTATGACGCTACGGTTGTTGATTGTCGATGCTGGATTGTCGACAATATCTTCAATTTCTGCATAAGCCATTTCTGCACCTTAACAATTATGCAAAAGGAAAATATCAAAGAAAATACATCTTTGGAATTCCACATTTGCAACGGATACACACATAAGAAATTTTTTAGTCAAATTTAATATTATTTCCATAAGAGAAAATCAATTGCATTTTGTAAAAAACAACCTAATTGCAACGAACAAACAAGGCAACTACGTTTTTCTTTGAAATGAAGAGAATGATTTCCCTTAAGTGAACTGTGCACTTCCAAACATTTCAGAACAAATATAAAAGAGCTTTAATTAATTGTGTGTTGTTTAGTTTTAGTTAGTTTATGTTTTTTGCTGCTTAAAACAAATCGGCCGTCATTGATATCATGAGTAGCATTCATTCAAGTCAATTTGGCTTTTGGATGATTGTATTTTGAACATATGTGTCAATTAAAAATGCATTTATTGTATTTTTTTTTTACAAATAGCTATAACTATATGTTCTTCTTTTGAGAGATACAATAATAAACCTTTTACCTCTAGTACCAATTGACATACATTTACTTCGAAATTCCTCCTTCCAAAATAAGTTTCTGTAAAAAATTACAACATCAGAAATAACGGCTTCCTGCAGCGAGGGCAGAGTGCGAATTATCTTTACTTTTTTTTCTTTATCTAAGCTGCACTTTAATGAAGCTCTTTTTCCAAATTAAAATGCATTTACCTTGATTGTTTACTCTGCTCGGTATATTCACTGAGACAATGTGTGCGTTGTCTTGTGGTGGTACCGGTTTGAAAGTCACAGTAGCTGTGCTCGCAGCATTGCTGGGGAAGATGCAATTACGTCCGGTTATTTTAGTTCCAATCAACATTATTGATTCCCCTGTCGATTGTTTTAATGCATTTATATTTGATAATGAAACCAATGAATCCTCACAGTACCTACTACTGTAAACTGTATAGGCATGAAAACAATTATGTGCCTGGAAAAGACGTTAAGTACATGTAAGTTTTAGACTTGGAGGGAACACCCCAAAACAAGAGGGAAAAACTCACGCACGTTATTTTATTACAAAATGAGGCATCGCATTTCTTTGTATTTACTTACGTTTGTCTTGTATGGATGGCTGAGCAACCTAAAAAAATTATTAATAGTAAACATGATACTTAGATTTTCATGAGACAATCGCAATAATGAATACACGTATTATGCAGAAATTCGCTCTTTAGAATAACAGTTTTAAGTTTGCCAAAATCTATGCAATTTAAATAAAGTTTGTTTCAAAAATGGCAAATAACATATCTTAAATGATATAGATGTCATTGAAAGCGTTAGTAATACAAAGGCTATTTGTTTTTGATGATGATGATAACATAAATATGACGCGGAAGATGTTGTGCTAGGTGAAGGTTTAAGACTTTGTTTTCATCTTGTCTTAAATTAGCTTGTTTTTGTGCTCCTCGGGAACCACCAGGAAGTGTCCCCATCCATTTTTGATTTTTTGGGCCAAAACCTTGTTAACAGTAAAAACGTTTACTTCAAAATGTCGAGTTATTTCCAAAAGGTCAAACAAATAAAACAGAGAAGTGTTACCATTGCATTCTGCTTTATGTCTCATTAACAATTTGAAGAAAAAACCAACAGCATTGATGATGGTCATATCAGCTGGCGACAATGTTAAAAGTAACGTTATGCAAACAGTCGTCTTTCGTCTTCCAATTTTTTCTAGTGTGTATGTTGTTTATGCTCTAAAATGTCATACTTTCGAAATCCCCAAATTGCCAACTTACGTGACCTTAATGCGACAACTATCAGGCTGATTGCGATCACCAACATCCAAGATGATGATACGATTATGACCAAATCCAAGCTATTACCAGCAGTAGGAACAAGTGCAGTAGCCCCTAACTCTCGACATAAAAACAAAACATACATAAAATAAACTAGGCCATCTGTCGTACAAAAACTATTGTAGGTGTAACATTTTTACGTTTTCAAACATTAAGGGCAAGGTTTGAATATTTCCTATGGGTCAAGCAGTTTGTCAGCAATCTTTCCTGCAATGAACTGTATTAATACTTATAATATAATTGTTAATATTTTGTTTTAGTTGTTATTATTAATATTACTTTATTTTGTTACTATTATGATTCTTGTTTTGCCTGTAAATTGTTTCATTGCCGAATGGCCTGCTTTCTGTTTGAATACCCAGTATAACAAGAGAGAGAGAGAGAGAGAGAGAGAGAGAGAGAGAGAGAGAGAGAGAGAGAGAGAGAGAGAGAGAGAGAGAGAGAGAGAGAGAGAGAGAGAGAGAGAGAGAGAGAGAGAGAGATGAGAGAGAGGAGAGAGAGAGAGAGAGAGAGAGAGAGAGAGAGAGAGAGAGAGAGAGAGAGAGAGAGAGAGAGAGAGAGGAGAGAGAGAGAGAGAGAGAGAGAGAGAGAGAGAGAGAGAGAAGAGAGAGAGAGAGAGAGAGAGATGAGAGAGAGAGGAGAGAGAGAGAGAGAGAGTCCCCACTCCCGCTCAAAGTTGCCTGATATGGGCTCAGGTTCTCTTGAAACCCTGCGTGACACTATCATACTTTGTTTTTACACTCAGATACCGTCCCTTACTTCTTGAGTAACAGTTTGATATTAGCGTGTACATGTTTGTATTGGAAAACCCAGTCACTTTTTAAAACGTCCCAAGCAATATACATAGGCCCCTTTTGAGTGGAAAAACAATTAACCAAAGCGAAATTTATTTTAAGATGAGCTCATTGTGTCACTCTGTATAGTCTATATCACTTATGCTCAATCAATCACTTGCTGGAATAACAACTCAGCAAGAACGACGCAATGTCTTACACCTTCCAATATGTATATTTAGTTTTAACATCTAGCCAATCCTTGCAATGTCATATTGCTCAATTTCTCAAAAAAAAAACTGCCAGGGCAAAGCCAAGAGTGTACAGAAAAAGCAATCTGAAAACCTCGTGGTTCGTTTCACCCAGTAGCTATATTAGTACCAAGGCTGGGTAATTAATGTCGTTTCGATGGAATTCCGGGAGAGGTGGCGTTGATGGATTTGTTAAAAAAGAAAAAAAAATATTATAAGAGAATTGGCATGCTTCTTGGCTAGGTTTAGTTGTGGAACTTTGAAACTTTCGGGAAAAAAAGGTTAATGCAGAGTACCGACTAAGAAGTGTACCCAATAAGTGAGCTACATTGTCACTGAAGCTTAGTTTTTTATATATGTAGCTGTACGATGCTGGAGCTATATCTAGGTCTCGAGGCTTCAAACTCAATCTTTTGAATCATTATTTTAATCGATTTGAGGCCAATACTTTGAGCATCAACTAATTTTATTGCCACTAGACAGTCTGGCGGGTTGCCCGGGGGCATGGGGCATAGTTTGCTTCGTGGGTCAGATGTTAGTCCTACTTAACTGCCCATTGGTCTTTGCCGTTGTCAGTTGATTTACGGGCAGGCGTCCCCCTTGGTTGGAAACGACGTTCCACATGGTAAAATACACTTCACTTTTGTTTGAGTAGTCCTCGTGTTAGCTTGTTTTCTTGTGCTTAGGAAAATCAATTTAGTGTTTGAACACAATAATTTAACTCGCCTTGAGTTGTTTTCGAAGTTAAAGTTCCTCAAATCCGTCGATCCAACATCATTTAGGTAGTTTGCTTGCGTTGATACTAGTTGGCTTTAAATGCAAAGACAACTCAAAGGAACCATTATACAAAAAAAACCATACAAAACAACATTGATTTTGTTAGTAAAGTACTTTTTAGAAGATGCAAAATGAGTTCCTATCTGTGTAATATCATCATTGAGAACATACTATCGATCTGATATACAAACTTACAGACTTTTGTTTTGTCCGAAATAACGTTGTACTTACAGGCAAGGACTTTTTCGTTGTTGCGGTTGCAACTCGTTCAGTTTGAATTGCCAACATAAATTACAAGAACGTTGGTTAATGAAATACGTATTTATTAAATTAGTTATGTGTATTATTAATATTATTTGTAATGGTTGTCGTAGTAGTAGAAGTTGTATTATTAAAGTCTTTAATAGGCACAATGTTTTATTATTGCTACTTATTTACTTATTGTCGTAAGAAAAACAACCGATGCAGCATTCCAGCTTGATTTAGTTGGCATTAACTAGTTACTTTTCAAACTTACACGCAATGGCAATAGCCGTACAATTATAGTTCGACTGGTTGAAGAAGGAGTCATGAACATCACATTGGTATCTTCTTTGTCGTTTAAGTTCACGTTTCGAATTGTAGATTACAGCTTGTCTTGCCATGATGAAGCACGTACTTTCCCGTCTGGTCCACTTTGCTAGTAGTAATGGCACGACTGCAGCAATGCGTTGTTAAGTGACCACATATACGTGAAATTTCTTGCGCAGTTGTGCTGCATTGTCGATCACAGAGCATGGTTAGGGTTACATTCTCCCCTTCTCCTGGAGTAAGTTTTCTTTCAGTCAGAACTTGAAATGTTGCTATAAAAACAGAAACAAAAACAAACAAACAAACAAGCACACAAACCAAACAGACAAACAAACAAAACGAACAAATACAATGAGTAATGACATTTACAATTTCAGTCCAAACTATTTGGCAAAGCTAATTAAATTTTGTCATTGAAACATGGTTGGGATTGTTGACAAATTGTTTCAAGATCCTATAGACCGTGAATGGGTCTTGCGAGGATAAGGTCACCATTGAGCTTCCAGGCACATGAGCTATGGGATATTAATATTGGGTCAGTTTTGTGTGATTTTTCCATCTGTCACATCATTATTCAACCTCGAAAACATTTTCCCCGGAATGATTACGCTTAAAAATAGCATTGTAGTTAACAAAAATAAACATGTTATCGGATAAAAACTTCATCGTATTATTAAACAAGCTAGAATAACAATAGATGCTGATGTTGAAAAACCTTTATAAGTTGGTAGGTAGCAGCCTTTTGAAAAACAAATTGTTGTATTAAGACTGACAGCAAACATCCTCTTCATTCGTTGATTGTAACTAATAGATCAGGTCGGATTTGACAACTAGGCCTTAAACAGACAGGTCAGTGTCATTCATATAAACAATAGTACAGGAATTTTAACATTAAAACCGTTTTCAAAACCTATTGTCTCATCTTGTTTTTAACTCACCATTTTACATTGTGTATGTACTTGTTAAGGTTTGTTTGTTGGTATGTTTTTTTAACTATTAAATTTCATGTATTTCTTCATGATTAAAACAAAAAACATCAATTAAATTGAATTGAATTGAATTAAATTGATACAGTGCTCGACCTAACACATCCGGCTCGAAGTGTTTCAAATTATCAAATTTACGCCGACTGAGATGCGCCCAACCGTGTCACACTGCATTAACTAACCGAAGTTAGGTAATATTTTAAATATTGTGCCATGAATTTTGTTTATAGTAAGACTCGACGATGAAATTAATTACAGTTTTTTTTAAAGTCTTATTTTTCAGAGACTTGCGAAATTGTTTACAATTAACTATTTCTAAAATAAGCGTTGTGTTTATTTCAGCCACATTTAGAGGGTACAATTTTTTTTTAACTTGTAATACAAGTTGTTTTTTTACAGCTGCTCAATACACACGGTAGCTGCTATTCTTGTTTTCTAGAAGTCCATATTCTCGCAAAAGCTCGTACGCTCTCGAAGTAAACTTACACAGTCTATTGGTGTGGTAGGTACTTATACAGTGTCAGCATCAAGTATATAACAAAACAGTAAAATGATAACCGGACTTTAACATTAAAACCTCAAATCCTCTAATGGCAATGTGATAACGTAATACATTGTATTTAACAAGCGCTCTTGAACAGTTTTTTTTTTCAATTTTGGTTAGTTTTCAGATTTACAGCAATTGTTTCTATAGTACGAACATTGCTATCCAAACAGATTTTGAAGCGTGTTTCCTTCACCATATTCTCCTCAAAATTTTGACAAATATCATTCAGAATTTACGAATCAATCTTATTGCTCAGGCTAACAATACAAACATTGAACAATTCCAGTCATTTGTTAGCAATATATCGCACATGTTGTCATATTAGAGGTTCGAGTGATAAACAAATACATCTGCTCCTCTGTTATCACTCGGTTTGAGCAGCAAAGGATACAATATTTGTAACCATTCCACTTTTCGGCTCGGTTTGAGGAACACAGGATAAGAAAAAGTATCCCCTTACATAATTTCAACTCAAACCACAAACTCTTGTTTTCAGCTTTCCCAATAATGAAGTATCCTTTCTTTAAGGTGTGTGTATTTTTCTTGTTTATTACAATGCAATACTAGTTTGGAGTACAACATGTGTTTTTAATTGTTGTATTTCTTTTTCTGCAAACCAACAGGTATCAATAAAAAACGTGAATTTTTTTTTACAACTGCACCCATTTCTTACTTTATTCCTCAAGCAATATTTTATGAAGAAAACCATTTTATTTTGAATTTCATATTTTAAGAACAAATAAACGAAAAGACTCTTTATATTACAAACAAATCAAAAATGAGAAGTTTTACTTAAACAGTTTAATTGTTATAGGTCGCAATTATTTGTAGGTATAGAGTACCTACAACTACCTAGGTTGTTTTTTTCTATGTAACTAACACTTACCCTTTTCCACTATAACTATTGTTTGATTTGTATGACTGACCCTTGGTCCAATCACCGTACAACGAACCACTGTTTCATCTGAAAGGCCTACATTCAATAGTTTTAGATTTCCATTGACTTTATTAAACTCCACAGTCTTGTTCTTAAACGCCACCACTTTACCGCACCGTGCAACTTCCTCGAATGTCATGTTTTCCGAACTTCTTCCTAATGTCCATTTCAGTGTAAGACCGTGTCGCTCATCACAGGTTGGTATCAGCGTACCATTGGCATACCGAGCCTTGCATTCTAATTCTACGTCTTCACCTTGGAAAACTGTGACGACTGGTGGCATGTCTATCGTAATGGTCCAAGAAGACATGACATCTATTCAAAGTATAAAGAAATACACTTGAACCCAAAAAATGAAAATTGCTTTAAAGTTTTCCAATCAGGTGAACGATGATTCGAATACTTTTGTTTTATAATTCATTTTGTTGGCATTGCTCAATATTTCTATATATTTTGACACTACACATGATGAGTTATTCTTTTGTCAACTTACCTTGACAAATAAATCAAATAAGTAACAAGACTGTGCACTCCCGGGTAAATTCCCCAATCCATTTTGTGAACAATTATAGTCGTTGTGAACTTGTTGGTAATAACAACTGCACTGTGATACTATGTGTTAAAATGTTTTTGAATCATGTCCTTACAAAAAAGCACGTCATTCCACAGAATATTGTCCTAACAATTTTAGCTGATTGGAACCCATCTAGGATGCAGATTGTCTTTATTTAGTTTGACCAACATCCTGCAACCCCACTGATTTATATTGTAATGGAGAATATCATAATTAACCTATGTGTCAATTTTACTTTTCCAACGCCTTTCTGATATAATACTGTCGGTGGTTGGTGTATTACCGTATACTATGATTTGGATAGTAGGTAGCAATACATTCCAAAGACTGCTTCCCTTAACCCCTCTAAGGAATCACGTGTACTGTAGCTGTCTCAGCAAATCACTAACACCAATAAAAATGCTGTTATAAATCTTGTTGTTTTAACAAAGTTGTTTAAAACCTTAAACAAATAGATAATAAAAAAATAGTCAAGTAACTTTTGCATACCAAAAGTAGTTAATCCAAAAGTAATCAGCTCCCATTGTCCATACCATCCGCCCGGTAAAATAGAACCGCTGACTGACGTCCATTGTTTAAAACACTGCGCTGTAGTGTGCCACTGTCCCATGCTGTGCAACATGGTAGTACAAATTACGTGCAAAACTGATTTTGGCTGCTCACAAGCTCTTCCAACTCTTCTAACATGGTATCAATAGGCTTACACAGGTTCACTGAATCGAAAGAACCCACAAAAGGCAAAAACAAATCAATGTGTGCATCATGCACACTCAGTCGCTACAAAACGAAAATAATGTTACTCAAATCCAACTTTGTTTTACATTTGACTGCACTGCTTACCAGTCTTTTGAGAAACAAGGTATCTTATTTACTTGGCCTACCCTGAAACCACAGCTTGACCGCCTTACACAGTAAACAGCTGGGGTCTGCATGATGTCTGCAATAGCAAAGCCAGTGACAGAATGATTGGTTGTTTGTGGTGAGATCAAGATCTTTGACCTTAGAGTGTATCCATAGTCAATGTATTCTAAAGGGGCTTCGAAGTTAAAGGTGACTGTAGGTCGAAGACTCACACCAAGCTAATTCCACTGGTATTAGTGTTATCCGGCTATGTTCCATAAGGGAACTTGCGAAATTTCGCGTTTTTTTGAGTGTACCGTTAATGAGTAAACACAATTTGTTTACAACGGTACAGTCACGGAGTGTACGATGCCACAACGAAGTGTTTTAATGGATGTGATACGTTGCGCTGTTTTGCGTGGCTTGGGCTGCCATGCGGGCGACTCGTTTCGTGGACCAACCACTAAGACATAGTCGGTCTCCAGTGAACCGCACCCAGAGCGAAAACTTGATCAACACACACTCCAAAAACTAGCTTTTTCCAAATTTTCTCTTGGAGAGACATGGACACTTCCTCTCTCAGCTCAATGCAAACACTATTCAACGGTGACATAGTTTTAGACTTTTAGTTAAATGCTGTTTTGAAACTGCACTGGGCAGAGGAATACATATAGTCCATGTCTATTAGAGTGATTCAATGAACACGTTTTTAAAGTGAACTTGTCATCGCAGAAAAACAATTTAGCAATCGAGTTCCAAACTTTGTCAAAAGCAGTTAAATACTTCTTTAAGCTTATATTTGACTTGGATGTTCAGTATCAGACTGACTGTTGTGCCACAAGGGAATTCTTGCAGACCACAAACTGTAACGTCACTTTAGCAACTACTGTTTTTCAACAACAGTCATGAGGAAGCTGCGTACATTTTTGTCAAAAACCCTTGCACAAGATAAATATGACCTAAATACATTAAAGTAATCTATGTAAAGTAGATCGATGTGACTTCGTTAAAAGCAGGGTGTACTTTTGGTAATAACTTTACAAGCAATTACAATAAAAACTTACTTAGTAAAATGAAGAGCAGAACTCTTAATGTAACAAAACATTGAAACGATCTCCTCTGACGTAATGTAGTAACAGAGAAAGCGGTACTTTGTCATCCATAAATTTGATTATGACACAGGCTTCAGGCATGAAGCCTTTCTCATGAATCTGAAAGCACAATATTCTATATGCAGCAAAGGTTTTTGTTTTCCTTTGTTTATCTTTAATTATTGTGTGAAAAAGTCTCTAGTGGAAATGTAGATGGCGCCCTCTATTGGCAGCCTTTCCACAAGATTCCAATCTCTTTCTAAATCTCCATGTTTTTCATCAATGTTCTCCAATAATTCCACGAAATCACCTAAAATCACAGATTAATCTTCATCCATCAACCAGTTAATTCCTGTCCCGTGCGTGCATATTAAAAAACCACGGGTAAAGCTCACATGTAAGCTCATTGGCTAAATGACGATTAAACACACTTCAAGTTAGTTCATCACCGGTCTGGCTGTCACATTTTTTCATGGTCCTTCGAGCCGGATTCGAACCAGCGACCTATGGATCAAAAACGAGTCCGACCATCCAGAACATCTCGACCCCCTCAACACCTGCAGGAGTTCGTGATGGACAGCTCCTCTGACAGCTATGCTGGTGGTGATTCTACATCCAGTCAACATTCCTCCAAACGAAGTCAACACAGTTCCAAGGCAGAGTCAATCCACAAAAGCCAACATTCCCATAACCGAAGTCATCGTCCAATCCCAGAATCCAGCAATAAAAGTCAACACTCCTCTAATCAAAGTAAACGTCTTGAATCCAAATACAGCCTACCAAGCCAGTATTCATCAAGACAAAGTTCTGGCTCGAATCATTCTGACTATTCCAGAATCTCAAACACATCAGCCCTGAGTGATGCCAGTTCTGCCAAACTTCGAGCTCTCCGTAAGAGGATTCAGTATGAGGAGTTGCAACGTCAGTTGGAGGAAGATGAGGCTGCTGATAAAGAACTGCAGATAATAGATGACCAAGCTCGGAAGGCCCGTCTCCAGGCTGAAGAAATAGAACGGAATGCCTTGAGAGACCGTGAAAACCTGACAAAGAAATTATCCCGCCAAAGAAGATTGAGGATTGCTCAGCAAGAGATGGTGGAGGCAAAGGCTATCAGTACCCTAGTAGATGATACTTCCATACCAATGGAAGACAGTCACGCCATTGACACCCAAGCCAAGGCACCCACACCTGCTCCTAAGACAACCAGTCACATCTCACCTAAGACAGATCTTCCTCATTCAGCAGAAGGCTCTCCCCCTTACCATCTTCACCAATCACCGTACCCTCTCCATCTGAACCACCAGCACCCACAGTCATGGATCTCCTTGTTACCTCATCACATGGTCTTCCAAAGCCGACTCTGCCCAAGTTCTCCGATGGAAAGGAAAGGGATTTTGCCCTGTTGAAGATGACATTGGAGAATCTACTGGATGTGCATCCACATCTAACTGAACACTACAAGTTCCAGGTGATGATTGACCGACTGGGGGGCCAAGCTCAGAAACTAGCCAAGGCATTCATGTACTCCAAGAAACCATACACTGACGCCCTGTCTGCACTGAAAGACAAATATGGACAGCCCCGACAACTGCTGCAAAGTGAAATCAGAGCCATTATGTCGACCCCTCCAATCAAGTATGGAGACACAAGTGCACTTTGCGAGTTCTCCCTCGATGTTCTCTCCTTAGTGGGAATGCTGAAAGCCCTAGAGGGAGAGGATGGCGTGGAGCTGAAATGTGGATCACAGGTAGATCGACTATTGAGTAAGTTAGCCCCAAGCTACAGGAATAGCTTCATGGAACACTGTCTTAATAAAGGCATACTTAAACCCAACTCCAGCCACACCTACACACTTGCCCAGTTCTCCCGATGGCTCCAGGTCAAGTCCCAATCTCAGAGTTTTGCGCACCGAGCAGTGTCCGGCAACGAGTCAATGAACCCCACATCCAATAGACGAATATCTTTCATTCCATCATGGCTCATCTTGATTCTCATAAACTGCTTCAACATTACCAACATGGGTTCAGGAAACAACATTCTACCGAGTCGCAGTTAATTGTCACATTGGAAGAGGTATCGAGGGCTTTGGACAACCATCACCAAATCGACATGTTGATTCTCGACTTTTCGAAAGCTTTCGATACTGTACCTCACCAACGGCTCCTGGGAAAGATAGACCACTATGGTATTCGAGTAAACACCAAGAACTGGATTAAGACCTGGCTGACCACAAGATCACAGCGAGTCGTTGTTGATGGAGAGGTGTCGGAAACCATCCATGTCGATTCTGGTGTACCACAGGGGACTGTTCTGGGGCCATTGATGTTTCTACTCTACATCAATGACATTGGCGAGAACATCAGCTCAACCATCAAGCTCTTTGCAGATGATTGCCTCCTGTTCCGTGAAATCAACACAATAAAGGATACCAAGGTTCTGCAAGAAGATCTCAAAAAGCTGCACAACTGGACTGAGACCTGGCAGATGGTATTTAATGCGGCGAAGTGCTACACCATGAGAATCCATCGCAAACAGGAGCCCATCATCCACAACTACACCATGGGAGATGAGGCACTAACCACTGTCTCAAGCCAGTTCTACCTTGGATTGGAGATCCATGAAAAACTCAGCTGGAAATCCCACATCAAAGCAGTCGCAACCAAAGCCAACAGATCCCTGGCATTCATTAGACGAAATCTCAGCCTATGTTCTTCCTCCATTAAGAAACAGGCATACACAACACTTGTCAGGTCACAACTAGAATACGGGGCAGCAATATGGGACCCATACCGGCAAAATCAAATTGACAGCCTTGAGAAAGTTCAGAGGAGGGGGATACGCTTTATCACTGGGAACTACAACAGAGAAGACAGTGTCACAGCTATGAGATTGGACATCGGTCTCCCAACACTTCAAGAACGACGATTACAATCACGTCTAGTCATGATGTACAATATCCTCAACCATCAGATAGCCATTCCTCTCCCAGACTACATAAAAAATAAGGCCAGAGCAACCAGAAGTCAACATCGCCTGAAATTCACAAGACTAAGAACATCGTCAGACTCGTACAAATACAGCTAATTTCCTCGCACCATAAAAGACTGGGATGAGCTTCCTCAAGACATCATCGAGCTGCCCACCTTGGAGCAGTTCAAGGAGGCCATCAGATGCGAGTAGGCATCCAGAGTCATGTTTTTACTTGCACATATCTCTATTTTTGTACATATTTTGGCACACACTGAGCACACAAACCGTCCACCGTCGGCTGCCGCACCCTTGTCTAGATGCTGAATAGGCTTTGACAAGTAGCTGGATAGATGTAGACGACAGAGCTATCAGCAGCCACAGAAGAAGGAGACTCCAACTGCTGTATTCCTGTCAGAGTCCAATCCCAACGCTAGATCCAAGAATAAACCCAAGCCATTCTGTCCCTTCTGTGATAGCAAAGAGCACTATCTTGGAGGATGCCCCGAGTTGAAGAAACTAGATACTGATCACATTGTCAGTTGGATCCAGGAGAAAGGACGCTGCTGGAAATGCGGCCGAGCACATAAACCCGATGAGTGTACCTTGAAGAAGCCTTGCCACTCATGTAAAGAGGTTCACCTTACGGTACTACACGATGCCGCCCAGAAGGCCACCAGTCATGTTTACCGAATACAAACCCACAACCAGGAAGTCTTCATAGACAAACCCTCTCGTCCGCACAACATCATGTTAAAGGTGGTGCCAATTCTCCTTCATGGTCCAGCGGGTACTCTGGATACATATGCAATCCTTGATGATGGTTCAGAGCGAACCATGCTACTTCAGCTAGCAGCAAATAAGCTACAGCTCGGAGGAAAGCCAGAGACCATGCTCCTACGGACCATCCGTGATGACATTGTCGAATGCCATGGTCAATCTTCATCCATCCAGCTGTCCCCTAAACATCAGCCTGAAGTGAAGTTCACCATCTCCCGAGCCTTCTCTGCCAGTAACCTGTGCTTATCAGAGTATAACTATCCGGTGGAAACCCTACAGCAACAGTATAACCACCTCCATGGCCTTCAGCTACCAACAATCAAGAATGCATGTCCAATGATACTCATTGGCTCCGACTACACAGAACTCATCGTCCCAATACAACCCGTCATATTTGGTCCTCATGGAGCTCCAGTGGCACTAAACACGAAGCTTGGTTTGACCATCCAAGGACCAGTCAAGATTGGGAGGAAGCTGCCAGAGCACAGAGTCTTCAAAACATTATTGTTTTCACCGACAGACGACCTTTTCCAACACGTGGAGAGACTCTGGCAGGCAGACGTTCTACCATATGTCAATGAGAAGCATGTTACACGCTCAAAGCTGGATCAACAAGCTGTTCAGATGCTCGAAGAGAAAACAATCCGGATGGAAGTTGAGGGGATTCAACGCTACGCAACCCCTCTTCTTCGAATCAATGATGGAATCCGATTTAATGCACCGAAAGAGGCTGTTCTTCCTACCATTAAGCGGACTGAAAGGCGGCTTTCAAAACACCCAGTGTTGGCTCAGAAACATAATGAGCTTATCGCCAAGCTTGTTGACTCGGGCCATGTACGAAGAGTGACCGCAGACGAAGCAGCCTTATCAGAAGAATCATGGTTCATTCCACATCACACCGTTCATCACAATGGGAAGTATCGCCTCGTATTTGATTGCTCATTTACGTATGACAGCCTAGTTCTCAACGAACATCTCCTGCCTGGTCCATCCCTTGGTGCATCACTAGTTGGTGTATTACTGCGCTTCCGTCAGATGGATGTGGCGATCTCTGGCGACATCAAGGCCATGTTCCACCAGGTGAGGTTACTACCCACAGATAGATCACTGTTTCGCTTCCTGTGGCGGAACCTAGATGTGAACACCGAACCTACCATCTACGAGTGGCAAGTCCTGCCCTTTGGATCCACCTGTAGTCCCTGCTGTGCGATCTTTGCCCTGAGAAAGCATGCATATGACCATCGCACTGACTACACTGAAGTTGCCAACTCGGTAGACAAGTCTTTCTATGTCGATAACTGCTTAGATAGCGTACCTGACGCTACAACAGCCAAGTCCCTTCTCACTAAGATGCGAGAGCTGCTGGCGAATGCAGGATTTGAAATTCGTCAGTGGGCTTGCAATGTTCCTTCAGTGGTAGAAGATCTCCCACCTGATGCTCGTTCCGATGGCTGTGAATTTTGGCTGACCTCTGGTGAGATAAATTCACCTGAAGCAACACTTGGTCTTCAGTGGAACTGCAGCACAGACAAACTGCAGTACCGGAGCCGCAAAATTGACTATGCATGTCTCAACATGAGGAACATGTACCGAATCCTTGCCAGCCATTACGACCCAATTGGTTATCTCACCCCTTTCACCGCACGAGCAAGAGTAATCATCCAGGAGTTGTGGAAAACAAAGCGCTGCTGGGATGATGCACTGGAGAGTGGTGATATCAGAGATCAGTGGCAAGCGTGGGAAGATGAACTACCTAATCTGACAAACATCCAGTTACCCCGCTGCTACACCCCACCTTCCGTATGTCAGACTGCAGTTGGCCGTCAGCTGCACGTGTTCTGCGATGCCTCAGAGAGAGTTTATGAAGCTGTGGCCTATCTCCGTACCAATGATATCAGCGGCAACGTCCATGTTAGTTTTGTGATGGCCAGGTCGAGAGTTGCTCCAAAACGCCAACTGTCCATGCCGCGGTTGGAAATTTCTGCTGCCTTAGCAGGAGCCCAACTGTATGATCTACTTCAGAAGGAGCTTACTCTACCGATTGATGATGTCATACTGTGGAGTGATTCCACCACTGTCCTTACCTGGCTGCAGTCTGAGTCCTGTAGGTACAAGGTGTTCGTAGGTACGCGAGTTGCAGAAATTCAGACCCTTACTGATGTCAAACGGTGGCGCTATGTTGACACCAAAAACAATCCAGCAGATGATCTCACTCGAGGCAAGACTCTCCTTGAGCTTAGTAAAGCTTCCAGATGGAGGGATGGCCCTCCCTTCCTCCTGTCTACATCAGATACCTGGCCAGCTCATCCACAGTCACAAACTGAAGATGAGACAGAGAATAGAAAGTCAACCTTCTGCGGTGTTGTTACCATGCAGCCAGCTAACATTCCTGATCCATCTCAGTATGACACCTGGGACGACCTCATCTTGGCAATCAAGCAGACCCTTGATGGGGCGGCCAACACTGCTAAGCCTCCTGAGTTGACAGCCGATGAGAGAGCTAAGATAGAGTTGCTACTTAATCAACATGCCCAATATGACAGCTTCCCTGAAGAGCTAGCTTCACACAAAGGTAGACAAGGACCTTCCTCGCAATAGTAGACTACTACAGCTCGCCCCAGAGTATGATGCATCCAGTGGTCTGATTCGAGTAGGAGGGCGTCTTAGACGATCCGAAGACATCGCTGCAGAGACCAAGCACCCAATTGTGATGGATCCGTCGCACCCCATTGCTAAGCTAATCATCCGGAACTATGACGAGAGAACCTTACATTATGGACCGGAACGACTCCTTGCAGAGATTCGTCGTACCTTTTGGATTCTGCGAGGAAGGGAGGCCATCCGCAAACATCAACGAAGGTGCCTCAGCTGCCAGAAGTGGCGTGCTCAACCCCATGTTCCTAGAATGGGTGATCTACCACCATCACGCCTCCGCCTTTACAAGCCAGCATTCTACTCGACTGGAGTGGATTGCTTCGGCCCCATGATGGTTAAAATCGGCCGGCGTACAGAGAAAAGATGGGGGATTATCTTTAAGTGCATGACCTCACGCGCCGTTCATCTGGACCTACTAGACAGCATCGACACTGACGCCTTTCTCATGGCCCTCAGACGTTTCATCTCCCGAAGAGGTAAACCTTATGAGCTGCTGTCAGACTGTGGCACCAACTTCAAGGGAGGTGACGCCGAACTCAAAGAGGCATTTTCCGCCATGAGTCCCACTCTACAGAAAGAGCTTGCCAAACAACAAGTGCGGTTCAGTTTCAACCCACCGAAGGCTCCACACTTTGGAGGAGTTTGGGAAAGGGAAATCAAGTCAGTGAAGGACGGTCTTTGAGTTGTTCTTAATGACCAGACGGTCTCTGAGGCTGTTCTACGGACAGTCCTCATCGAAGTCGAGGGAATCCTAAATTCAAAACCACTTGGATATGTCTCATCTGACGTCGCCGACCTTGACCACATAACTCCAAACCTACTGTTGTTGGGCCGACTAGATCAATCACTACCTCAAGTTGTGTACCCGGCCAAAGACCTACTGGGCAGACGTCGCTGGAAACACAGTCAGGCTTCATAAAATTCTACCTCCCCACACTCCAGAGGCGTCAGAAATGGCAAACGGACACCATCAAGCTGAAGCCTAATGATGTTGTCATGATAGTCGACCAGAACTTACACCGATCCCAGTGGCCAATTGGGAGAGTGGAAGAAACCTTCCCAGGGTTGGATGGGCGTGTCCGCTCTGCCAGCGTACGTGTGAAGGACAAAGTGTATATCCGTCCAGTTGCTCGGCTAATCCAGCTTCCAGAACTGACTGATGATGAAACATCGGTTACAGCCTGATTGAGGACTTAAGACATTCTAGAGCCATTTTAGCAAGTAAATTTGGTGCCCAAATTTAGGGCGGCTGTGAAAAAGTCTCTAGTGGAAATGTAGATGGCGCCCTCTATTGGCAGCCTTTCCACAAGATTCCAATCTCTTTCTAAATCTCCATGTTTTTCATCAATGTTCTCCAATAATTCCACGAAATCACCTAAAATCACAGATTAATCTTCATCCATCAACCAGTTAATTCCTGTCCCGTGCGTGCAGATTAAAAAACCACGGGTAAAGCTCACATGTAAGCTCACTGGCTAAATGACGATTAAACACACTTCAAGTTAGTTCATCACCGGTCTGGCTGTCACATTTTTTCATATTGTCTTGCAACTTTGAGACGAATTGGACAGACATTTTCACAGGTTTGTTGGGGAACACCAAGTGAGAATGGATAGTGGTCTTTGACAACATCAAAGTATACCTTGCCTTTAAATGGATGAAATGATGACTACTTGTCTATGTAGATAAATTATATAGATGGGTTATTTCGTGCCAAGTCACCTGATGGGCTGGCAGGCACTGTCTCAGATTTTGTTTTTTTATATATAAAACAATCCCTTATGGGTGCCATGTACACACTCAACATTGTATAATCCTACTCCATAACATTTGTGAGCACGTAGTGCCGCCAAATGAATTAAACAAATCCCGCTCTTATCATAATACGTACAAAATAACGTTTTGTTTACGGGATTTTTTATTCTTGTAGCGGCACTACGCTTCCGTATTGTACAAACCATGCCTGCAAAAGTCCAGGCTCTTTGGCTCAATTTTAAACAAGTGCTGTCACTACAATGAATACACAGCAAAAACATTAATCTAGGCATATTCACTATTTGTTTTTGGCGTGAAGGAGTAAGACAAGCAGTGTGTTTGTCTCATACAAGTACATTGCACTGTAAAAAATAACCGCGGGTATTACAGTAATGTGCGGTAAAAATTGTATCGGGAAATACGTTTCCGGGTATTTACAGTCGATGACTAGTAATTTTACTTTTTTTACCGTTGTACGCCTGTATTATTATAGTCTGACCGCTTGATAGCGTATCATCAGTTCCAATGCGCATGCTCATGCTGCAACGTCGGTTAGCAACCAACTTTTCTACCAGTTGTCGAGTAATCTGCGCCGCCATTACAAGTGTGATCGTAGGTGAGGGAGAACACGTGTTAATATATCATTAAAATCACAAGCATCCATTGCTAATAATTGGGACAAATATACTGTATGGTTATTTTTTGTTGAATAGATTACGCTGATTAGTATTTTGCGGTATCGGATTGTCTTGTAAGCTTTTAAATGTCGGGGTATTTATGCGTATGTATCGGTCATGGATAGCGGTAAAGTAGCGTGAAACTGTTTTCATGACTGCGGTTGGTGGATAAGAATTTAATTTTAGCTTGTGTCTCAAAAAAAAGTTACAAACCGTGTCTCTCAACATACGGTGTACATCATTGATACTTGCACAACTGTTATTTTTCGAGTAACATGCACACAACTCTTTAAAATAATGAATTTTCTCACCGAATGCTCTCTCGGCCATGTCCGATTTTGTCCTGTGAAGATGTTGTGCGCGATCAGTCAATCTAAGCGATCGAATGATCGCGCTGCACTATTGCGCTATTATGTTCGTTGTGCGATCAATCGAGAGCTGCGAAAATCGACCGATTGCTGCGCAAACAATAGATCTTTCAATAGCGCAGCTCTATATATTTTGCTTTCTAAATATTTCCCTACTGAACTTTATTATGTTAGTTTTAACGTTGATGTAAAACATGCTCATGGTTGATGATTACTTGGACACTGTAACCACTGGCACTGTGCCTGCGAGAGGGTTATTGGCTGGGTTCGCACAGTGCCAATGGTTACGTTGTTTTACCAACTACTTTTTTTTACCGACCATGAATCTCGTCAAATAAAATGACTTGTTTCAAAAAAAATTATGTGTTGTACATTATATTCAAAACAATTAGGTAATTAAGCACGATAGCAAAGATACATTTTTTAAAAGCATAAATTACTGTTTTTTATGAGTTGTACATTTTGCTGTTAACATTAGTTATGGAATTTATAAAAGGATTAAAGCTAAGAATTCTGTCCTACCAAAATCAATAGCAGTAAATGTATCAACTCAATACTTTGTGAGATCTTCAGAATTATAATTCACATGCAATTCCGACAGGATTCGAACCCTGACCTTCCATTCGATCTAGAGTGGATGTCTCGATAATTAGACGCCGAACTTAACGAAACTGAATTTCTTAAGCACAAGAAACAAGTTAACACAAGGACTGCTCAAACAAAAGTGACTGTTTTTGCCATGTGAACAGTGGATCCAAGGGGGGACGCTGCCCGCAAGCCGTGAACAAATGAAAGACCAATGGGAAGTTAACTTGTACCACATGGTCAGATAATTGTACCAACATCCGACTACGAAGCAATAATATGCCCCACGGCAACCCACCAGCCTGTCTACTAGTAATAAACTATTTGAGGCTCAAAGAATTGGCCTAACATTTATTATTACCACATACGACAAGTATGACACATGGCGTTTGTACTGTGTGGCTTGAGCAGCCATTTTATTCTAATTGAATACGGATACAATTACATGATCTTAAAACCATGAACAGTTTGTTACAAATGCAACCAACTAAACGAGCTGCATTTTGAAAACTGAAAACAACTATTATATTTGAAAGAACAGTATTGATCTCCGGCAGTAATTTAATCCGCGAGATTTTAAACATTATCAAAACTGATTTCCGGTAGTATTCCAACCCGCGAAATATCATACAATTATTATCAAAACTGATTTCCGGTAGTATTCCAACCCGCGAAATCTCAAACAATTATTATCAAAACAGATTTCCGGTAGTATTCCAACCCGCGAAATCTCATACAATTATTATCAAAACTGATTTCCGGTAGTATTATAACCCGCGAAATCTCAAACAATTATTATCAAAACTGATTTCCGGTAGTATTCCAACCCGCGAAATCATCATTTAATAAATGTAAGGGGAAGAGTTAAATAACAACTCAAATGGCATACGCCGGGTTGCATGTTAAACAAGTCAAATAAAATACCATAGTGGTAGCAGGTCAATGGCAGAATAAGTTTCACAGCTAAATTTGCCAACAGGTATAAAACAACAAAGTAAGAGCAAATGCTTCAGAGAGTACTAATTGAATGAATACACCCGAGGACTATGAAGGTGTACACAATGAAATCCGCCAAACGGTCATTATTAAATAATGACCGCCGCACAGTGGGCCAGAATGGGATGAAAGTGCGCCAAAAATATAAATCATTAAGTTCTGTGCAGGAAGGTTCACCTACTTAGCTTTTCCGACCCGTAGAATCCAATGGTGATAATTAGATCGCAGTATGACGTCAGCAAAATACCGAGTTTTGATTGGTCCTGATGTAATGGACTGTTTATCGCGGTAAAATTGTGACCAATTATTGCTTTTCAGTATAAAAAATGAGAACAAACGGGAAATTGCTAACATCGTGTTTTTTTACGATTAAATAATATGCTTAATTTTAACTGCAATGTCATGACGTCATCTAATTATGAAACAGATGTTCCATTGATGGTTGCGTCATGGCAGTTGTGAAGGAATATAATATACAGACTCTACTTGTACTTTTGACTTTTTGATATAAACATTGGCCTACACAGGACAACCCCGTTATCGAAAATGTTATAGAAATGAAAAGGACGTTTACTCACATGCTATGAAGTGTCACTGTGGTACAGCTGACAGATATACTTTTAAAGGCAACTAGCGGCAGTATCCCTCATCACAATATATTAGACACCAAGTACATTGAAATTTCAACTGCGCAATCAGACATAAATAGGGGTATCATATTGCACAACACCGACTTTTCCGGCGAGCGCTGCCTTGCTCATGTGTCGTGTTTCTCAGTGGAGCGCGCCACATGTAATATGGAGTTCAGAAAAGTGGCGAAAACGTACGGTGATTGCTTCAGAAAAACTACTCTAAAATCGTGTATCGCAGGTTGTCGCAGCTAAATTTGGCACCAAAATGATGCAAACAAGTTGCTCTATTAGAAATGAGTAGACTTTAGGCAGCAATCGACGGCAATCCTTAGTTTCCGTATTGCTGAACACAGAAAACTTAAGTTTCATGTCAATTTTGACACAATTGTCAGTATTTATTCATAGAAAACTTCAACAAAAACAAAAACTGATTTAATTTCCTTCAAATATGAACTCTAAACTAGAGCCAAGTGAAAGTTTAGCTCCATAGCTGAATGCAAGGTGTCTAATTTTGCTTTATGAAGATTTCCACAACTATTTTCATTTTGTGGCCAATTTCTGTGGATTGCATACCTTTAAGAGGTCATGACAAGTCAATATATATATTTTTTTTGCTTAATTTCCCCATAAAATGATCCCATGGGGTATAAGCAACCTCAAAAGTGTTGAAAAAATTAAAACTAGCAGGGTCACGTATCACCCTTTTTGGCGCACTTTGGTTTCAGCCTGGCCCACTGTGCGCCGCCACAAAAGCCTCGTTGTGAATTTATTAATTAGTGGACAGGTGGGATACCAGGGCAACACAAAAATTATCAAGTAAAACTTAAGCTGACTTATCCGTGAGGTGTACACCATCCTGCACGAACAGTTCGGGTTTGTCCCAGACAATTTGTGGATGGGCAATTAACCCCCCAGGAGCGGCACGAAACAGGCTACCAACAATGCAGTTAATGGCCCGGCGTGTCCGCTCCACCTTATTTTGGTTATGTGCACCCATAAAACGTATACGGGGTAGAATACTGGACCGAAATAACACCGCGTCTAGTAAAGCCCAGTATACTTTGGATGTTTTCTAGTATGACCTTTTTGGGCAGGCGGCCAAGGTCTCTCGATCCCATGTGTAGGATACAAACATCCGGGGTTTGGTTAGCTGCATCCCACGTCTCACGAAGAAAGTCATTGTACTGCGACAGGCACAGACCACGCCTTCCAAAGTAACGAACTTCAAATTCCCGAAGGCAGGCTTCATCACCGCACCGAGCCGCCGTCCGGTATGGGCGGCCATTGGGGCAAAAAAGGAATAGTTTAAAATAAAATAAAAACAAAAAAATAACTGATATTCAACAACATTATACAAAACAAAACAAAAAGATAAACGAAATGAATAACAATATACAAAACAAGACAACAAGATAAACGAAATTAATAATAAACACACAAACACCGAAATTAAACAAAAATAATACAATCCAAGAACAAAATTATGAATAAAAGTACACAAAATTAAATTTAAAATTAAATAACAAAAGGATAGAGTAAACAAAAATAAAAAAAAACATTAAAAAATAAATAAAATTAAAACAATTAAAAAAGTAACTTTAAGTAGACAAAAAATTACACAAATTATTTAACAATTATCAATTAACTAAACGCCGCATACAAACTTTGTAAAATAAAACCCCAAACAAACAAAACAAATTTTATAATACTGTGGGCGCCAAACATAATGCAATAACGAAATAAACGAACAGCGTCAAAATAAACGAACAACTCAGAAATAAATTAAGAACTCGGCAATAAACGAACAACTCGGAAATAAACCATGCGGCGGAATTTACAGAGACAGTCCGGGTATCCGAACATAAACACGTGCTCTCGAGCTGGTGATTGTGTACACACACACGGCACGTTCACGATGCAGCGCTTCCGGCCGCTTTGACAGCTGTGTGACTGAATGAAGCCTGCACTTCGACGAAACGGTGGTTTCTACCTATTGATGCTTTGCTCATTGCTGGAGTATTTACTTGCTTAAATTTTAGAAGGACGGCTAGAGCAATGATTTGCTACCAGTACCACTGTCATGACTATAAACTTTTCAACTGTATTTGTATGGTATGGATAATTAATAAAAAACTACATCTTATTTATAATTACAAATAACCCATTAAAATCCTGCTCACAGTAATAACTGCATGCAATAATGCAGGTCCTCTGGGCTAGCCGTCCTTGCTCAGGGTGCCGCTTGAGAAAAATGGAGGCAACAATTAAAAATGCCGATGTCCATTGCTCAATGGACGTTACACGCCGTGGCTGCTTATGCGGATGGAGTTGCCAATTAGGAAACTCTTGGGAGCCGACCATAACAATAAAATCATTAATGGAATCGCCTGGAACCGGCCTCAACAAGGAGCCAAATTCAACAAACTCCCCTTTCCAAATTTTCTCTTGCACTGAAAGAGGCACTTCAGCCCCAAGCTCATCACACACGCTCAGCAATGGGGATTGAGTAACCCCTACTGTCGCTGGGTTAACCGTGGTGAGAACTGGGGCTGAAAAAAATTGGGCCAGGAGAATTGAAAACAGCATTGAACTCACCTATCCCTGAAAAAGCCGATGATGCGGAGGCAGACACCGTAACTGGATGCCCCGATGCAGCCGGCTCCACGTCTGCCACCGGAGTGGGGGCTGAGGATGAGGCCGTCACAGAACTCGCCGCGGCTGTGGTGGCCGTCGAAGCACGCCCCGATGGGGCCGCGCTTTGGGCGCTTAGCTCCAGTCACCCCACTCGATTTCGGGGTGGCAGGGGTACGTTTCGTCTGCGGCATCCTCGAACCAATAAAGTGGAAGGCACACAGGTAGCAAAAGAACCACCAACGAAACTCCAAATAACAGCAAACAAAGATGAAGGATATAACAACCAACGAAACTTCAAATAACAGCAAACAAAGATGAAGGGAATACAAATTTAACGAAACTGAATTTCTTAAGCACAAGAAACAAGTTAACACTGCTCAAACAAAAGTGACTGTATTTGCCATGTGAACAGTGGATCCAAGGGGGGACGCTGCCCGCAAGCCGTAAAACAAATACAAGACCAATGGGAAGTTAATTTGTACCACATGGTCAGTTAATTGCACCAACATCCGACCACGAAGCAATAATATGCCCCACGGCAACCAACCAGCCTGTCTAGTCGTAATAAATTATTTGAGGCTCAAAGAATTGGCCTAAAATCTAATATGCGAAAACAAGTTTGTTTGTAATGGAATAAGAAAGTGAATATCAGGTGTGCAAAACACGTTGTAAAACAACCGGCAAATTACGTTATTATTTAAGTAAATTTCCAGTGCATTCCATCCGTATAGCTGACAATAACGTGACTGTGTTCCACTCCTTCCCAGGCATCAGACTCTTATCCTGCCATCAGACTTGGATGAAACTGGTGAAATAAACAAAATTTAAGACATAAAACATTTCAAGATTAGGTAGTAACAAGTAGAAGGTGCGCATACTGTTTTAGAAGTGAACAACTTCATCGAAGGGTTGTGAAATATTTATGTTACAATACGTAGCTGGCGGAACACATCGTCACCGTTTTCAAGAAGGGACAATTTGTCCCCTGCAGCCAAAAATGTATGTTTTGAGAAAACCGCGTTTGAAGTTATGCTGATTTTGAAATCACTGGTTGGTAGACTTTTCGCTATTTAAATTTATTAATTTTTTTACATATCAGGAAAGTAGAGATCCTAAATCATACAAATCTGTTTCCAATTTTGTCCATAACGGTTTAATTATAGAGTAATTATTCAATTAACAAAATGTTCTCTTCGTGAAACTGTACAAAACGTGGTCTGTGTGCAGCGCGTCGTGTTTAAACGAATTGGCTGTTCGTGAAAACGCAAAAGCTGGAGCACTTACTTTTTACGCTGTGCCAGGGGAAAAATCCACGCTTTAGAGCAATACACAAATTGGCTCTTCGTGAAAAAAAAGAACAAAGTTTTGGCCGTTTGGGGCGCGCGCGTTAAACATTGTAGGTCAAAGGTTTTGGCACTTCGTGAAAACGCAAAAAGCCGGAGCACTCGTATTTGGCGCTGTGCCAGCCGTGTCTCCAACGCACAAAAAGGATTTTGGCTCTTCGTGAAAACGCAATTCCAGGTTCTTGAGGTTTTTGTCTTTCACCATCTTAGCATAAATAAGAAACTAGACGACTTTTAGGTCTATAAATTAGTGAATTGTTAGATACCGTTAAACTAAATCGAAACCACCAACAAAATCCAAATGAGTTTTTATCGATTTTTTTACGATATTGTCTCATTCTGAAAAGCGACGATGTTGAAACAAAGCTTACCGTTTTATTCACCGTGTTGCAACGATAAACACTGCCGTAAGTGCCGGTCTGAAACCCCCTTGACAAGCTGATGTCACGTCCGTGCAATCTCGGTGTGTGATCAAAACATAACCAACGTTGGTCCTTTTCTGCTTGCATTTTCTCATATAATAAATGTCATACGAATCACTGAAGCAGGTGAACATCTTAGTGAAACTTCGTCTTCAATTCCATATTCACCAATACGCCATCAGAAGGGCGAAAAGGGAAACAATTTGACACCGAACATAGTTCAGGTTGAGAGGAACTCATTTCAGCAGCGTTGCGCCATTGATAAGCTTTCGTTAACAGTTCGATGAACTGTGACATGTCCAAATGTGCACATAAATCATGTCATACTTCTAGCCTTATTTTGATATTTTAATGGCCAAATTCACTTAGAAATATATCTCAGGTCGTATGGGGTCACCCTTTGAATGTGAATTGTTTAATTCGGCCGGAACTTTTTTTATGGTGCTAGTACCTTACATATATAAATAAGTTTCAAAACAAAACCCTTCTTTGTTTATGATAAATGAACGTTTGAATTCTGAATTTTGAACTTCCGGTTTCAACCGGAAGCAGAGGTCATATGGTGTCACATTTTGTATGTGATTTGCATAATTTGGCAAAAGCTTTTTTATTGTGCAAGTATCTTACATGTAGCTTTGTGATTCTCCAATTATGATTTTTATAAATATTAAACTTCGACTTATGTTATGACGTCATCGATGACCACATCAAACCAAAATTCACACATATATATTTAAACACAAAAATTTCAGTATTTGTGAAGTTTTAAGTCTAAAACGTTTATGGTTCATCAAATATGACGAGTTGTCTTTATGTAAGAATATTCAACTTCCGGTTTTGAGCGGAAGTAAAGGTCACATGCGGTCGTACCTAATGAAAGATTTGTAGAACTGTTCAAGGGCCTTCATATGTTATAATGATTAAAGGTGTAACATATTTGGTTCATAAGATATAACGTTTCCCCAAAAAACCTTCAACGTCCGTTTTCGACCGGAATTGAAGGTCACAGGGGGTCATATTCTGTGTAAGAGTTGTAAACAAAATGTTGCACTCTCATATGAAGTAAAGATCTTGCAATTATCGTTTATGGTTTTCTAGATATGACGATTTACAGTATGTATCGTTATTTTTTTATTGTTGATGTTATGACGTCATCGATTACGTCATCGCCCCGAAAAAGTTGCGGTTCCGTCTATACCCTAAGGTTCAAGTACAAGTTGCAAGTTTTTTGCGAAAATTGCGAGAGAAGGTTCTCAGATAAAGTGTAAAAAAAAAAACAGATCAGTAACAATAGGTTTTCGGGCGGAGTGCCCGAACACCTAAAAAAACAAAAAACAAAACAAACAACAGAAAAAAGAGGTGTTCGTGCATGTATTGCACGGACACCTAAAAAACAAAACAAAAACAATAGGTGTTCGTGCTCAATTTTATTAACACCTAATTACAGCTTGTTTTGCCATGATGAAGCATGTACTTTCCCGTCTTGTCCACCTCGCTAATGCACGACTGCAGTAGGGTGTTATTTAGTGACCACATATAGGTGAACTTTATTAGGGTAGTGGTTCCGCTGTCGATCACACAGCATGGTAGGGTTGCGTATTTTCTTCTCCTGGATTAAGCTTTCTTTCAGTCTGAACATCAAAATTATCTTGACAATAAAACTTGAAGAATTAATAATGACGTTCTATTAAATACCAAACTATTTGCCATGTTCGAGTTAATTTTAGTCATTACAAAAACAATTGAGTAAAAGATGGTTAGAATTGTTAAATAATAGTTTAAGATACGGCATTGGTGGGGGGTGTGGTATGGTCTTCCGTGTCAGCATTAAAGACACTACATTGAAGTATTTTATGAACAAAAGCACTAACGAAAACCGTTTTTTAATGTAATTATGAGAAGTGTCGTTTGAAAAACCACTAAGCGCTATACACACTCAAAATGGTAAGCAGCGTGTTAGTACAACTTCAGAAAACAATAAGGTGGGGAAGGATTAAACACATTGAGCATATAACAACTTTTAAAGCAACATAGTTGTGGCATTGTCTGATACAATGAGGTAAACATCAACATTGTGAAAAGGACAATACGTAAAAGAAACTGAAAAATAAAACTAATCAATAACAGTTTTTCAAAAGTACAAACTTGGGTAAATTTATCGCATAATATTGACCTTATTCAACATTATTTGTTGGAAATTGTTTGTTCAAGACAAACATCCATTTTATCCGTGTTATTGCATTCAACAGCACACAACTGGCAACGTAAGCAATCGTATTTGAAGGCTCTATTACCATAAACTGCAAACATCTAGAAGCAACACTTACCTTTTTTCACTTTAACTTCTGTTTTATTTGTATGATGGATGTAACCTCCAAACACTAAACATTCAACAACGGCTTCGTCTGAAAGGCCTATACTGAATATTGTTAGACTGCCTGTATCTTCATTAAATTCCACAGTTTTGTTTTTAAACGTCTTCAATGTATCACACTGTGCAATTAAATCCCCATCTTCGAGAATCCATGACAGTTTTAAGCCATTTTGCTCGCAGGGTGATATCAATGTACCGTTTGCATACCGGGCTTTGCACTCCAAATCTACGTCTTCACCTTCAAAAACTGTGACGACTGGGGGCATGTCTATCGTAATGCTTTTCGAAGACAAGACATCTATTAAAATACAAACAAACACAACATGAATCAATAAACTGAACATTTACATTTCGTAAATTGACCAGAACAATTTGGTTCTATAATGTAGTGGTTGTCTTTAGAAATACATCCAAATACGACTGTTTTCAGAGCTCTATATAATATATGATACATTATTATAGGATGTCTAAGTTTTGACTATAAACACCCAAAAGTGCCAACTTACGGGGTATTTTTTACAATAGTACAATGCTACCACACAATGTTTTCTTTGCTCAAGTGGTACCAGATTACCACAGATGATTTCTTAAGAAAAGGGAATAATAGAACAACAATGGAAGTACCCCGTAACTGCCATATGTAAGGTTATGTGTGTGTAAGGCCAAGGTAAGACTGAATTGCAAATCCAGCGGAGAGTCTAACTATAAACCTTGCACGTGCTATATGTTTATCTTAATACTGACATTATCTCGTGACGAGCTTCTCTGTTTTAACTTACCTTTAAAGATAAACCCCGTAATCAAGAAGACTGTGAATTTATGGATAGATCCTCCGTCCATTGCACTTAACATGAAGTTGAAGGCGAATAATACATAACTACATAAAAATGACCCACGTTTTGAAGATTTGCGAAGCAGACAGGGGAATACCACCAGTAGCTCAGTAAGTTCCATGTAAAGTATTCTCCAATCGGCTCAGTGAGGACTTTATTGGTCAACTGGTTAATTGTAAAAAAAAAAAAATGCGTTTTTTATGTTATATTGTATGTTGTGTGTTTTTTAAGTGAACGGCTGTCAATCTTCTTTCGCAAGGTCGCTACAAAACAAAAAGCAAAAGTGGAATTGTTTTTCAAGGCCCTGTGTACTCGTGTTTTCCAGTATTGCAGAAACTGGATAATAACCTTTTCCTCAAAATGGCAGGGGAGAGGGAGGGGGACATTTATTTTCTTTGTTCACGTGATTGCGATTCACCTAATATTGTAACTGTAAAATTGTAATATTGTAACTGTATATTGTAACTGTATATTGTAACTGTATATTGTAACTGTATATTGTAATATTGTATATACATATATATACCAGTACCTTCTCTCCAACAGTTGCCACCCTAGTCACTGTAAGAAGGCAATTGCTTACAGTCAGGCTTTGCGCATAAGACGTATCTGCTCCACAGATACCCTATACAAAAGGCGCTCATCGGATCTCAGGAAACACCTTGTTTCTAGAGGTCACAGCGAACGCAGGGTTCAACTTGCCATCAACAAGGCCCTCAGTACACCACGCCATACTCTTCTGGCCAACACGGTGTCCAGAAAAGTCCCGACCAAAAGAGTTGCCCTGGTCACCACCTACCACCCTAAACTACCCAAACTCTCATCAATCCTCAATGGCAGAATGAATATTCTCCATTCATCTAAGAGGTTGCGCTCAGCAATCCCTGAGAACCCCTTGGTTGTATTCCGCCGCCCTAAAAACCTGAGAGACATTCTTGTCAGGCCTAAACTCCCCCAGGTACAGGTCAAACACCACCATTAACATAGATACAGGGTTGTCACAAGTGTACCCGCTCTAAATGTAGAACCTGTCTCTACATCAAACCTGCACTTAAAGTGAAGAGTCATAGCACTGGCTCTTCTTACAATATCAAGACCGACTCCCTATGTAGCACACCCAATGTGGTCTATGTTATATCTTGTAAAAGATGTGGACTACAGTATGTGGGAGAGACTAAGACCAAACTCAGTCTTCGCTTTGCGAACCATGTCTCTTCCATAAAGACCAAGAAACTGTACCCCGTCTCCATCCACTTCAACATCCTTAATCACAGCGTCAAAGATGTTGAACTCATCGTGATTGAGGCTTGCAATGGTGACGACACACACCGCAAACTCAGAGAATCACACTGGATTCACCAACTCAAGACAGTCCAACCCTTTGGACTTAACGTAAACACCGGTGTTAAATAAATCCCCATCACCCTCCTTTCACTTTCGATTTATTATTAATACAATAACTACAAATAACATGTATTCTCCACTGGTCTATTTCTACGCTTATTTCTCTCGCTTACTTCATTGATGTAAAATAGATACAGTTACTGTCTTTTACATGTTCTCTACACTGGTCCATCTCTACACTTCTTTTTTCTCTCTCACGAAGTGTTGGAGTTAACCTGTCAATTACCTATTCCCTTTACAGAGGATTTAATAACCTGCTCACTCTGCGGGTTCCTCTTACCTAGTTTAAACTATTTTAACTGATTTTTTTTATTCTATAACTACTTTGATCTTGCCTCCTATTGTTAGTTGCATTTTCTTATGCGGCTTGTTCTCTAATCCTACCCTTTCATGCTTCCCGCATTGTAATGCCTACAATGCGGTACCACCTTTATGGTCCAGTGATCCAGCCTTTCACACTGACCAACCTTTGTCCTCACTTCTTCACTCTTATTGGATCTTAGCCAATAAATTTACAACTCTGATTGGCTATATTTTCCCGCTGTTTTCTGGATACTATCCCTTAATCCTTTGCTCCTCCTTTTGCTATAAATGGATATGTTTGTGTTTGTTCTTGTTTATGCCTCTGACGAAGGTCCGGATTGGATCGAAAGCTAAGGACATCTCCCCTACTAATTTTATATATATACATATAGTTATAATAAGGACAAATATATATTTTATTAAATCCCAGCCCTGTACGTTACATAATCTTGAACTAATTTACACAGGTAGCTTTGATTTTGTGTAGGGTATGAAGGCTGGTATTGCACCGGGATATGAAGCTATGTATCGATACGTTAATACTCATGGCGTGTCGTGGCCGAGTGGATAAGATCACTGGACTCAAGTTCTGGTGTTTCTGATCAGCAGAGTGTGGGTTCGAGCCCCGGTCGTGACACTTGTGTCCTTAAGCAAGACACTTAACCATGATTGCTTCGTCCTTCGGATGGGACGTAAAGCCGTTGGTCCCGTGTGTTGTGTAACGCACGAAAAAGAACCCAGTGCACTTATTGAAAAGAGAAGAGGTCCGCCCAGGTGTTCGTGGTTTAATCGGCTGCATATTGCGCCACAGCACCTTGTAAACCATTACAAGGTGTTATGTAAAGGAGTAGGTCTCATACTTCAAAACGTAGCCCCAAATACCTTGCAGGAAATACTGAATGTTAGGCGCTTAGAGGCTTAGAGGCTTAGAGGCTGGCCTGCAGTAGGCGCTATACAAATACAATATAAAACATTATTATTATTATTATTATTATTATTATTATTATTATCATCAGAAGGCATATAGACGATGATTGCAACAACACAATAAAATAGTCTTTAAGACCTTTTCTGCTTCAGTTTTGTGAATGCAATTTTAATGACACTGATGGCCAAATGTTTACGATGCGAATGATGTCCAGTATAAGACAGAATGCCTTCTACCGTGTGCCAAATTAGGCTATTGATCTGTCCTTACCAAAAAGGACTGTCCGATTCCATTCCAGTGATAAGCCTTGGATGGCTGACAGTGTTAACACCCTCATTCGGCGTAGGCAGATGACATTTGCATCGTAGGATACACAGATGAGGAAGGGTCCGAAGATTCAGCTAATAATACCAATATAACAAACCACAACATCCCACAACATAAACAAAGAGAGTTACTTGTAAAGGACTGAAACGGGAAGGTGGCTATAGGAAATAACATCATTTGCATGAACAAATCTGACACAACTATTCAGGTGCCAGATATGTTGACAATGATATACATTATTCATGGGCCAGTTTTTCCAAAGTCCAACAACCAATCAGGTAATATAAGCTTCGGGCCTTTAAGCCACCTCGAGCCACCTCCCCTGTTTCAGCCATGGGACAGTGATTAAGATTTGACAAGGGTTTCCGTTTCTAACCGAATAACCTGCCAATATTCATCAGAAGGTGTACAATGTATTTGCATAATACCTCCAAAGGTTCCTCAGTAACTGTTATCATGAACACCTCCTTTTTGCAGGGCAGCATTTCAAATCTATGCAAAATCGCGAATGTTATCCCTGCACCCGAACAGACAACCCATTCAGTGTTTGTCCTTGGTGTTTGAGAAGTACAATGGTGACACTAAGATTTGTCCGTTCAATTAGTTTGGCAGATTGACAGTAATCATTATTTGATCAAATTTGTCTTTTATGTATATTCAGATTTAAGGGTTTCTGCAACTGTTCCTATTTCTTGGAATGGTTTGGTTATGGTCATAGTCGGATTATCGTCTATACTGTTAGTGATCTCATTCAGTCTGATAGTCGTCGCAATAAGGCTACATAACACACGTAAGACTTTATATTTTTGTTTTAGAAATCTCGAGATTTTGTGGACCTTAAAAAATGTGAACATATTATAATACTCAACAACTCAATATTTAAACAAAGTAATCATATTTCGATGTCTTTGGTGTCGTTGTTGCAGTTGCTGTTGCTGTTGCTGTTGATGCTGCTGCTGTTGTTGTTGTTGTTGTTGTTGTTGCTGCTGTTGATGTTGATGTTGCTGTTGCTGTTGCTGCTTTTGCTGCTGCTGCTGCTGCTGCTGCTAATGTTGTTGTTGTTGTCGTCGTCGTCGTCGTCGTCGTCGTCGTCGCTGCTGATGTGTTGCTGCTGCTGCTGCTGTTGTTGTTGTTGTTGTTGTTGTTGTTGTTGTTGTTGTTGTCGTCGTCGTCGTCGTCGTTGTTTTTTTTTATGCAATCTTTTCAGGGAAATTAAAGTATAATTGCACGACTCTGTTTTATTTCAGGTTATTCAGCGACTTCTAATCGCCAAACGTAAGTAATCGTTTTTTTTCCAAACGTAAGTAATCATACTAAATGAACAAATAATAATTTTACTCCTCATTTCCTAATATATAACTTGAATGAGTTGTCCCCCTTTGTCCTGTCCTAAAATTAACATAAACAAATAAACCGTCTTCTTAAAGCACAACATTGCTACTTAGCATTTAAATATTGCAGTAGTGGGTGCTGTGAGTATTCATGTTTTTCACTATCATATTTAATTGCAATAAATAAACATAATGGGACTTATTGCTGTATTTTTTTAAAGATCAATAACCGACCGATTTTTTGTTATTACAAACAATGCTGCAAGCAGTACTGTGATTTTCAGACGGAACCCAACACAGGGAAACGCGCATATAATTACACTGAATTTATCGAGCAGAGTAGAAGACCAAGGTAATTACATTTAGTTTCAAACGAAAAGGAGATTGATTAAAGTGCAGGTTGATTTTAAAAAGTGAAGAAAATTTGTCCATTAGCGCTCGCTGCAGGTAGCTGTTATTTATCACGTTTTTGTTTTTGTTTTCAATCATTTGGGTTTGAACAAAGACAAGTTGACTGGAGCGGGACTTGAACCAACGACCTCCGGATTAACGTACCTGCGCTCTACCAATTTAGCTATCCAGCCGTATGTTTTGTTTTAAAAACTGATCTCGGATTGAGGAGTATCGATATAAATGTCATTTGATATATTCCCGTAATGAGCAATGGTGTTAAATAACCCTCATCACCCCCTTTCACTTCTGCTTGCTTATTTTCTGATGTAACAAAACAGTCAATGTGTCAAAAATCAACCAGCCAATGACTTATTCATTTTGCAGATGATTTAAATATCCGCTCTCTGTTCCTTTTACAGATAAATTAAATATCCGCTCTCCCCGCAAGTCCCTAATGCCTATTTTTAATTCCTCACATTGATTTTGTTCTTATATAATTAGCTTCCTTTTCTCAGAATCATTTTGTTGTTTACTAAAGTGTATCCACTAGTTATTGTATCCTGCTACCCTAATGTTAGTTGCAATTTCCTGGGGTAGCTTGCCTTCTAATCGTACACTCTCATGCTTCCCGCAGAATGCAGTTACCACCTGTTTTGGTCCAGTTATCCACCCTTTCACACTAACCACCCTTTTCCCTCACTACTTAACTCTGATCAGTTCTAGCCACACCATTGTTTGTAAATGTATACCTTTGATAATACATAATTTCCCGCATTTGTATGGATACTCTCCCTTAATCATTTATTTATTTATTTTTTTTTGCAATTAAAGGATATGTTTGTTTTTGTTCTTGTTTATGCTTCTGGCGACGGTCCGGTTTAGATCGAAAGCTAAGACTATCTCCCCAACTGTAATGTTTTACTTTTTTTTTCCTTAAACAAACCCGTTAATTACATATTCTTTTTGAAGAGGATTTAATAACCCGGTGTCTCTGCAGTTTCCTGTTACCTATTTTTAAGTTCTTACACTGATTCTGTTATTCTATAATAACCATCCTTATGACAGAATCATCCTGTTGATTACTAAATTCTCTTCACTAGTTATTATCCCGCCCCTATTGCTAGCTGCATTATCCTGATACGGCTTGAACTCTAATCCTACCCTTGAATGATTCCCGTATTGTTATGCCTACTGTGTAATACGACCTATTGTCCAGTGATCCACCCTTTCACACTGACCATCCTTTGATTGGTTCTTGGCCACCCCATTGTTTGCTAACTTATAGCTCTGATTTGCTATATTTTTGCCGCTTTTTCTAGATACTCTCCCTTAATCCTAAGCTACTCTGTTTGTTGTTGATATGTTTGTGTTTGTTCTCTTTTATGCCTTTGACGAAAGTCCGGTTTGGATCGAACGTTAAGGCCATCTCCCCTAATAATTCTATAACTGTTCTTTGTTTAAAAACAAAGCACATTTTAAACTCTTTCATTATTTCCTGCACATTTTGAAGTGCACAGTTAACTTACGGGAGTTTCAAAGAACAACATCAATGTTTCGTTGGTGTGCTCATTACAACTAGGATTTTATAAAAAAATAGGCGTTTGTTTTATTGTCTTCACTTTTGGCAAATGTTGCTGTTTGTTACAAAGACAAATATTTCATTAAATTACAAACTGTCTTCTTTGTGTGGCCGGTGCAACTGTGTTTTCCTAAAGTCACAGTTTATTTTATATGTTTGCATAATGTTAAGATACAGAAACAACGTATGCAGAAATTGAAGATACTGTCGACAATTCAACACCGACAATCAACAACCGTAGCATCATAACACATACATATGCTGAAGCGCGCCAGATGTTGGCTGAAATGGAAGATGAAGCACCAGGCCCACCTCCACCGCCTCGTGGGATTTTTAACCCACCACTTCCTTGATTGTGGCAATGAGTAGTAATGCACGGTTCCTTGCATAAGGAACTGTAGGCTTTCCTATGTAAACGTACATAGTTTTGCCTAAAAATAAAATTGTCTAGATTGTGGTGTCTTAAGCAAAATGTGTTCCTGTTCAGCAAATTGTGATATACAGTGTGCAATAATGTCGTTCTTCTTTTGTATGTCTTCATTTATTTACTTGCGTTTTACCAGAGTTTAAAATAAGTAGCAAAACGTTGAAACAAAATACATCTTCCTTTTTCATCAAATATATAAGTATTTTTGGCCATTTTCATAAACAATTTCATTAAAATACACGCATTTCTCTAATCCACTCAAAACAAAAGTTTTTTTTTTCTTGCCTGCATTTTCGTTTTCGTGCACACATAATTTAGTTGTTCTCATTCGGATTCGTTTCAATCAGTGTGTTTGGTTTGGTTTGTATTGCTGTTAAAACATGTATATGTTAAAATAAGTTAAATCGGTTACGGTTTTACTTAATTATGTAAAATAGTTACTGCACTTCAAGTTAGTAAATTACAATGTTGTTAATTAACATAGACATGCACGTGTACACCATTGAATGTTGTCAAGAACGTCTCCGAACGTTTAATTACTAATATTGGAACACAGCAAGGCTGTGTTCTTTCATTCGTTTGGTAAGTGATAGTACTAGTAACCAAGATTATGTCAACATTACGAGATATGCAGACGACACAGTGTTTGTTGGAAAGCTTAGGGACAGTAAAGCTAACTATTGAGACAGTATCGGGCATATTGATTTGTGGTGTAATTACTTGCATATTATGTTCTAGTAAAATAAACGAACTTATTTTGATTTCAAGGAGTAAGTACTCAACAATCTGTTAATCATGTCAATGTTGGTATTTATGATATTGACGTTGTTCAGTCCTATACATAAATAGGTGTTATCATAACTAACAAATAAACTTGGACAGAGCAATGTTCGGCACTTGTTTCAAATTGACATCAACGCATGCACTTTTTAAAACCCTGTAGTATGCGTTAAAAAATGTCGTATTGGCTAACAAATAATTAGCTGGTGACAGCATCAGGCTGTATGTTGGTAATATGACAAGGGTGTTGAGCTATATTCTCATTATAATCAGGCCTAAGATGCGGCAGATCTGCAAGGAATGGTGTTTTTTTTTCAATTATGAAAACCAATTAACTAATTTGCTAATAACAGCCAGGGTAATTAGCAAAAAAAAAGTCAATTAAAAAGTACACACAGTTACCTTCCCCTAAATTGTGTTCAAGGAATGTGTTCAAGAAAAAAAAGAAAAAAAACAAAAAAAAAAAAACAACAACAACAACAACAAAAACAACAACAACAACAATAACGACGACGATGTTGACGACACGGCGGCGACGACGACGACGACGGCGACGACGAAGGCGGCGGCAGCGGCGGCAGCAGCAGTAACAGCAGCAGCAACAACAAGAACAACAACAACATAAAGTACGCAGTAGCTGGTGAATCTTCCTGATTGGTTCTTGGCCACCCCATTGTTTGCTAACTTATAGCTCTGATTTGCTATATTTTTGCCGCTTTTTCTAGATACTCTCCCTTAATCCTAAGCTACTCTGTTTGTTGTTGATATGTTTGTGTTTGTTCTCTTTTATGCCTTTGACGAAAGTCCGGTTTGGATCGAACGTTAAGGCCATCTCCCCTAATAATTCTATAACTGTTCTTTGTTTAAAAACAAAGCACATTTTAAACTCTTTCATTATTTCCTGCACATTTTGAAGTGCACAGTTAACTTACGGGAGTTTCAAAGAACAACATCAATGTTTCGTTGGTGTGCTCATTACAACTAGGATTTTATAAAAAAATAGGCGTTTGTTTTATTGTCTTCACTTTTGGCAAATGTTGCTGTTTGTTACAAAGACAAATATTTCATTAAATTACAAACTGTCTTCTTTGTGTGGCCGGTGCAACTGTGTTTTCCTAAAGTCACAGTTTATTTTATATGTTTGCATAATGTTAAGATACAGAAACAACGTATGCAGAAATTGAAGATACTGTCGACAATTCAACACCGACAATCAACAACCGTAGCATCATAACACATACATATGCTGAAGCGCGCCAGATGTTGGCTGAAATGGAAGATGAAGCACCAGGCCCACCTCCACCGCCTCGTGGGATTTTTAACCCACCACTTCCTTGATTGTGGCAATGAGTAGTAATGCACGGTTCCTTGCATAAGGAACTGTAGGCTTTCCTATGTAAACGTACATAGTTTTGCCTAAAAATAAAATTGTCTAGATTGTGGTGTCTTAAGCAAAATGTGTTCCTGTTCAGCAAATTGTGATATACAGTGTGCAATAATGTCGTTCTTCTTTTGTATGTCTTCATTTATTTACTTGCGTTTTACCAGAGTTTAAAATAAGTAGCAAAACGTTGAAACAAAATACATCTTCCTTTTTCATCAAATATATAAGTATTTTTGGCCATTTTCATAAACAATTTCATTAAAATACACGCATTTCTCTAATCCACTCAAAACAAAAGTGTTTTTTTTTCTTGCCTGCATTTTCGTTTTCGTGCACACATAATTTAGTTGTTCTCATTCGGATTCGTTTCAATCAGTGTGTTTGGTTTGGTTTGTATTGCTGTTAAAACATGTATATGTTAAAATAAGTTAAATCGGTTACGGTTTTACTTAATTATGTAAAATAGTTACTGCACTTCAAGTTAGTAAATTACAATGTTGTTAATTAACATAGACATGCACGTGTACACCATTGAATGTTGTCAAGAACGTCTCCGAACGTTTAATTACTAATATTGGAACACAGCAAGGCTGTGTTCTTTCATTCGTTTAGTAAGTGATAGTACTAGTAACCAAGATTATGTCAACATTACGAGATATGCAGACGACACAGTGTTTGTTGGAAAGCTTAGGGACAGTAAAGCTAACTATTGAGACAGTATCGGGCATATTGATTTGTGGTGTAATTACTTGCATATTATGTTCTAGTAAAATAAACGAACTTATTTTGATTTCAAGGAGTAAGTACTCAACAATCTGTTAATCATGTCAATGTTGGTATTTATGATATTGACGTTGTTCAGTCCTATACATAAATAGGTGTTATCATAACTAACAAATAAACTTGGACAGAGCAATGTTCGGCACTTGTTTCAAATTGACATCAACGCATGCACTTTTTAAAACCCTGTAGTATGCGTTAAAAAATGTCGTATTGGCTAACAAATAATTAGCTGGTGACAGCATCAGGCTGTATGTTGGTAATATGACAAGGGTGTTGAGCTATATTCTCATAATAATCAGGCCTAAGATGCGGCAGATCTGCAAGGAATGGTGTTTTTTTTTTTCAATTATGAAAACCAATTAACTAATTTGCTAATAACAGCCAGGGTAATTAGCAAAAAAAAAAGTCAATTAAAAAGTACACACAGTTACCTTCCCCTAAATTGTGTTCAAGGAATGTGTTCAAGAAAAAAAAAAAAAAAAAAAAAAAAAAACAACAACAACAACAACAACAAAAACAACAAAAACAACAATAACGACGACGATGTTGACGACACGGCGGCGACGACGACGACGACGGCGACGACGAAGGCGGCGGCAGCGGCGGCAGCAGCAGTAACAGCAGCAGCAACAACAAGAACATAAAGTACGCAGTAGCTGGTGAATCTTCCTGGGTTAAGGTATTTAATGTTGACAAAAGAGAAAAAACACAATTTACTGTACGCTACAGCTGGTAAATCTCCCTAGAACAAGAAAGCTCTGTAGTTGGTTTAATGTTGTAAAACAAATATGACGTTGTTTTTTACCACGGTGATTGAAAGTGTCATTAAATACGGTTGTTTTATTTAAACTACATAGAATAGCCGACCAAGGTTGACAAATCTGTGGTCATCAACTAAAATTATTTGACAAACATTTCAGGTGTGTTTTAAATAAAACTGGAAAAATAATTAAAAGTAACGACCACCCTTTGCACCGCCTTTATTGTTTCACAGGGGAAAATAGTTTGGTGGGCACAATTCTTGTTCTAATAGTCTAAAAAGATGGATATATGTTCCCTGAACCCACACAAAAAAATAATTCTAAAAATGTACACATTGGTTCACTATTAATCTTGAAAACAATAGTACATTTCGAAATCCACACCCCAGGCCCTCTGCAAATTGCCATCCCAAAACCACTCAGCAGTTGTAAAAAAACCACTCAGCCCTATAAACTCTACCCTATGTTAAAATCGGTCACCAGTGGCTGATGAAACAAACAAAACATAACATTGAAAAATGGCCATAATTTGTTTTCTTCAAAACCTCCTGGAAGGTAAAAAAAAATATAAATGTAGCCCTTTATGTAAGCTTTATAGTGGTGTATAATGTTAACCAGGTTATGAGAACTAAACTAGTCGTGCGTATAACAACCTGAGCGCATGATGCAAATGTCTCAAGTAAAGGGTCGAGTTTAAAGTGATTTATTTACTGTTTGGTTAGGCCACACAGCCTTTGGCAACACTACAAGGGTAAACATCATCTGTTATCATTATACCCCCCCCCCCCCATTACCACCACCATAATTGACTGATGTTATAGTCACAAACATGTGAATATTACATGTATATAAATAGTTACGTTTTTGTGCACACATTATAATGGGTCCATATAGACTTATCTGCCATCCCACACTAATTGTCAACTTTTGAGTTTACCTACCCATAAATTACTACAGTATATGAAAGAGTGATGTTTAAGGGTAATGGAAAAAAAAATGCGGAATTGTTCCACATATTTTGTAGTTATTAAAAAACAAAATGAAGCTGGTCCTTCCGCCTGCACCTCTCGGCTGCTCCGAGGGTTAAATAAAAATAATACTGTTACTTTTGAGCTTTATACAATTGACAACTTTTAATGGCATCATTTTTAAATTTTAGACAATGTATGAAGGCAAATGTAGACTGTGCTGCTTTGGATATACAATTTGTTAGCAGCATCATGAAACGCCAAACTAATTTGTTTCTTTGTAGTACGCGACTGCGTTTTGTACACGACTGGCACAGTGCCAACAATTTACTGGCTGTTTTATTCTCAAAATGTGCCAACCACTTCGATCAACTGTTATAAAGAACAGCCAATAATTGCATACACACAGCGCGTTAACACAGACTACGTTTATGTAGTTCATACGAAGAGACGATGATGTGTCATATTTGTTTCATTATTTTTAACACAATGAGTGAAACATGCTCCTTCAAGGTTTGTAGTTTCCTAAAAAGCGGAACGGTATTTTTGCAAACAAACAATTGTTTAATTTGTTTTTCAAACGCAGTTTTTTAAAACATTGATGAGTGTTTGTGCAGTGTACTTTTTGGCACTTCTTGATGTTGCTGACGATTTTATTATATCAATCATTTCCCAGATTAAGCTCTTCAAACATAAGTGTTTGACTTAAGTTTTTTTTTCTTATTTGTTATAAATCTGTGTTGTTAAGCCTAACACTTAATTTAATTTAATATTAAAACAAAAGTTTGGTATGAAACAATCAAATTAATTGTGTTCTTTAAACTCACAATGGCGTTGCAAATTTGTAGTCTATATACAGAAGTAGAGTGTGTTCAGGTCAACGGTATAACACATTGTGATTCTCTAGCCTCTCACATCTGGGGGATTAGCCCCACATAATAAATTAACACACCTTACAATGCCCGTGTTCTAGGTTAACAAGTCATCGATGCAGCATCAACATTATCACTTCATCACATGCTAAAACACTGTATACAATACAGTAGCTAATGCAAAATATCAAATTATGATATTCGCTTTATGAATAAATTGTTTCATAAATAAATGAATAAATAAATAAATAAATAAAATAAACTTTTCATAGTCTTTGTTCTGCAAAGTGTTTCGTGTGCATTGTGCTGTCTATGAATCCCTAACAACGACATGTATGTTTAGTGAATAATTCACAGAACAAAATTAATGTGTGTCTTTTGAATGATTTAATATTCACTAAATAGATCACAGTGTCTAATATTGCCGACAGCCAAATGAATCACTTAACAAGATAAATAACACTATAGTGATTAGGGTTGGGCACAGGTTAACTTTGCCAATTGCGATGCACTTCCATTCCGAAGACAAGGTTATCTGACTTTCGCAATACCAGAAACCAAAAGTAGGTCAAAGGAAATCGGTTTAACAATTGTTTAATGTCATTTTCATCAAGTTTTATCGACCATGGGAAACTTATTTGTCTGTTTCCTATGTGTGTCGCAGGAAAGGACAAAAAAAAACAAAAACAACAACAACAACAACACTTTACCCTTTCATTGAGCTTCGAAATTGAATAATTGCACCTCAACGTTATCCACAGTAGGTCACTTAGAATTGGACTGAGCCCCTAAAGGGACAGGTACAAAAAAATAAAAGAATAAACAAAAACAAAATAAGTCAATTTTGTTTTTGTTCCCTCGACGAATTAATTTGTTCCCCAAAAAATTATTTCATTCCCTCGAAATCGTTATTGATAAATAATGCCGCTGTCCAATTCAGTGAAACTCCAAGACTAGTTAACTTGACAAAACATAAAACCGTAAAATTATGATTACAAGTTTTATGGATGTGGTTCATGTCGGGTAATTACACTCATAATGTGTCATGCTGACTGTTTGTTTGTTTTTTGTTTTTTTTGTTTTTTTGACCAGGAACAATAAAGACTTTTAAGTCAGTGTTTATAACTGGGCTAATGAGACTGATAAAACATGTCAGCTTCTCGAGTAGCAATATCATGTTTTCATGCCTAAAATGGGCAACCACGAGTTGAAATTAGTTGATTTTGGAGAAGAATCGGCATTTTTCGTGTATGTTGTTAAACAGGTAGTAGGGTTGATTTGGGAGGCCTTGGCGCAAGGTTTAACCGTAACTGTGGTCCGTTTTGGGACGGCTATTGTGAGTGAGGTCCTTGTTTGTTTGTGACTTGTTCCTCCAATAAGGAGAACAGGATTTCTAGTGCTTGATCATCATGAACGTCGCCAAAACCAGATTCGTCCAGAATGGGGAGAGCTGTTGGGTGGGTATTGAGTCATTTAAAGTTCGATTGAGTTTTCCTCTGACTATGTTTTTGTCTTTTTTGAAAGCAATGAAAGGGGGATTTGGGAAAATCCTCTGGAGTGTCTCATTGCGTTGTAACATTGGCCAGTATTTGTTGATTGCATGGTTAAAATCTCCGTGATTGATACAATGATTGTATATGGTCGTGAAGACCATCGGAGTACTTGTTGAGTAACAGTTTGATTTTAGCGTGTAATACATTTCTGTGAAGAACCAAATCACTTTTAAATCAGCCAAATCATTAGATATAGACCCCTTTGACTAAATAAAATCAATTCAAGCAACATTATATTTTGAGATGAGCCCACAAGACTCTTTCTGCTCAATCAACCATTTCTATGAATAACGCCCTTTGTTTACAAAACTTAGCAAAGCTGAGTAATTGCTGTACAATTCCCATGGGAATTCCTGGAGAACGGGTCATTGTTGGATTGTGTTAGTGAAAAACAAACCCCGGGTAGTGATAAGACATTTGGCATGCTATTTGGCTAGGTGCAGTAGTGGAACTTGGAATTTTTTTTAGAAAAAAATGGCGGACTAATTACTTTTTAATTAAAAACTGTTACTCATTAAGTGAGCGATGGTGTCACGGAGGGTTAAAATATACTTTGTTTGTGAATGTGTTTAACTTGATGTTCTATAGCCTATTGCTGTTATTTTTTTCAGAGAAATTATTCACTTTGACCGGAAAATCATTTTCATTGTCGGTGTTTCTTGCATATCGGAGGGTTTATCCGTAAATGAATGCCTTGAACACATGCAGGGGGTGAGATGATGTTTTCGTATGTATTGGTAGGTTTCCGTGGGTTTGGTATGGACCTTTGCGACCAGAATACCAGCTTTTCGGAACCTTCTACCCTTGAATTTTGTGAAATCCAGGTAGTTGATTGAATTATCAGATACCTAAAAAAATGAGAGCAGGGTGCATTTGATTCATAGTATGGATCACATTGTTTAAATTGTCAAAAGTGATGTCATAGATAACGAGAATGTCGTCTCCATAGCGCCACCATACTAGGAAATGATCAGCTTGTTGTAGGATTTGTTTTCCAGATCATGTAGTGTGATATTACAAATTTCCGGGCTCACAGTTGAGCCGATGGCGCATCTGACTTTTTGAAAATAGTATTTGTCACCGAAATGGAAGCAGTTTCTTCCTAAAATCATTTCATTCCCTCGGGTGGTGTATTGCGTTTCTTCGGGAGAAATTACATAGTTGGACAGTCACATTGTTGGGAGAGTGGGTTGAGATAGGCCAGAGTTAATTTGCCTGTGTAGTTGTTTATCAACGAGTAGATTATGAACCAGTGTTGTGGTTTGTTGTTTAATATCTTGTTTCAGCTCTATAAAGTGCTCAAATTCAAGAAGGCGGCAACCTACTCGTAGGTAGTCAATGCAGTTTATAATGCAAATTCCTCTCCCTTTATTGTATGGTTTGATTACGATGAATGGGTTGGTTTTGAGGTTGGTTAAAGCTGATAGCTCTTTTTTGTCAAGTTTGCTTTCTGATTTTTCAGTCTAAGCAAATTGACTTTGTACAGCTTCCAAATAGTTTTCGTGTGTCGCACATTGGATAGAATATGGTTGCCATTGAGAAGGTGGTCTGAAGGGTTGCGCCTTGGCAGGTTTGTTGTGCTTAAGGAGAGCAGTTATTAGTCTTCTTTGGAAGGTGTTGAAATCACTTCGTCATTTTTTACGGTTAGGTTTGGCGGGAGTTGTTACAACATTTTGAAATTTTCCTAACGCCACTTTCGCAATTGTGGAAAGGTCGGTTTTGAAGTGGATGCTTCTAAATTCGTCGCTCGTACCACGAACTGACCTAACTGACTAAAATCACACATTGTTGTTCTCCAAAATATTGACATACTCATAACATTTTCAGCAAGTTTCAGTGCCTAATACGTAGGCCTAATTGTTTCGTAACTACACTAATTACTAAAAACGACGTATCACAAGACTTGCAATTTTGTCTTTTCACAAAGTGACCTATCTAGATACGCCACTTTACCGATGGTATACTATGCGCTACAGCGCGCACAGTTCGGGCGCACGTGAGAATTTGCGTTCCACGAAATGACCTAACTGGGGAAGGGTAGTACTTTCACAAAGTGACCTATCTTGATAGGTCTTTTTTACGCTGTGGATTGTATACAGCACTTTGCGGGCAAAACTCTTTTTTTTTTCACAAAGTGTTTAGGAATTAATTACTTATTAAAATAGTTTTAGGGATGAAAATACAATGAAAGTTTTATGAAAATAAAGAATACAGCTTTATTTTCGTTATGAGAAAATAAAATAAAAATAGTAAGCAGACTCCAAAACATCAGTTTGAAAAGTAGTGTAACTTCAATCGTGATTTTCTCCGAATACTTTTTTTTTTTTTACTGTGAACGAGTAAGGTCACTTCGTGGTACGAGCGACGAATTGTTCAGTTTCTTCCGGTAGATGTTTAAACAAAGGGAAGTGTAGTGGATGTCGGGACACAAGCAGATTAAACTTTTAACGTGAAATACACGAAGCATAAATTAAAACGGTGAACTCGCCGCGCATCGCGCGAGGGCGCTTAATCGACAAGGGGCTACGTCCCCCGTAGTTAGTTCTGATGACGTGAGTGATGATGCAGATCAGCAAAAAAAAAAAAAAAAAAAAACATAATTGGTCCAACTTTAGACCTGCTGATACTGTTTGTGGCAGGGGTCTTGGATTCGAAAAACTGAAGATATTCTGCAGTGGCAGAAAATAATAATGTGCCAAATAATTGTTATTTCAGTTTTACTGGCATATTGTGACATTAATTTCAAGGCACAAAGCTTTTTATTTGAGACAATTGTGATAAATAATACAGTTATGCCAGCACTTGCACTTTTTTCTTCGAAAACAACCATAACAAATATCCCGCATTGGTGTGTGTAAAGGGAAGAGTGAAATCATACATGTAGCCGTGTGCAAACAAACCATGAGATGAGACTAGTGTTGCCACAAAAAACATTTTGCTCGTATTAGAAAAGTGCATCATATAGAAAAACGTTAAGATGACAAACGCAAGGATAATGACCGGAACGCACTCAAAATGTTCAAAAAGCTTTAGGTTTAAATATTTATGAAGATTCTCCCCTGTTGATGGAAAATCATTTAAGGAAACTAAAGCTTTAAAAAACGTATGAGGCGGCATGTAGTTCTTAAAAGGGATGGGTGGGGGGTGGAGGTAGAGAGCAAGGCAACCAGGGGGAACAGGTGTTAGTTGGGGGGGGGGGGGGGCGGCGGCGGAAGTGGATAGGAAAGGGTGTGTGAAAGAGGGAGACTGCCCAAACAGTCTAGGGCGAATTAGCGCTGGGTTTGTGGTGGTGCGGGAAAATTTGAAACTAATTCGGTGGTAGGCAACAAAACATAAACATAAATGGGCAGAGTGAAGTTGAGAAAAGGAAAACACATGTTTTCGGTGTGGTCTCTGGTAATAAACCATCCCCCCATGACTGTATGTATATTGTTTTTGGTGGGAGACAAATGTCTCTGTTTTCCAAATAAGTCAAGGCAATAGTTAAAACAGACCTTTTTTATGTTTGCATGCATCTTCAAGGAAGAAAGAGTGGGGGAAATGTTGGGGAGGGGGGTTTTGAGGGGTTTTGGATGGGAAGAGGTGTTAGAACTTACTAAAAAATAACTTTTTGTCCGGTGATAATATGTTGAGCCACTTATGTTTGTTCCTTTAATGGAAGGGCTCAAAACATATTTTCTGTGCGTTTTTTGAGATGCACTTCATCAGTCACCGTTTTGGCTTTGTATCCTTTTTATGAAAGTTTTTGCAACAAGGAGTGATCATAATCTTACTTTTGTTAGGCAAGAGGATCCAGAGAGATAAGTATTCTTCGTTTGTTTATAGCTGACGTAATCTCATCTTGATACAAGTCTCGATTTTTTCTTTAATTTGGTGTACCCGACTATTGTTCCTGTAGTAATTCAATTAAGATTTGCAAGTTCTGTTCGTCCATTTTTTTAATTAAGTTTTCTTCGGTAGAAGCTTGCAATCTAGCCCGAATTAGTTGGTCTTTTATGTTCTTTTGTCGTTTGTAGGCCAGCAGAGGTGGTACAGGGAAGAGGTTGTTGAGGAAATCATCGTCATTTATTTGGTGCCAGTGTTTCAACAAGGCACTTTTGAGATTAGAGTGATGTATCTGTGGGAAGAAAGGCAAAGTAAAAACAAGAGGCGGATTCGTTTCTTTCTTGATGTTAGGTGTTGCACTCAATATTGAAATCATATGGTCACTGTTAGATTTCGTGAAGCGGGTCAATTCTTCTGTGTTGTATCCACGATTTAAATAAATTGACCTTACTCTCAAAATCTTGTGTGTATGTGCATATGCGTTTGTATCTCGTCGTTTCATCCTTAATGACGCCGCCAAATACAGACTCAGGGTGTGCAGAATCTCGAGCAAGATATTGGAACGTGTCCGTTTTTTCGTTGCTACTTGAGTATCAAGCTTCCCTTCTTTTTGAAAACGTTCGCCTTTATAGATTACGAGGTCAAGAAAGGTGATTTGGTAGTCGGAGATCTCTGAAGTGAATTTCAAGGTTGGGTGCAGGTTGTTTAACATATTAATAAAATCCAACGCCTTGTTTTTGTTGCCATTGTAGATTACTAAAACATCGTCTCTGTATCTCATGTAGGCCACTATCTCTGGGTTTTTCGGGAGTATAACTTCTTTTTCGTATTTGAATAAGGTGATGTCACAAATTTCAGGACTGCATACACTACCCATCCCCACGCCAATTTTTGGTCTGTAGAACTTGTTATTGAATTCAAAGACGTTTGCGCCCCAAATCAGTTCTAACAGACATTGCGTGTGTTTTCTTGTAGGTTTTGGTATGGTGTACAATCCTGATTTTGCTTCTTCCAAAGCATCACAAACTGAGTGTATTGCCTCTTTCTGTGGGCAGTTTGTGTACATTGAAACAATGTCCAGTGCGATTAGGAGATTATCCTGTCCCATCGTCAAATTATTAAGTCTTTTGAGAACCTGTGAGGAGTCTCTTGTATTCGGCTTTGTTGCTTGACGATAGGGAGCAGGAAAACAATCCATATATTTTGAAATATGTTGAGTTGGAGCCCCACAACCACTGATAATCGGCCTCCCTACAAACCGCGTTCCACCCGGTGGGTTTTTATGGATCTTCATTAGGAGGTAAAGGCTGGGCGTTTTGATCCGGTGATTGTGATATATTCCCAATTCATCTAATGCTTAAAAAATGCTAAATGTAACAGCAAATGGCTCATGATTACTAAGGGTGTAATTTTGGTGAATAATGATTTAGTACAAAGAAAGATTGGAAAAGGTAAAGAATAATGTGTATGTGAATCAAGTATGAATTAATGTGGTTATGTGTCGTGCAATGGGCGGCCCGGCCATGTGATCATACCGTTACACTGCACTGTAGTTTTGCTGTACATGTGTATAGGAGTGACCCTATGGCATGGCTGCTTTATGACGTTTAACAGATGAAGAAGGGAATTGCAATTTATTTTGGATTTAAGTGGGACATTTGATTGGGTGTTTTCCTTGGTTAAGACGGGGACATTGGACTTGAGGGCATGGGTTTGTGTGTTTGTTGACCTAGGCCTTCTTTTCCATTTTGTTGTTCTTTTTCTTTCAATTTTCACTTTTGACTTTGTAAGTATGTACAAGTGTCATTGCTACAATAACACCAGTTTTTCCTGTGGTGTGCCTGGCTGTACCGGGGCATTTAGGGTATATAAAAGCTTCACTTGTCATCTCTCATGATATCACTCTAACTATAAGGCTAAGCACAGTATCACTGAGAAAATATCAGATGCCTGCAGTTGTAGTCAATATCCCCATGGTTAACTTTGGCAAGTGGGCTTGGAGGATGAATCGGTGAATTTAACCTGAAATGTAAAGATGCCTTGTGGCCAATACAGTGTGTTGCTGGCCAAACCCAAAGGAGCACATCCACAATGGAACTGTTACCTGCCCTTACACAGGTTGCACTTTAGAGTATAGGGTCATATCTCCCTTGACTTCACATTTGTTTCGTATTCATCCCACTTGGCCATGCGAACCAGTGGTGTCAAATTTATCCACACAAAGTGGTTCTTCTGTCATGTCTTCCGCTGAGGAGTGCACAGCTAATGATTGCAACATAGCCACTGAAGGAAACAACTTGGAAGTATAGCAGCAACTTCCTGCAGTTGAGGAAGATGAAAGTTCTGATGAAAGTTTGTCTGATGATGTGTTTCTTGAAAGTGTATAGCTTCGTTTTTGTTACAGAAAGTCTTAGAGGTGTTTGCAATTTCAATCATTTAAGCCAAGAGCAGTTGCATTTGCAATTGAAAACAAAAACTTGAAAAAGAGGGCAAAGCTCTTGACTGAATCACCTTTATAGTCAACAATGTTTTCAGCAGTGATCTTGTTCACTTAGTGCACAACACCCATGATGCCAGTTTGAGGTCAAATTACTGAAGAAACAAAAACTACCTGGGAAATCTGGATTTTACTGCCCCTGTATCAGTACATTTACGTAAAGATGGGAAGAACTGAGAAAGTCCTTCTTTTAAGATTCATCAGTGCAGAAGCAATACACAATGAACATAAATTACATAGTGACATTTTTAAAGATTTTCATAATGAGATGTTTTCCAAAAACATGAACTGTTTGGAAAACATCCTGATGCAGTGCCTATCCTTCTTTACCAGGATGCTTTTGAGGTCGTCAACCCTCTCGGATCAGCCCCCCTCCCCCCAAAACAAAAATAAATAAAAATAACAATACAAAAACTAAAACAAAATAATAAAAAAAAACATTCTGGCAGTCTATGAAATGTTTGGGAAATTTACTCCCTCAGAATAGGTCTAAAATTGAGCCTATGCAGGTGCTTCTCTGCAGAGAGAAGGACATCATATACTTCCGCATGGACATGTTTTATCAGAGGCTGGTGTCTGACTTGCAGGATATAGAAGAAAATTGATTGTAAATTTGAGGTTACCAAAATGTACCCGCTTCTGTTCTTTTTATTCTTGGGGATAATTTGGGTAGCCCTTGTATTGGGGGTTTTGTGAGAAATTCACTTCACATCCTTACAATTTGCCGATTTTGCTTGGTCACGCAAGCTGAATTCCAAGAAAAACCCTCTTAACTCTTCGTGACACCATCAAAACAAAATCACACCATTTCGCCATGCCTTACTTGTTGAGTACTAGTTGATGTTAGCGTGTAATACATTTCTGTGAAGAACCAAATCACTTTTAAATAACCCAAATCATTATATATAGACCCTTTTGACTAAATAAAATCAATTCAAGCAACTGTACTTTGAGATGAGCCCACATGTCTCTTTCTGGCCAATCAACCATTTTTTTAATAACACCTTTTGTTCACACAACTTAGCAAGGCTAAGTATATGCTGTACAACTCCTTATGGAAATTCCTGGAGAGCAGGTCATTGTTGGATTGTGTTAGTGAAAAACAAACCCCGGATAGTGATAAGACATTTGGCATGCTATTTGGCTATGTGCATTTGTGGAACTTGGAATTTGTTTAATTGTTAAAACAAAAAAAATGGCGGATTACCGACTTTTTAATTAAAAATTGTTATTCAATAAAAGAGCGATGGTGTCATCGAGTGTGGTGCAGAACTTAGGACAGTTGACAATTATGAAGCGATCACCCTCCTTGGAAACCATAAGGGCCATTCTAGTTGAATTACCAAGGCTTCTGTCTTCAAAAGCCTGGGGGTATTTCCATCAGGGCATGCTTTTACCGGTTACTACAGGAGCTACTCATGCCCACTAAAAAGTACCGTGCTAGGAATCTGAATACTTAATACCGGTGGGTCTTGAAGTGTTCAGAGAAAGTTTTTAATTTCCAGAACCATCAAATAAAATAATAGTAATAAAAAAAAACAACTAGATGTAACTGATTGTAACTTATAATTATACAGCTGTTCCGTTCTGTTGACCTAAGAAATTATATTTTGTATCCCAGTTTATTAACTGATTCTGTATTTTGTGCATGTTTTAGGAGATATCATTTGTTTAAATTTTGAACTTCCTGTTTAGCCCGTAAGTAAAAGTCAACACGGGGTCACAGTAACCCAAGTTCAATCTTCAATGCTCAATGAGTCTATAACTTAAAAGAAGTTGAAAATCGGTTGTGTAGTACCTAAGATTTGATCCACTTCCGGTTGACCCGGAAGTAAAAGTCAATATGGGGTCATTGTGACACAAGGCTAACATTTAATGCCGAAAAGTATATTATACAGGTGTTCCGTTCTGTTGACCTAAGCAATTATATTTCGTAGCCCAAGATATTAACTGAATCTGTATTTTGTGCATGTTTTTGGGAGATATCATTTGTTTAAATTTTCCACTTCCGTTTGACCTGGAAGTAAAGGTCAACACGAGTCACAGTAAACCAAAGCTAATCTTCAATACACAAAATGATTTTAACTGAAATTAAATTGAAATTCGGGTGCGTAGTACCTAAGATTTTATCCACTTCCGGTTGACCCGGAAGTAAAAGTCATTATGGGGTCATTGTAACACAAGGCTAACATTTAATGCCGAAAAGTATATAGTTGAAACAGTTTGAATATCGGTCGTGCACTTCTTGAGATATGGTCCAACTTCCGGTTAAACCAGAAGTTTAGGTAACTTAGGGTTTAACATTTAATGCCCAATAAGTCTATAACTGAAAAAATGAAAAATCAGGTATATATTTATTGAGATATGGTCCAACTTCCAGTTGACCCTGAAGTAAAGTTCATCATGGGGTCACGGTAGTCCAAGTTAAATTTTCAATGCTCAAACGGTCTATAACTGAAACAAATTGAAAATTGATGTGTAGTTCTTAAGATATAGTCCCACTTCCGGTTGAACCGGAAGTTAAGGTCAACTTTGGGTCAGGGTAACCCAAACTCAATCTTTAATGCTCAAAGGATCTATAACTGAAAACAAATTGAAAATCGGTAGTGTAGTTCTTGAGATATGGTCCCACTTACGGTTGACCCCGAAGTAAAGGTCAACATGGGGTCATGACTTCCTAAGGCTAATCTCCAACGCCCAAGGAGTCTATAACTGACAAAAAATGAAAATCGGATGTGTAGTTCTTGAGATGTGGTCCCACTTCTGGTTGACCCCGAAGTAAAGGTCAACATGGGGTCAAAATTTCCCGAGGCTAATCTCCAATGCCCAAGGAGTCTCGTTTGAAATCGGTTGTGTAGTTCTTGAGATATGGTCCCATTTCCCGTTTACCGGGAAAACAGGTCAGCATGGGGTCACGGTTACCAAGGATAATCTCCAATGCCCATGGAGTCTATAACTGAAAAACGGTTGTATATTTCTTGAGATATGGTCTCACTTCCGGTTGACCCCGAAGTGAAGGTCAACATGGGTCACAATTTCCCAAGGCTTATCTCCAATGCCCATGGAGTCTATAACTGAAAACAAGTTTGGAGATCGGTTGTGTAGTTTTTGAGATATGGTCCCCATTCCGGTTGACCCCGAAGTAAAGGCCAACATTGAGTCACAATTTCCCAAGCCTAATCTCCAATGCCCAAGGAGTCTATAACTGAAAAAGTTTGAAAATTGGCCGTGTAGTTCTTGAGATATGGTCCCACTTCCGGTTGACCCCGAAGTAAAGATCAACATGGGGTCACAATCTTCTTAGGCTAATTTTCAATGCCTATTGAGCCTATAACTGAACAAAAGTTTAAAAATCGGTTATGTAGTTCTTGAGATATGGTCCCACTTCCGGTTGACCCCGAAGTAAAGGTCAATGTGGGGTAACGATTTCCTAAGGCTAATCTCCAATGCACATTGAGTCTATAACTGAAAAAAAATAACAATCGGTTGTTAAGTTCTTGAGATATGGCCCTTTTTCGGATTACTCCGAATTAAGGTCAACATGGGGTTGAGATTTCCCAAAGCCAATCTCTAATGCACAAGGTGTCTAGAACTGAAAAAGATCGAAAAACGGCCGTGTACTTCTTGAGATATGGTCCCACTTCCGCTTGACCCCGAAATATGGGGTAACAATTTCCCAAGGCTATTCTCCAATGCCCAAGAAGTCTAAAACTGAAAAAAGTTTGAAAATCGGCCGTGTACTTCCAGATATATGGTGCTGCAAAGATTAACTAATTATTTATTCAAACGAAGATCACGTGGTTAAACCTCCGTGACACCGCTCACTTATTGAGTAACAGTTTTTAATTACAAAGTAATTAGTCCGCCATTTGCTTCCCATTTTTTATTATTATTATTTTTTTTAATCAAAGTTCTACAACTGCACCTAGCCAAATAGCATGCCAAATGTCTTATCACTACCCGGGGTTTGTTTTTAACTAACACAATCCAACTTTGACCCGCTCTCCAGGAATTACCATAGGAATTGTACAGCAATTACTCAGCCTTGCTAAGTTGTGTAAATAAAGGGCGTTAGTCAAAGAAATGGTTGATTGAGCAGAAAGAGACATGTGGGCTCATCTCAAAATGCAATTTTGCTTGAATTGATTTGAATTAGTCAAAAGGGTTCATATCTAATGCTGTGGCTGATTTAAAAGTGATTGGGTGATTTAAAAGTGATTGGGTGATTTAAAAGTGTTTTGTTTTTCACAGACATGTATTACACGCTAAAATCAAACTGTTACTCAACAAGTAAGGCATGGCTTAACGGTGTGATTTTTTTATGGTGTCACGGAGAGTTAATTAATTAAGATTTGTTTACAAATTTACATTTATAGTTAAGCTTATGTTCTAAGCTTCAATTCGATATTTGATATAACTTTCATCTTAACGCTTTAGAATACTAGGCTTAAAGAAAAAAACGTGTACAAACGCTTTGGGATTTTAGGCGGATTCTCACGAAAACCCTAAACCTATGTAGGAATTACATGTTCCTGTGTTGCTCATGTACAAATCTAATGGGCTGTGCACAATGCAATGGGTCCTCTACCGGTTAGAAATCGAATATTAAGGAAATCTCCTACGCCTTGTCACGATTGCGCAATCAAAATGGCTAGCCATGGTGTCCGATTTGTCACTTAATCGTTTACTATTTTGGAAAAGATTGTACTTTGATTTGTTTTAATGACAAGGAACATCTCTTATAAAAAGCATTACATTTTTTAAACAAACTATGTAAATTAGGAAACTAATAAGTTGTTTCAATTATAAATATTGTTTTTTTGACTGTCAAACATTTACACTTTTAGCGCCGTGTGTTTTGTACACAGAACGAAAACGCGCAAACAAATGACGCCATGATGACGTGACGGCGAATGTTAGGCCATAATTTACATTTACAATACAAGACAAGTCTAAAACTGAAAAAAAAGTTTATGGATCGGTTGTATACTTCTTGAAAAATGATGGCCTAATTAAAATTGCCTAATTAAATATTCACATCAGTATCACGTGAATAATTAATTAGGAATTTGAATCAACCGACATTTGGAAACTAAGTCAGGGCATAAGCTATAATGTGTTGTACAGTTTATTTGTTTTTGTATAATGTTAAAGTAACGTTATGGTGGCCAGAAAGTTCATGAGTTAAGTCAACGGGTATTTTGCGGAAACAAAGAATAACTAGATGTAAGTGATTGTAACTTACAATCACACAGCTGTTCCGTTTTGCTGACCTAAGATAAGAAGTTCTATTTTGTGGCCCAAGATGTGAACTGATTCTGTGTTTTGTGTATAAATGGTGTAATCTTGTTCGAAATAAATGCTTGTTTTTAAGAGTGATCATAAAGTTTTAAAATAGTTAAACAACTAAGGATCTTGTTTTGGACCGGAAGTTAAGGTCAAACTGAGGTCATCTTTTTCGTTAAAATGTTTCAAGTGTGGTAAGCTACAAAACAGCTCAAACATTTGGACTCTATGACATGTGGTTCAGGAGATATGATTTTTACAAGTTTGAACATCCTGTTTGGACCGGAAGTAAAGGTCAAAGTGAGGTCACCGTTTAAAAAAATACCACAAGTGTTATAAGCTACAATACAACTCAAACATTACGACTTAAATATAAGCACAACATGGCGCAATCTATCACACATTTGCGATACATTATAATTTGCAGGCACTAACGAGTGTTTGCAAAAATGTATTTGCTATAAAGGTTTTGCGATGAGTAGGTTCGTTGCAAAGATTTAGTGAAATCGTTTTCCAAAATTCATCGGTAAATTGCGTTGGATTTTTGATTTAGCGATCGGTTTCGGCAATTGCGATGATCAAAAAAGCGTTAGTGAAATTGGCCCCCATAACTAGACAGATGCGAAAACGTTGGCTTGCTTGGAATTTATTTTATTGTGTGGTCTTGATGTTTTGGGGTATTTCGGGAAGTATCCAATAAACTGCCCGCCAAATTGTGCAAACTTAAGCTTCAACATTAGAAGCAGACCAGCATTCTCCTGAAAACGAACAGATTATTTTGTTTCAAGCGTCGAGATAACAGCTGCTTTCGTCTGAGCCTATACTTTGACCAAAAGAAGTTTACCCAATTTCAAAACGAAAACCTATGAATTTGGCAAAACTGTTTAGTGTAAAAATCGTTTAATATTTCAAATGTACTTTTTAAGCGTCAGATATTACATTACAGGAAATCCTTTGCAAAAAATCGAAGCTTTGTAGCCGTAGCCGCTTATTGTGGTGCGGCCCTACTAAACGATGTACAATAATTATTACACATTAATACAATGAAATGAAGGACCGATGCTGTATATTTATCTGACAACCACGTGTACAGAATTACATTTTGTCAAGACTTGTATATCCTAACGGTTAGTTATTAATTATGAAACTGTGTTTTCACCGTTATTATTCAGTCTTTATAAAACTGGTTGCATATCTAACCAAGAGATTGTCTTCAGGTTCAAATATGCAGAATTTATAGTGTTTGTCGAAGAGCTAAGAGAGAGTGAAGCTAACTCCAGAGAGTTTCGAGCAATTCGATGTTGGGGTCATGATAAAAAGTTCGTCTGTATTGTAAGTAAAACTTAGATTATATTAATAAGTTTACCATTTTAATAATCGTGCCATTGAGGAAATCATTTAGACTGTTTCAAAACTGCTTCTAAGATTTGAATAAGCTTGTGTTTAGATTCACTCCTTGATTTTCCTATAATCCAAGATGACGGTCGCGTATTTAATTTTGGCGCGAACCGCTGGCATTGTTTAATTTTTTCGGTGTTCGTTATTGTTTCACTGTTAATATTTTAAAGTAGATTTTCCATTTATTATTTTGTGTTATCTTTTGGGCCGAAGACCGGTAATACGTATGTGTGTTGTATTCTCCCAGCAGATTCAAATAAAACAAAAAAGTCACTCCGAATGCCGTTTCAGCTCGTATTTGTTACATGGGTTACACGTTTTTGAAATGTGCCAACAACTTCGACCAACTGTTATAAAAAACAGCCAACAAGTGCGAACACACAGCCCAAAGGCAATATTTATACAAAATTCACGAAGAGACAATAATGTGTCATATCGTTTAAATTACTCAACTAGTATTATGATTAAAACTAGCTCATTTAAAGTATGTACTTCTCTATCTCTCGTTTCGTTAAAAGCTTTTTTTCAAACGCAATTTTGTAAAACATGGACAGAAGTCTAATTGCGCAGTACACTTTTCAAGGCACTTATTGATGATGCTGAAGTTTTTAAATAATATCAGACATTTCCCGGATTAAGCTCTTTCAAAAAATAATAATAAATAAACGAATAGCTTGAAATTGCCTGGGGGCATGCTATGTTTTACTTGTTAAAAAAACATGTATTTATCCTAACATTGAGCAAATTTAATATTTAAATAACAGTTTGGAATGACACTACCAATTAATTGTTTTCTTAAAACAATCAATTGCATTGCCAATTTGGAGTCTAAAGACAAAAGTAGGGTGTTTTAAGGTCAATGTATTTAAAATGATATAGCACAATGTGATTATGTAACCTGTCGCGTACTCCAGTGACATGCAATCTTAGTAAACAAGAGATGCAGCATCAACATTATTACTACCTCAGATTCCAAAAACATTAACAATACAATAAGTTCCTGCACTGCACGCAGTAGCTAATGTAAAATATCAAACTATGATCCTCCTATGAAAAATAGCTTTACTGTTAAAAATATACATAAAGACATAGTACATAAAAACTTAAAACAAAACAATATTATTTCGGAGACATTTAAAGTTGCTTCCGGCAGGTTAAGGGTGTTCCATTTGTGACAATGTTATTATTAATTGTATTATTATTCTTAGTATTATAGATTGGTTCAGCAAAGTGTTGAGTGTGCACTGTGCGGTAAATGAATTCCATACAACATTTATTGTTTTAGTATAATCCACAGGATTTATAAATATATATATTGTTAATTTACTTGTACTTTTGAATGAATTAACATTTGTACAAATCAAAGTGTAAAATGTGTAACCGCCGGCAGCCAAATAATATCCGTAAACAAAATTAACTAACTATATAATGATCAAGACGGGCACAGGTTTAGTTTGCCCATCCCTCTGCACTACCATTCTAAAGAAAAGGTTATCTGACTTTTGCAAAACCAGAAACCAAAAGTAGGTCAGAAGAAATCGGTTTTGCTCTTGTTTTAGGTACTTTAATTCAATTTTCCTCGACCGTGAGAAACTTATTTTTCTATTTTATATGTTTGTATTGGGAAAAGAAAGCAGAGAAAGCAACACTTTACCGTATCAATGATCTTCAAAAAGCTGTTGTTTCAGTGCAAACAATGGTTTATGTACGGTAGTCCGACGACCGTTTACTTGAATAATTGCTTTCTGCAACTGCTTTCTGTATTTTTTTTAAATAAACCTTTTAGGAGCACACCGGCTTTGTTGTGCTATTTGGGCTACGAAATAGGCTAAAATATGACTTCAAAGGTTTTCTAGGATAGGAGGAGAACGATTCCTAAAAGAAACCATCAAATTTTGCCGTTTTCGAGTTTTTTTTTTTCAAAAAGCGAAGGTCACGTGATTTATCCGAACCAAAAAGTAGTTCGGATAAATCCAGCCGTATAAAAAAAAATACTGAACCAAATTTAAATAAATATATATATTGTTTTTATATTTTACAGTTTTTATAAGTATTTGAAAAAAAAGACTTGACTATTGATACAATTTGTAAAACATGATGCAACAAAAAACCCGTAAAATTCGCAATCAGAGATTACATGCAACCGATGCGTGTTCCCGCACAGCCGGTGCCGTGTCTCGTGGGGCCAGAAAGAAAAACCCTGGGCCATGAACTTGGGAGCTTGTTGGAGGAGTAGGGAGTCAGACTAATAATTACGACAGCGGGGAATGTTTATCCCATACAGCTGGCTTAAAAGTCCTTGACTTTGTACTTTTTTTCGCGGTCGTAACCAATAACTGTTCAACCGAAACAGTTATTGGTTACGAGCGCGATTGGACTTCGACTGGGATTGACGACCGTTTGTGTATGTTTGTGATTTACACGTGAATTCGTGCATGATGAATTTGCAGTCTGGATCATCATGCCTCGCCATTGTAACAATTAATACATAAACAGAGCACCAGTCTACTTAAAACGTTGCACAACATTGTCACGTGAACTTGACTGTTGCAACGACTGGGAAAGCGTGTGAGCTGACCTTTGACATTGTTTTTTCATTTTCGTTAATTACGTGATATTGTGACGATTTTTTATGTTTTTATTTTTTTTACAACAACCATCTAAAAAGTATTATATGTTATCCCACATCACTAAATTACGTAAATAATAAGACGGTGTGTCCCTCTAAGTTTTATGGCTTCCTCTTGTATAGTTATTTTGTTTATGAAGAACCTAAGAGCCTTTATTAGGTATGGATGTGAAACTTTATAAATGTTAATAGTAATAGCAATAGTAAAATTGTATTAATTTCTCGAGGCCGGTAAATTGACCAATAATGTTCACCTACCACAAACATGGTATACCCATAACTATAACATTTTACTGAATAGTTTTACAAGACTGTTTATGACTGATGTGATGTCTTTGCTATGATTTAACAACTATTCAAAGAAAACTAGGCCTACATCATGATTGTGAAATACTATACATATTATCTCCAATTGCTTAAAACGTTTCATTGATCATATAGTGTTGATTGATTCTGAATTTGGACCGTACATCTACAAATGTTGCCCGTCATGATACGGCGAAGCAATTGTGTGTCTACATACATCGTATTAATGTATGTGTTTGATTTAACCTAGCGCATGAATGCAATTATCTTTAACTTTCTAAATAAGATAATAAAGTATTGCCCAACCAATTACTATTGATCGGCTGAATTTCCACATAAGCACTAAGTGGTGTAAATTGTTTGCACGGAGCCACCGATTTCCCTTAATTTTAATCAAACTACACTAAATTATATTCTTACTTATCAAAAAGAATTAACCGAATAAATACAGCAAAAACAAAAGCAGAATTTGACAATTCTAAGGGCTTAAAAAGGTGTCCAACAATGAAAGGATTTCACCAAAATAGTAATTGTACTTCAACTGGTCCCCTACTGAAAAAATATATTTTACAGTTTTAAAATTCACCCAACAGCAATATCGCTCTTGGGTTAAAGGTGAGAAGGAGAAACACAATTAAGAGTGGTTCGTGCTAAACGTTTTTGGTATTTGCTTTATTGTTGTTGTTTTTTTGTTTTTTTCGCTTACACTCAAAAACCTAATTATAGTGTCACAACCCCCAGTCCGTTGCACACTTAGTGCAATGTGTCCTCGATTTGCTACTCAACAATCGACTTGCCAAGGGAAACTATGGACCGATGTTTAGTGACAACAAACTTTAAAGTTAAAAACAAGAACATTAAACAGTGAGTTAGGGATGAGGATAGGAGGGCTAAGAAGATTCTTAATAAGTGATTTGGTAAACACCTGGTCGGTTTGAATAATTCTGCAGACACAGAGAACCCTTTTAGACATTTACCATGTAACGTCTCAGCAAAATTACGTTGAAATGTCAAGACACATAACCATGTATGTTTGTTTCCTGCCTGCAGTTCAGGGTATGGCGTGTGAGATTCATACGGCGTCCATGGGCTGTTCAAGCAGACACATTTAATAGCAGTAAGTAGAACGTCAGTCACGGATGAAGGTAAATCTTAAAAGGGTGTTTTTTTTTTCTAGGGTAACCTTTTTTGGGGGATGTGCAAACGTGTTGTTGCTAATTAGCTGTTTCAATTATTATGCAGAGCTCATTTTCACAAAGCACTGAGATTATCCATAAGATGAGTTGTCAGAATTACCATTTCGCTTTTGTTTTGTGACAATGCAGTTTGGGTAGCAGTTAAGATTAATCCTAGCTCTTTATGAGTTTCACTTTTTCACATACGATAAACACCACAGAGGAAGAGTCCTATGTAGGGCTAACCTCGGTCTGTGAAATAGGGCCATAAATTATGAACAAGCCAGTATGTAGCAGCAACATTTATTAAACCTAATTTATGTTAACACTACACAACAATTATTTAGTCTTCAATGTTGAGAGAATGATTCATATCACAGGAGTAACTAGATAAACTGCCTACATTCACGTGTTTCACCAAAATATATATATATATTAAACAGTTACAATAGGTGAATCGAAATCACGTGAACAAAGAAAATAAATTTCCCTCCCCTCTCCCCTGCCATTTTGAGGAAAAAGGTTATTATTCAGTTTCTGCAATACTGGAAACCACAAGTATATAGGGCCTTTAAAAAAAAAAAAAAAAAAACTTTTGCTGTTTGTTTTGTAGCGACCTTGTGAAAGAAGATTGACAGTCGTTCACTTAAAAAAAAAAAAAAAAAAAAAAAAAAAAAAAAAACGCCAATTTATGTTTTACAATTGACCAATAAACAAATAAACCTCTCACTGAGCCGATTGGAAAATACATTACATGGAACTTACTTAGCTACTGGTGGTATTCCCCTGCCTGCTTCGCAAAGCTTCAAAACGTGGGCCATTTTTATGTAGTTACTGGGTGATTGAAAACTTGGATAGTCATTCGGACTGCGTCAGTTATAATGATCAATGTTTGCGTTTTTTTTTTTTTGATGAATGTTGCTTTAAAAACTTACAGTACTGTGTAGCTAGCTATTATTCGCCTTCAACTTCATGTTAAGTGCAATGGACGGATAATCTATTCATAAATTCACAGTCTTCTTGATTACGGGGTATATCTTTAAAGGTAAGTTAAAAAAGAGGAGGTCGTAACGAGATAGTGTCAATTTTAAGATAGAAGTATAGCCCGTGTAAGTTGTGTAGTAAGACTCTCAGCTGGATTTGCATTTCAGTCTTACACGCACTTTTGTGTGTGTATAGTCAGAACTTAGAAATCCTATAAGAAAGTATCATAATAGCGCTCTGAAAACAGTCGTATTTGGATGTAGTTCTAAAGACAACCATTACATTATAGAACCAATTTGTTCTGGTCAATTTATGAAATGTAAATGTTCCGTTATTTGATTCATGTTGTGTTTGTTTGTATTTGAATAGATGTCTTGTCTTCCAAGAGCATTACGATAGACATGCCCCCAGTCGTCACAGTTTTTGAAGGTGAAGGCCCGGTATGCAAAAAGTACATTGATGTCTCCTTGCGAGCAAAATGGCCCAGTACTGTCATGGATATTCGAAGATTGGGATTTAATTGCACAGTGTGATACATTGAATACGTTTAAAAACAAAACTGTGGAATTTAATGAAGATACAGGCAGTCTAAAAATATTCAGTATAGGCCTTTCAGACGAAGCCGTTGTTGAATGTTTTGTGTTTGGAGGTTACATCCATCATAAAAATAAAACAGAAGTTAAAGTGAAAAAAGGTAAGTGTTGCTTCTAGATGTTTGCAGTTTATGGTAATAAAGCCTTCAAATACGATTGATTACGATGCCAGTTGTGTGCTGCTGAATGCGATAACACGGATAAAACGGATGTTTGTCTTGAACAAACAATTTTAAACAAATAATGTTGAATAAGGCCGATATTATGCGATAAATTAACCCAGGTTTGTACTTTTGAAAAAAACTGTTACTGATTAGTTTCTTCAGTTTCGTTTACATAATGTCCTTTCACAATGTTGATGTTTTTTTTTCTCATTGTATCAAACAATGCCACAAAAAAATGTTTAAATGTTGCTGTAAAAGTTGTTATATACTCAATTCGTTTAATCCTTATTAAATACAAAGTAATAAACCACAAGGGAAACTGACTGGGAAATTTTAGTTAAATAATTTGGGTTTGAACAAAGAAAAATTGACTGGAGCGGGACTTGAACCAACGACCTCCGGATTAGCGTACCGGCGCTCTACCAACTGAGCTATCCAGCCCTATGTTGGCGGTCTCCCTATTAGTCCCAGGTTGAATCGTAAACGTGGGTGTGATCCCTGGCTACACGGCAGTTAACGGTTGTATGGCTTCTGACTGGCACCCCGAACAAAGGTATTGACTAATAGGGAGATCTACATCAAACCTGCACTTAAAGTGAAGAGTCATAGCACTGGCTCTTCTTACAATATCAAGACCGACTCCCTATGTAGCACACCCAATGTGGTCTATGTTATATCTTGTAAAAGATGTGGACTACAGTAAGTGGGAGAGACTAATACCAAACTCAGTCTTCGCTTTGCGAACCATGTCTCTTCTATAAAGACCAAGAAACTGTACCCCGTCTCCATCCACTTCAACAGCCTTAATCACAGCGTCAAAGATGTTGAACTCATCGTGATTGAGGCTTGCAATGGTGACGACACACACCGCAAACTCAGAGAATCACACTGGATTCACCAACTCAAGACAGTCCAACCCTTTGGACTCAACGTAAACACTGGTGTTAAATAAATTGCCATCACACTCCTCCCACCTTCACTTGTTTTTTCTTCGATATAAAATAAATACAATAACTGTAAATAACAAGTTCTCTCCACTAGTCTATTTTTACGCTTTTTCTCTCGCTTACTTCATTGATACAACATAGATACAGTTATTGTCATTTACATGTTCCCTACACTTTTCTCTCTCTCAAAAAGTTTTTAAAAATCAACCTGTCTATAACCTATTCCCTATGCAGAGGTATTAATAACCTGCTCTCTCTGCAGGTTCCTCTTGCTTGGTTTTAACCTCTTACACTGATTATTCTATAATTACTTTGATCTTGCCTCCTATTGTTAGTTGCATTTTCTTATGTGGCTTGCCCTGTAATCTTACCCTTTCATGCTTCCCGCATTGTAATGCCTACAATGCGGTACCACCTTTATGGTCCAGTGATCCAGCCTTTCACACTGACCATCCTTTGTTCTCACTTCTTCCCTCTTATTGGTTCTTAGCCAGTTAATTTACAACTCTGATTGGCTATATTTTCCCGCTTTTTTCTGGATACTCTCCCTTAATCCTTTGCTCCTCTTTTTGCTATAAATGGATATGTTTGTGTTTGTTCTTGTTTATGCCTCTGACGAAGGTCCGGATTGGATCGAAAGCTAAGGCCATCTCCCCTTCTAATTTTATATATCACCGGTCATCAGGATTATCCTGTTTGCAACTATACGGTTTCAACAGACCCTCACCATTCGTAGTAAGAAACTTAATTTTCTGTTGTGGTATCCCTTCGTGGTGACCCCATTGAGTTGCTTGTCTTCTGTCTTTATTTGTTTTTACTGTATCCATTTTAATTCCCCTACTCATCACATGTTTTTTTCAGAACACCTTCAAACAATTGCATTTTTCCGTTTTTCACAGGCTTTTTTCTATTTACTTTTTCTACATGTACAGATTTTTTTAATAATCTGTCCTTTCCACAGGTTTCTTAACTTTTTCTCTTTTCATGTTTCTAAATAAACCATTTTTCCACAGGTTTCATAACTGTTTCTCTTTTCAGGTTTTGAAATTACCCTTTTTCCCACAGGTTTTCTTAACTATCCCTCTTTACATATTTCTAAATAACCCGTTTTTCCACAGGTTTCTTAACTTATTCTCTCTACATGAATTTAAGTAACCCGTTCTTTTTTCCACAGGTTTTGTAACTTTTTCTCTTTTCAGGTTTTGAAATATCCCGTTCACAGGTTTCTTAACTTGTTCTCTCTACAGGTCTTTAAGTAACCCGTTCTTTTTTCCACAGGTTTCATAACTTTTCCTCTTTTCAGGTTTTGAAATTACCATTTTTCCCACAGGTTTTGTAACTGTTTCTTTTTTCAGGTTTTGAAATAACCCGTTTTTCCACAGGTTTCTTAACTTGTTCTCTCTACAGGTCTTTAAGTAACCCGTTCTTTTTTCCACAGGTTTTGTAACTTGTTCTCTTTTCAGGTTTTGAAATAACCCGTTTCACAGGTTTCTTAACTTGTTCTCTCTACAGGTTTCTAAATAACCCGTTCTTTTTTTCCACAGGTTTTGTAACTTGTTCTCTTTTCAGGTTTTGAAATAACCCGTTTTTCCACAGGTTTCTTTAATTGTTCTCTCTACAGGTCTTTAAGTAACCCGTTCTTTTTTCCACAGGTTTTGAAACTTTTTTCTCTATTCAGGTTTTGAAATAACCCGTTTTTGCACAGGCTTTCTTAACTATCCCTCTTTACAGGTTTCTAAATAACCCGTTTTTCCACAGATTTATTAACTTGTCCTCTCTACAGGTCTTTAAATAACCCGTTTTTTCCACAGGTTTTGTTAACTTTTTCTCTTTTCAGGTTTCTAAATAACCCGTTTTTCCACAGGTTTCTTAACTTGTTCTCTCTACAGGTTTCTGAATAACCCGTTCTTTTTTCCACAGGTTTTGTAACTTTTTCTCTTTTTAGGTTTTGAAATAACCCGTTTTTCCCACAGGTTTCTTAAAATGTTCTCTCTACAGGTCTTTAAGTAACCCGTTCCTTTTTTCCACAGGTTTTGTATCTTTTCCTCTTTTCAGGTTTCTAAATAACCCGTTTTTCCACAGGTTTCTTAACTTGTCCTCTCTACAGGTCTTTAAATAACCCGTTCTTTTTTTCACAGGTGTTTCACAGGATTTTCATAACTGTTTCTCTTTTCAGGTTTTGAAACTACCCTTTTCCCCACAGGTTTTCTTTACTATCCCTCTGTACAGGTTTCTAAATAACCCGTTTTTCCCACAGGTCTCCTAACTTGTTCTCTCTACAGGTCTCTTATTAACTCTTCGTGACACCATCAAAAAAAAAAAAAAAAATCACACACTTATGCCATCAGGCACTTTTCAAGTGTCCGTTTGATATTTTGCGTGTAATACGTGTTTTTGAGAACACAATCATGTTTAAATCGCCCAAACTATTGGATATAGACCCTTGTGACTAAATACAATAAATTCAAGCAACATTTCATTTTGAGTCCACGTACTTTCCATGTTGCTAATGTGACCATGCACGGGAGAGATGACGTGGGTAGCTTAGTTCTGGCAGTACGACTCAACACAAAATGGTTGATAGCTGTATTAGACCACTCGTCCACCTTAGTGAAATTCAGAAATATTTCATTCTTAAGTCCAAACTAAGTGGTCAACCAACCGAGCACGATGCACAGTCATTTACCAAGGCTATGGCTGTGCTGAAGAGGTTGTATGGGGACATCGGGATCCTCATCAGAGCCAAAATTGAAGAGATTACATCATGGCCGAAACTAAGAGCCCACGACTCCGAGGGGTTCGTTGAATTTGCATCAACCGTCTCAGCGTTAGTCACTCAACTCCAGAGTGCTCCAGAGGGACAGGCTGAGTTAAAGGCCAACTCAACTGCTTGTATTCTGTATAGCAGACTTTCCCCTACTCACCAAACCACATTCTTGAGATGTATGCAGAAAAAAGATGTGACAAATTTCTCCCTCAAAGACATCAACAAGTGGTTACAAGAAACGTCAGAAATATCTCGCAAAATAATGCAATTGGCAGATAACAGACCAACTGAGTCTCAGATGACAAACCGAGCCAAGCGAGGAAAAGGTGCAGTCGCATTCTATTCCAAAACCAGAACGAGCAGCGTTCAGTCCAGTACTGCTCTCTCATCAAAACCAGAAAAAAGCGATGCCCCCAAACCGCGACAGCAAGACAAGAAGTTCATCCGGAAATGCCCACTTTCTTTTCAGGGCATGCAGAAGCCGACATTGAATAGTCATTACTTCCACTGGTGGATGTTACATGATCTGTATCATCAACTGGATGCTGTGGAGTGGTACGTATTGGTCCAAACTCCACTGAAGAAGCATAACTTGTCTCTGACACATGGCTTAATGCATCATCATCATCATCATCATCATCACTAGAATCACTTTCTGCATTTGACAATTCAACTTTATAATCTGGATCATTATCGTCAGCGGCAGAACCCACACTTTCAGCATCACTTAGAAGATCCTCATCCTCCTCAAGGCTGCAAACTGTTACCTCGTTTCTAGAACCAGGAAGAGCAGATTGACCATGCCCAGCAGCATCTTCAGGGAAACTTTCAGAATCAACAAAAGACTGATCACATTGGGAAGTCTTAAGAGCAGGACGTTTAGATCTATTGACTACTTCAGCATCATTTAGAAGATCCTCCTCCGCTTCATAACTGCAAACTGTTACCTCGTTTCCAGAATCAAGAAGAGCAGATTGACCATGCCCAGCAGCATCTTCAGGGAAACTTTCAGAATCAACAAAAGACTGATCACAATGGAGAGGAGGGGGAGGTGAGGGGGAGAGAGAGAAAGAAAAACACAATAAATAAATAAATAAACAATAGTATTTGTAATAATAATAATAATACTAATAATATTAATAACAATGCTAATAATGGTAATACTAATAATTGATAGGGCGGGTGCATTAACCATCACTGACAAAACACGTCTAAGTTACTATGTTATGTCATTTCTTTTTCTAATGGAACTTTAACTAAATTATACTTTTGAAAGTTTTTATATCCTTATCTGTGACATTCCTTTCAGTTAACAAAATACTAACCACATTTTTTTTCCATTGCAGGAAAAAAAGTATTGATTACTATGTCTGCAATCATATTCCCTCTCATCTGCCTCCTGTGCTGTTATCAATTCTCCTTTGTACTCAAGCAAAAAGTCTCCTTTTTCGAATGGTTTGGTAGTAAATACTCCCCATCCTGTAAAAAAGATGAAATATCAAGCATTTAACTGCCATATAAAATCAAAATGAAATTCTTAAAGGAATAAAATAGCAAAACCTCAAAGAGGACTAACAAATAAATGGTCACACAGCAGTGGCATAGCTGGCTAAATATAAATAAGTTTAGTATTAAACCTCAGATTGTATGCTAGGGTAATATGACAATTCAAATGACATTGAAGTTGGGTCACTGCCATGGTCTTATTTCAAATAAATTGTGGGTATTAACAAATCAAAATTTACTAGGGTGGAACTTGGACATCTGCAACCTCTGGATTGGTACGAGCTATATATCCATTGATTCATCTAGCTCTATAACGGTAGTCTCTATTTTAGTCAACATCTTTGTTAGTGGCACCGGACAAAAGTCATTCAACCTTAAATTTTCCTGTGGCAGGGATACTAGTAATATTTTCCTGTGGCAGTTAAAATACAACATGGGGAGAGGCAGTAAGAGGACACCATAAGGGGATGCGACTCTTTTCCACAATTAATATACAATTGTGATAGACTGCAAGGAAAACTGACTGTGAACATTTTAAGACAAATTTTGGGTGAACAAAGAAAAAAAGAGAGAAAATCTTGTACTTACTCTTCCACAAATCAGAACAATTCTCGAATCGTACGTCCTCGTTTCAACTTTCAACCACTGATCAACGTGTAAACCTATGACGTGTGTGTTCAACGCGCGCGAACCGTGGACCCTAGACTGCCAAGCTCAGTAGTACGCATGCGCATCCTGTAGACAAAAGAGGGCGCTGTTCGAAGCAGTACACACTGGGTCGATAACGGCACACACAGGGCGCACAGATGCTGATGACTTCCTGCATTCAAACGTGGACAGGTTTCAGATTGGCACGCAATTTACAGAGCGCCCTCTGGAAACGATAAAAGTACCGCCCGTGACTAATTGAAAGCGCGGACCGTCCCCCATTGCAAGTGCGTCCACGGTTGGAAGGTCTAATTCTTTGAATGCGTCCTTGTTTGGCGGTGATTACAGAAGCAACCCAACGCGCACCAAACACAATGTTTCAAACATTTTTTGAAAATGTACAAACTTTGAAAATTCACTGCGAAGCAGATTGTCACGGATTGTCTATAATTTTGTTTCGCTTTTTAACAAAAGGGCATTTATGGATGGGAATAAAAGAGTAGTGACTCGTTCTTAAACGGCCGTTTAAAACCTTGCAGGGTCGTGGCCGTGCGATAAAGGCCCTCGCCTTTGGCTCGGGCCTTTATCGCACGGCCACGACCCTGCCGGTTTTAAACGGCCGTTTAAGAACTCGTCGCCACTCTTTTATTCCCTTAAATTAAGTCAGCAATATAAATGCAAACGTTTGACCACTAATTTACGCTTCTAGACAGATATACAGAGTTGTTTATATTGCTGTTAGGAAAACATAACACGAACACAGGACAAGTGTTTTGTAAATATACTGTAACCAAGTGTCGAATTGTAATTAAATTGGTAAACTGATTTGTGTAGATATAACAATGTTCACCAACGTTCAATATATATGAAAGGAAACAGTTTCGTAAATATACATATCTTGCCTTATCTGCAAATACCTATATATGAAGTATCGTATTTTTGTAGGTACGATTCCAAATATATAGGACAGGTCTGATTTTTGCGTTAAGCTTCGGAAATTAAAACCAGTGAAGCAGACGCAAGAACAAAATTGACAGCCGTATTATGATTATAAATCCAATCAGAGGGGGCTTATGTAAACATGCGCTGCTTTTGTTATGCTATATATCTCCATTGTCTTAACAAAATTGTGCAACCGCTCAGCTTATTCGGTCATAATATTCTAATTAAACTCTGACACACGTTCTAGATGGTTGCCAGTCAACAGGAGTCAGTGATTTGGTTTGAAGGGCCAGGAAGAAAGACAACAACAAATTAAGAATCAAGAGTGTACATTGCGAATAGGAGATGAAAATGAAATGTCAAATTAGTAAGCTTCTTTATTAAACATAAATAAAATGATCAAACATTGTTATCTCCCTTGCAATTTGAATGAAACCTTCTTGTTAAAGGCCGTAATTTTTTTTCCGAGAAAGAACATCGTTGTCAAAAAAAAAAATATGTAAACTATTACAGTGCACTTTTGTCTTAAAGTTCCATTTACTTATATTCTGCTCCATGCGTAAGTTGCACTCATTTTAAGTTGCAGATACAATTGTTGTTTCCTGCTGTGACCATCTAACAAGGGGTTTTCTTTCATGTAACTATACATTTGACGATTTGTACAAATACGTCATTTTATATTATTTCCGTGGTTTCCAAAGCTAATTGAGCCAAACATTGGTTTCCGAACCCTAAAGTTTTAAAAAAGCCAGCGCTTAACATCGCATCTTTGCCATGTCGATCGAGCTCACAACTTTTGCACGACAAAACTGGGGAAATTAAAATAATCGGTGACAAACGTCGAACTTAAGGCACTTACGTGCATGCTAATGGCAATGTATAGAGCTGCTTAACAATTGTCTGCAAAGCAGAAATGAGCAGGATACCAGTCACGTGTGATATGGTAGTTTAGCTGGTAACCATATTCTGGTAAGCTTCATTAACTTTGCTAAGCTACCTGTTTAGCTTAAGCAGCTCTATGAAATCGTACCCTGAGTGTTCCGTGCGACATGGCAGTGATGCATTAAAACCACAATTTTGCGATCAACGTCGCTCTTTTGTCGATCTTGTTTGAGTTCGACACGGCAAATGTGTAACGTTTAGGGCAAGTTTAGTTACATCCGACCATGATATCGTGAACCATTATGTAAACGAGCTTCGAACAACACGGGGAGACTTGGCTGACTCCGGGAAGATAATCCAACATCCATTGTGTTTGATCGAACACCTTTCCAAAAGGGTTATACACCTGGTTGCCCAGGGTAGTTTTCTTTCGTTCAGACACTCATTCAGTAAATGAAAATAGGACCACCTTATGTCTTTAATACAATCGTCGTGGTGGGCTAGAAATCTGGTGAATAGTCTCTTCGATTCAGCCCCGGGTCACTCCATGTCTTTCGAGGAGTAGCACGGTATGTGACTGGACCAGGTAACGTTGCGAAGGCAGTGGACAGTTTAGTAGCAGGCTACAGCACAATTTTACAAAAGAGTCAAGTAACAACGAGACAGAAGCGTCGTCATGCACACACCACAACAAATTTATCAAAAAGCAAGACCTGTTCTCAAAGAACAAATCTACAAAGCTAGTAGATATACACATGGTGTACTGCAAACCGAATATATAGATAGTTATGCAATGAACCTTTTAAAATAAAAAGTTGTATTTATGGTAAACATTACTTGATTTCGAATACAATTGAAATAATTACTTTAACAAAAAAGAAAGAAAAAATGTGTAAAATGTATGCAATTATCGGACTGTACGCGTGCAATAACTAATTTGTTCATGCATATGTAAAAAGTATTGGTGCTTCATTTAGTCGCATAAACAACTAAATAAATTACTAGGCTCAAAGATCCACGATTCGCTGAGCAGCGCGGTCTTACGGACGGCTAAACATTCTTTATGCTGCCTATGTAGCCCGATTGCTTACAATGGTGTTGGTTTTACAAAAGCTTTGGCAGTTAGTAGTTGGACGGAAGCCAAAAAAGGCTAGCTGCCTCTTTCCCTGTCTGCTGGGCTGACCTTTATGCAAATTGCTTGTGTGAGAATTGGCCTAAATAGCTTGGAATTTGGATAAAACAAAAGTGGCGGTTTATTTCACGCTATTACGGGATGACTCACTTCGGTACAGCTTTCATATCTAATTTATTGTTGCTGCATTCATTTCGGCGACGAGTACTTTTACTACTGATTATGCACATTTCTGTTTCACTTTAGTTAGGCTTAAAATATAAATCATTGCTCGTTAGTGTTTAAAAAGCGCTCGTTATGAAGTGTATAAGGTCGGAAAGATGTTTTAAGAGCAGAATATGATGATCCACACAAATATTTATGAAATTTGTATGCATTGCGAAAAACTCCATTAAATTTTTCGAGTTTTGCCACAAAAGCTTTGAAAGTATGCATCTTTTTTCTAAGTGGGTGTGTTTACATTGAATCACTTGAGTCATTAGGTTGAGCAGTTAATATGCCTGAGACAGTCAGCAGCCCTACCGGTTTGTGGATGATCCAATTCAGTCCACTGTTTGGAAAGGATTTACAAGAAGATAACAGGGGTTAGTTGTCAGATGAAAAGGATGTTTTATTCTAGCCTTTTTTTAATAGAGCTTTCCCGTAATGAGTTTATTTGTGTAGATCTAAATTTGTGATCCATTCAGAACTCAATTACTGCTTTTAATTAAGTATGAAGATTAAACGCTTTGGCTTACACGAAGACGTAATAAACGAAATTAGTACCACAGTTTAGAAAACTTGGGATACTGGATACATATTCAACATGATTTATTTTACGACTTGCTTCAGAGACCCTTAAATAATTCAAGCCATGCCATCGTATTTCTCCCTTTAAGGAGTTGTGTACGTTTAGGTTTAGAGAAGTTTAGGTCGAAATAAATGTTATAGACAAACCGTATTGCTTACTGATTAAATAAATCCACGATTTACTAAAACTTCTGCTCGCATTGTCCTTGATAGAATTATAGTTTGTTGTTGAAATGCATGGAATTGTAAGTAGTCGTGTTAACGTAACTGAACTGATTCAAACCCAAAAATAAATACAACAATGAGATCCCTTTTACCTTCGTGGTTACACATTTCAAATACTGTTAGGCTTGACGAGTATTTTTCAGTTTAATTATGTATATAGAACTACCATTTGTGTTAAACAACCACTTCTTTCCATTTTAAAATAGTTGTGTGCAACTGCCGTTGTGATAAAACAAAATAGGAAACAAAAAGTGCACTTTCAGTAAACCATATTATGATAATGGCTTTACTTTATTTAAACAAGGAAGTCATACGGGTTTAGCACTATTTATTATGTTTGCTTACTGGGCTCTTGATAAAAAAAACGAAAACAAATTGATAAACATAAGACAATCTTGCTTAGCAGAAACAAGTTACCAGCCAATATAAGTTTACACTGTTGCCACTGGCTCCCCGCTTATTTATTGTTAACCCTTCGTGACCCCATCAACAAATTTATACACACTTAAACTTAGCAGTGTCCATTGGCCCCAATGATAAATAATTGCTGTACAATTCCTATGAGAATTCCGGGAGAGCTGGTCATTGATGATTTGTTTCTGTTTGAAAGAGACCCCGGATGGGAACAATACTTTTTTCATGCTATTTGGCTAGGTGTAGATGAGAAACTTGAATTTGTTTAGATTAAAAAATAAATAAAAATGGCGGAGTACTGATTATTTAATTAAAAACGGACTGTTTATTGCAGTACCATGGCATCACGCAGTGTTTTAAATTAATCAGTTTGCTAAGCTGAATCTTCTGCTTAACATTTAAACAAAAATGGGCCGTGGTCTTCTACTGTATATTCTTTTCAGTAGATACTCAAACAAAAGTCTTCATATTTATTTGTTCGCACAAATGATTGTCTATATAATATATGTGTCAACCAAAAATTTATGTATTCACCTTTCTAAGATCATCTTGAACAAAATCACTAAAACAAAAATGACTTTTTTAACTTTCATTTTTTGTTTAGGTATTACTTCATAGAAAGTTTTCTGCACTGCTATTTTGCTGAAATTTGATCGGGAAAATAGCCACATTTGTCCAATGTATTGTTGTCGGTGGATTCCAAAAAAAACGCTTGTCCTGATTTATTTTTCTTTCTTTTTTTTTCACGAGGAATCCGGCGATGTTTGTTAACAACTTTTCAGGAATCAAAATAATGTAATGTGGGGATGACTAATCATACAATTATTGAAAAAAAACCGAAAAAAAACCCCAAAAACATTATTGATATTACTATAGTTATTAACTCTCCCTTTAGGGGCTCCGTAAAACTGTCTTTTGAAATTGTTTTCTTTGTTTAGTTTTTTTCTTATTACCATGACTTTGTAAGATTTATACTGTTTCCCATTCACGCTATGCGAGGAACATTGCTCATTACTCATTGCCACAGCCAAAAGTAAGGATACTAATGATACTATTAAAAATAATACAACAGTAAACAAGTAAAGCTCAACTAATTTGCTGTTTTGTATTTAATAAAACTAAATGTTAGTATATTGTTTTACCTTGGTTTTCATTTCTGCTTGACAGATTTGATCCAACTATTTGTACGCTTTCTAGAGAAGGAGCTCGTCTGAAGGTTACAGTAGCTCTGTCCGTAATATTGCTGTTTTAAACATGATTGTGTTAATATAAAGCTTTTTTAGATGTTAATTTTGCATCGGGGATAAAGAATAATAATGCTGGTTTTACCCATACACCGATGTGTGTTAGCACTGTATGCTCAGGAAAAAAACTCGGGAAAGTACTGAGTCTACAGTTTTAACACATATCAGTGTAAGGGTAGAATCAAAATTAGTATACTTTCCAGCTTTTTCTTGATTTTTTAGTTGAGGTTAAAGTCTTAGTATTTTTAAAAAGCTGTGTGTATGAATTGTTTGTTTCCCAATGAAGGTGTATATTTATGTAGCTTGTTTGCCCCTCTTATACTCGTGATATGTACTAAAAATTCAACACCCTCCTCCATGATTGAAACTGACGGCCATACATTTCCTCGCTTTATCTTATTTGTTAGATCTTCATTTTAATTTTACTACGATTCGCAGCTTGCTCGTTCCTTTACAACATGCTCTCTTTATCCTATGTTCCTACCCACAAGCTTGAATGAATTGTTTTTATTTTGTAGCAATATTATTAATATAACGGGTATTAAATTAGCATCTGGGAAAACATAACGGGTGTGTCTTTGCCGATTATAACGTACATTCAGTCCTCACAGAGTCCCGCAAAAATAGTATATAACAAACAAATCCTCAGAAAACCTCTCATTCGAATGATAGCAAGAAATAAAATGAGTCATGAACATGGATATTGCACTTACTACAGGGCTACTTACGTTTGGTTGATAGGGACTCCTGAATAACAGGAAATGAAACAGAAATGTGTAAACAACAAATTAATGTAATGATGATTTAAATTATTAAACGTTAAGATTGAAAGTATCAAACCTAAATCTAACTAACCATAATAGGACAAATCCAATCAGTTTCCTGACGATGGGGAAAATGGTAGCAGCATCTTGGTATTTGTATCGTCTATAATACGCACAACCAGAAAATATAATGGTAACATCGACAATTTTACTTTGTATTTTTAAATTGTTTTGGATAAATATTGTTATTTTTGTGTTTTCCTTGGTGACACTATTTTGTTGTTTGAAGTCCAACGATTGTCGTATGGTTAAAGATGACGACCACGTTGGACATCTGCGACCTCAACAAGTAACTTATCTGGTTCTTACTGTGTTTTTGTTATAAAGCCCTAATATGACATATCTTTTCAGATATGTGTCTTTTCAAATTCGTAATTTTTGAGATACCCAAATCTCAAAATTGACAGCCAGCCTTACGTTCTTTACGGAGTCTCGATGCGACAACTAGCAGGCTTATAGCAATCAGGAAAAGTCCGGATGACAACACGGTCACTATCAAAATCACGTCTTTCCGAGCAATGAGATCCAATGCAGTATCTCCTGACCCTTTTACAGACAATTACGAGTTCAACAATTAAAATTGTTTAGCAGAGAAATGTATAACGTAAAACAGTTCTATTCAAGTCCCAAACATTTCGGGAAAACTTGTTTACTTTCATTGAGTTCCCTGCTAACTAATCCAGTTGTATTGTTGTCAGCACACTACTTCCTTTGTTATTGACCTACAATCCCGGCCAGATCTCGTTGGGCTCCCGCACCTCGGTCCCTTGCCCCAAAGTTGGCTCTCATTGCGCGGTCTGCGCTCCCATTAACATTGAGCGAGGGGACGAAAGAATGGCCCAAGTATTTTGGCCGGGATTGTCGGCCCACCTCTTTTCGTTATTGGTTCTTTATTGGTTCATTTTTTATTATTTTTCAACGGGATTCAAGGTTGCACTAAGTATTCTGGATTTAACTCACCTTGTCCCGTTTTTAATGTCAATGTTTTCGTGCCTGTTGATTCCACACCGGCATTGACGTTTGTTACTGTTGGCATTGTGATCGTTGACGGTTGAGCTTTAAAAGCAAAACAATAATAATGATACTTATAATAATAATGAATATTTTTCCTAATCAACAACAACATCATAATATTTTTTTTAAATCAAGCAGTTTAGAGACTGTCTATTTATTTTTAATAAATAAATGGCTATCACATTAAAATAAGATTGTGTGCAAACCTTTCGGACGGATGCTTTCGACCATTTGCATTTTAAATGCGGTTTGTTCAGCAATCTCCCCGCCAAGAAAACAATGAGAATAACATCGTTTTATTGAATAACATTGTTGTTTTACGTTTTAACAAAACTGAGTCTCACGAGCTTGCTTGATACACTCTCCTGACGTCTAGGTATATCCACTAAATAGTGTTATTTTCTTAGCAGGCTGAAGGTGGTTACTCGAACCAAAGTCAAGCATGCGATGTACTTTAGACTGTCCTCTGTTTAGCCCACGTAATCGTAGACATACATTTAAGGTGGTTGAACAAGCTTTCTACGCGATTGTGCCACCTCTAAAGTTAGTTCAAACCCCATTAGTAGCCTGGCTATACAGGAAACACAGATCCGCTTGTATCCTCTTTGTTACCCATGAATAAACTCAACCCCAACATTGAAGCTTAAGTTAGCCCCGGACTTAATAGTATTAATCAGATATTCGTAACAAAAATCCTAACAGGGACATAAGGAAAAGCATAAGTAAAACATCCGTTTGTGGTGTTTTCAATGCTAAGGTGGTCAAGAATGTCGATCCCACATCTCTCATGTAGTTTGTTGCTGCCGTTGACAATGGTTCACAATTGAGATATAAAGGAATTTAAATTCATTACTTTGTATGAGTATACCAACACAAACAAACTGGCCTGATATGACACCACAACTTAAATGTAGGAGGAATCACAGTACAGTTAAGTTGTACTTACAAGCATAAACGTTTTCATTTGCTGTGGTTGCTGCCGGCTCATTTGTAATTGCTATACAAACAACAAAAACAAGTTTTATTTTGTTTATAATGATAATAACAAGTAAATCAAAACAAAATAAATAAAATAACACCATAAACACAAACAAACATGTATTTAGTACAAACTGTTTTTGTTTACAAAGAAGCAGAATAATTTTGTTTTTGCAAATTGTATACTTTAGTGTCATAAAACAAGCAACCGATCCGGCATTCCAGTTTGTTTATTTTGTCATGAATTAGTTACTTTGAAAACTTACACGCAAGGACTATTGCTGTAGAATTGTAGTTCGACTTGTTGAAGAAGGAGTCGTGGACATCACATTGGTATCTCCCTTCGTCGTTAAAGTTCATGTTTCGAATTGTAAGATTACAGCTTGTCTTGCCACAATGAAGCATGTATGTTCCCGTCTGGTCCACCTCGCCAGTTGTGTTGCACGACTGCAGCACGATGTTGTTAAGTGACCACTCATAGGTACAGATTATTTGATTAGTTGTGCCGCTGTCGATCACAAAACACGATAAGGATGCATTCTCCCCCTCTTCAAAAGCAAGTTTGTCTTCAGTCTGAACACCAAAATTGGCTTTAATGCAATGCATAGTGATATTTTAGTTTACAGACAGAACTATTTTGCAAATGTAAGTTTACAAATAATATATTGGAAACATGAGGTTTGAAATGTGGCACGTTGTTTCAAGGTACAATAGTGACGTAGTAAGGACAACGTGTCAGCATAACATTAACAATAAAAGAAGAACACAAAACAGACTACAAATAACTATCTCTGCGTGTCACCATCAAACACGTTTCTACACTCGGACAGCATGCCTGAGTAACAGTTGGATATTAGCGTGCAAACATGTTTTTGTAGAGAACCCAATTACTTTTAAATCACCTAAAACATTTGTTATAGACCCTGTTAACTATATACAATCAAGGCAGGTTAAGTATTTTGAGATAAGCCCACATCGGTCTCTTTGTAAAGTTTATACCAATATTGCCCGATCAACAATTGCTTTGAATAAAACCCATTAATTACACAACTAAGCAAGAACATCACGATCTCTTAAATCTTTCCAGAGGGTCGTCCGTCAAGCCAATCCTAAGCAATCAGGGTAAGACCAAGAGCTTAAAATAGTGAAGAAGCATTGTGAAAAAAAAAAAAAAAAAAAAAAAAAAAAAAAAAAAAAAAAAACTTGTGGTTTGTTCCACCCAATATTGGCTATACTAGTACAAAAGCTGTGTATTTTATGTATTTAATTCCTATGAGAATTCCAGGTGAGCTGGTCATTGATGTTTTTTTTTTTTTTTAGTGACAAACAAAAACCGATGGTATTAAACAAGTTAGTATGCTGTTTAGCTAGGTAAAGTTTTTAAACATGGAATTTTCTAGACAGGAAAGAAAAAAAAAAAAGATAACCAACTTTTTATTTAAAATCAGTTACTCATTAAATGGGCGATATAGTGTCATTGAAGGCCAATCAATGTTTCGTTCGAAATGATGCAAAAAACGCTGCAAACCTTTACAATGTTAACAAGTATCGTCAAATCACAAGTAAATTCAAGTTACAAGCCAAATGTTTAAAACAAGTCAACAGTCTCATATTGTCCCGAAGTAAGCCCACTCCAATAATGTTATGAAAAAAATGTTATGATCAAAAACCTGTTTTGAAAAAAACAGTCAATAATAATTAGTTCTATCCACAGATTATTCACCCACTTGTCTGCATATCCGTGCAGATTTAAAATTCGGCCTTATGACAAAAGCACTCAAAAACAGCGGGATGCCGGCAGACGCATCGTTGCCGAAGAATCAATATTGCCACAAGTAAAGTGCAGGCTAAAACCATTTGATTAATATTAAAACTGGCGTGACATGACAACCCTAAGGCAACAATTAGCATTCCATATGAGGGCATTGCCTGAAAAGCCTTGCATGACAAGTCCGAATAGTTGTTTCCTGATTCACCATAATAATTCGATGGTAAACATTTTAAAGACAAACATCAGTCTCATTAGTTTGCCGCCATTCATGTATTTGTAGGCACCCTTATCATAACTTGAAGAGGCAACACTTACCCTTTTTCACTCTAACTTCTGATCTATTTTTCTTGACGCCACTTAGTCCAAACACCACACACTGAACCACAGCCTCATCTAAAAGACCCATATTCAATATTGTTAAATTGCCATTGTCTTCGTTAAACTTCACAGTCTTGTTGTTTTTGAACATCGCCACTTTATCACACCGTGCAATTTCATCACCAATTTTGTTTTCTGATTCGTCTACCAAAATCCACGACTGCAATAATCCATCTTGCTCGCAAGGTGATATCAATGTTCCATTTGCATACCGAACCTTGCACTCCAAATCGAAGTCTTCACCTTCAAACACTGTGACGACTGGGGGCATGTCTAACTTGATGTTCCCGAAAGTGATGACATCTTATCAAAACAAATAATAACTAGACACTAAGTGTTTGTGAACAAACACAAAGCTGTTCCGTTTAGTTGTACTTTGATTAATTGATCCAGACATTTAAAGTGAGCCTAAGTTCAAGATTGAACGATATGGTTCCATTTCCGGTTGACCCGGAAATAAAGGTCAACATGGGGTTACGGTAACCCAAGGCTTATCTTCAATGCTCAAAGGGTTTATAACTGGAAAAAAAAGAAAATCGGCTGTGTTGTTCTTGAGATATGGTCCCACTTCCGGTTGACCTAGAAGTAAGGTCAACATTGGGTCACGGTAGAACAAGGCTAATCTTCAATGCTCAAAGACTCTATCACTGAAAAAAATATGAAAATGGGTTGTGTAATTCTTGAGTAATGATCCCACTTCCGGTTGACCCGGAAGTAAAGGTTAACATGGGGTCATGGTAACCCAAGTTCAATATTTAATGCTCAAAGGATATATAACTGAAAAAAGTTTGAAAATCGGTTGTGTAGTTCTTGAGATATGGTCCCACTTCCGGTTGACCCCTAGTAAAGGTCAACATTGGGTGACGATTTCCCAAAACTAATCTCAAATGCCCAAGGAGTCTATAACTGAAAAAAAGTTTGAAAATTTGTTGTGTAGTTCTTGAGATATGGTCCCACTTCCGGTTGACCCCTAGTAAAGGTAAATATTGGGTCACGATTTCCTAAAGCTAATCTCCAATGCCCAAGGAGTCTATAACTGAACAAGTTTGAAAATCGGCTGTGTACTTCTTGAGATATGGTGCTGCAAAGATTAACTACTTAAATATTCAAATGAATCAATTAACACGTTGACTGCCGGTCATAGATTCGTAGGGCGTTCCCATTTGCCAAGTGTGGCGCACATGAGCGCATACCAAGTAGGTACTTTTTTGGTGTCTACATGTTGTAATACAAAATTCTAAGCATGTATGTCCTCACCACTGCCAGAAGCGTATCTGTTGCGTTCTCAGTGATGCCAGTGTATTCAATTAACAATACAAAAACCTTTCATTCTCTACGAGTATACTCCTAGTGGCAGAATCCGTTACACCTGCTACTACGAATATACTCGTAGGCAGCAGTCAACGTGTTAAGAATGTTTATAAAAATTTACATTTAGAGTTAAGCTTATGTTAAAAAAATGTAGCGCCCGGGACAAAAGCGTCGAGCGCACCGGGCAACAGAATCACGACGTACATGTACACATGCACAAGCCACCGTTTCAATACGCTATAGATCGATTTTTTTGTATAAACAGTGTGCAGCGACTGGTACCCAGAAGTCGGCTATTTCGTTACGGCATTTCGCGTGCATTTTTCTCTGTGTCGCAGGGCATCCTGACTACATTTTTAGTCGATGAATGGAACCTTGTCTCCAAGCCATTGGTGTCCGATTTGTCACTGAATCGTTAATTATCGTGGAAATTGTTCTACTTTGATAAGTTTTAATGACCAGGAACATCTCTTATTAAAAGCAATTAACTTTTCAAAACAGTTTATGTAATTTAGGAAACTAATTCGTAATTTTAATTGAAAATATCGTGTTTTTGACTGTCAAAACATTTGCACTTTCAGCGCCAAGTGTTTTGTACACAGAACAAAATCGCGCCACAAATGACGTCATTGATGACGTTTTATGATTTGTTTTGCCACGCTGCGTAGCTTCATAATAAGACGAGTCATATTTGAAAACAGTTTGAGGATCATACATATACTTCTTGAGATATGGTGGGAACAAGATTGCCTAATTAAATATTCATGTCATTATAACTCAGCTAATTAATGAAGAATTTGAACAATAATACTCTTAACATAATTTCATGTACTAAGCTTCAGTTTGATATAAGAATTAAGTCTCCCATTTTTAATATTTTAGAGATTAGGTTCGTACAAAATCGTGTCCAAAGGCTATGGCAATTTTGACAGAAAAAAAGAATAATAATAATAATAAAAATAATAATTCAAACAAAAACAAAACATGTTCCGACTGCTAAGTCGGAACAGCTAATAAACACAATAAATACAAATAGTTGAAGGCTTTTGATGATATTTGTTCTTGTAAATATGTTTTTTTTTTTCTGCCCAAACGTCGATCGGATGTATGTACATTTTCAGGTAGCCATTAAATTAATTGATCGTGTTAACGTATTGTTTGTATACAAATAAAAAAAAAATCCTTAATCTTAACAGTGTGGTAAAGAGTTTGTTTTCTTTAATTAACATATTTGTTTTGTAATAAATTCTAGATTTTGGTTTCCTTTGTTGTTGAGGTTGTTTTCAATGCGTTTTAATCATGCTGTTTTCATAAAATAGTGTTTGAGGAACACAACACTTGTTTTACTTAAAACAAATATTTTTAACAATCTTTTGATTTATGCATTTTTGTTAACGAAACAAATGTCCACATTTTGTACTCAACATAATTGGTGCATTATAACATACGCACACCGTTTACTGGCAACGTAATCTTCATTATTTATTGGGAAGCTGACAATGTTTTTTATTTATTTATGAATCGAGTGGTAGTAATTTTATGTGAGGGGATTAACATTGATATCCCATATAGCTCAAACACGTCGATCGGAGCCGGCAAAGACGAAGAAATATATTGTTTTATTATTTGTTCCTTAATTTTTGAACTATAAAAACAATTTTAAGCAGTAAATTTGATCAAATATCACTCAATCAGAAAAACAAATACATATAGTTTAAAAATGAACCCTTTTTACTGTGACTCACCTTTAAGAATGTACACACATAGTAACACGAATTTAAAATTCCGGATCATTCCTCAGTCCATTGTTTGAATGAAATGAGGAGATGTTGAGGCATCAGCAATTACGGTACACTGTGAAATAAACTTCCGTATTAAGACCCCCGTATCTGTAAAAACGACAACCTTGTTTCCACGAAGTAATCTATCGTACAGACCTTCCGATTGCAACGTCACAGCCCAAGTTTTTGCCAACCTATACAAAGATGAGAACAACTTTTTAAAATATAAACAAATTACTACATATTTAAATGATAACATTATAAAATAAAAAACAACCTAACATGACAATGTAATAAAATAAAAAACAACAAATATATATATATATCTGTAATCACATGTCATCAAAACAAATCGTTTTGCATTTGTGTACAACTGGGTGTGAAAGTTGTTCTAAACCGTAACCCGCTTGCTCTTTCACTTTTGGTTCAAGGAGGAAGCTCTAAAAATACAAAATCATAACTCCCGAACCACATGTCATTATAATTAACTGTTTGCTGTTGTTAGGATTTGGTAAAACGCACAATAAACTCGAAGAACTTTGACCCAAAATAAAGATTTGATAAGTCTAGATTTCAATATACTTGCTGGAAATAATTTTTAAGGCATTTTTATTCATTATTTTCGTTCTTTTGGCTTAGTCCATCGTTACTGCGATCGGCATGCATTTTCGTGTGCACACGTTTTGCAGCGCTCTAAGTTGAGCTCTGGTTACTTGAAACTGATAAAGATAGGGCAATTAATTATAATTGAGGGGATTGTTGGGTGATGGGGGGGGGGTAAAGAAAGAGGACTATCCCTTCTTTACAGCGTCTACAGCGTCCTTTATACCATAATTTTTTTATCCGGCGTACTTATTAAATTTTCTTTTGCAAAGGGAATTTCTTTGCACGTATTGGATTTTCAAAAACGTGTGAAAACCTCCATTTCCATACCGCTAAATTACAAAGGAAAAACAAACATTTACAACTTTTGAGCACAACTGCTTTACAACCGACGCGCACTCATTCGTTAGTGAGCTACTTTCGATAACGTCGTGATGCAATTATTCATGTAAACGGTCGTTGAATCGCCGAGCAGAAACCAATGTTGTTGTCTTTTTCTCAACAACTTTTTTAATGCTAAATGAAGTTCTGCTTTCTTATTATACGACAAACACACACACAAGTAATTTTCTCACGGTCGATAAAACTGGAAGCGAAAACAAGAGTAAAAGTGTTGTATGATCTACTTTTTGGTTTCTTCTTTCCATAGAACGGATAACCTTGATAGTAAAGAAGTACTGGGGGATGTTCATCAATGATCACCCCTACCCCATCGTCTATTTTGTAGTTGTCTTTTGAAATACGTAAAGGGGTCATCGTTAAATTTGTTTACAACTTACGTTTGAATAGTAGGTAGCAAAACATTCAGAAAAAAGGCTAATTCTCTCAACATTATTGACGAAGTAATGTTCATGTGGATTATTAACAAACGGACAGACAGTTTATTGTTGATTGGGATTGGTAGTTAGCAACACGTACACCGGCAAACCACTTTGCTTATTTTAACAAAACATAGAGAATTGTCATACATAGACCCAAAAATACCAACATCGTTCCATGGGTGATCGATATCGCCGTGCATTTTTCCCCCAGCATGCCTTGCTCGCTCACATTAAAATGTGCTAGAATCTGGCACTTTTCCTACAGGCCTGTGGCCGATCCACTCTACGCGCCTGCTCATGTATGGCAACGTCCAGCAAAGGCATCAATATAAAGAGCAACTGGTCCCCTCTAAAACTTCCTTGATCGTGTGATATGTCTAGTGATCTCTATTATATTGACTGAATAGGACACACTGCCCAATAAGCGTCAATGCGAGCGTATTTAAAAAAAAGTTTGAAATTTTAAAGTAGCGGTCGTCAGACCATTTTGTTAGCAAAGCAATCTTATTCACGTTTTTGCTGGTGCAAATTGTTTTCTTCATCATTTACTCATTTCTGCTCAGTTTTTGAAAAAGTTGTAAAACAATTGTTATTCAAATACAAAAATGGTGCACTGTTGCGCAGTAAGAGGTTATCGGAAAGCCAGACTCACAAGACCCAACTTTATAAAGCCGTTAAGCAAAAAACACTGCTGAGCAATTTTCTGTGGTAAGCATAAAATCAGAGGGGCACCAGTCTTAACAAGGCAAACTTTATGAAATTTTGGCTAGTAACCAGTTTATGCTAAGCAATATTTGTCTGTTTTTAGCAAGTTTTTGTGCTTACATGTTTTATGCAATTGGACCCATAACTACATAAAATGTGATTTTACATTCACCAAGTAAGTGTTGTAGTCTGTATTTATTATATGCTTAAAGTATACTTTGACTGGTTTAACATTATTCTTTATTCTTCTTGTCAGATTTGTTGAATCACCGCAAGATCCTAACCGCATACCGATATCTTCATTGGAATAGATTCCTCTGCTTGTTTATTTTATTCAACAAACTCCTTCGTTTTAAGGAAGGGGTCGTCGGACGTTAACGTAAACTTTACCATGGATATGCCTACTTGTTTTTTTTTAGGTTTTATGTACGTTTGTGTGTGAGCAAGTCCCATGCGCGTGCGTGTCTCTCTTGTAAACCGTCCTCAGCGTGTACACTGCGTGTCGCACCGTTGATCATCGAAAGTCTGCGAACGCGATCGAAGTGTACTTTCCAGTCAATGAAATATAGATCAATTTACGTCATGTGCATAAGGTCTATTGTAATCAATCAGAGTGACCGTGTAAAATCGTTTTTTTATCTGAAATGGAATCTCGTCAAAATTCTTGCCTTCTTACACGCGCGTACAAAGCGTCCTAGAAGCGCCATACGAGCGCCCGGACGTTTGTAAGCGTCGTGCATGCAAATTCATAAATACCCTGGACAGTTTCGCTATTCCTATTGGTGGAGAGCTTGTCACGTGGGGGTGTTTAAGAGTAAGGGACTGTAAATATCAAACATAGGGTGGCCACGGTAAAACATTTTTTTTTTCTTACTTTCATGTTTGATGGACCTTTGTCCCAAATTAACAAAAATAGTAAAACTTCAACAAAAAAAGCTTTGATGCCATGGCAACAGCCAAATTAAAATTGTAGGCTTATTTTGCCATATTTTCAATTTTTGAATAGTGAAATTTGTCTATTTTCAAGGCCTCGCTACCATTAAACTGGATATAGAAAATATTGTCTTTAAAAGTCATGGGAAGGTGGGTCCTTAGAGGCTGCATTGAATGTATAAAAATAATCACCAGCTATGCGGGTGGGTTATACCATTCATTTCAAATAGGGGTAATTTTTTTACTTTTTCAAATTATGAAAATATACCATTTTTTGACAGCTTATAACCCCTATGGTAGTGCTCCAATTTAAATGTCGACCACATATTGTTGAGATGATATATTGGTCTTGTGAAGAAAAAAAATTAGCTTGGGGAAAATGTTTTCTTTTTCGCAATGATGCCGTACATTTTCCAGTTGTTTTCGAAATTCACTGCAAAGTCAACCCCACTTTAAATTCTATAAAAACGAAATTTAAACTTTGTAAGTAATATTTATTGAAAAGAAAATAAATTTTATAATAAGTTAGATCAAGTATAATGGTCAGTTACTAAAAAACACACACTAGAGAGTTGCCATAACTGGGGCAAGTGGGGGGGGGGAGATTCAATGTTTGCACTGCCTTCAATAATTTCTTAAACCTGCAGCTAGTCAACGTGAGATTTGCTAATTTACCCTAACATTGGGGTCAAACTATTATAACTTGGCAACATTTGTTGTTACTATGGCAACAACTTGGTAACAGTGGTTTTAAAATGTTTTAATTGTATTTAAAACCCAATGTGCAAGGTCATTATACTTTTGCCGCCAATGAGAAAGGTACAGTATGCCCAATGTTCAGTAACTTTAAGCTATATGCCAGCAACTACTGTCATATTGCAGCAACGCCGGCAAATTAATATATTGTCAGCTCTTTCAAACACTTTTTTTTATATGTACATACCCCCCAAAAAATAAATAAATAAATAAATAAATACATAAATAAATAAATACATAAATAAATAAATAAATAAAAAAATAAAAAAATAAAATAAAACAAAATAACAAATAAAAAATTCAATTTGCTATGGAATCCTGCATCAACTCCAAATTTATACTGTACATGTAGTGTCCTTTTCTACTTGAAACAGGTACATCCCCAAAAAGATTGTTAAATTATATGGTGATTTCTTGTTCTTCTTCAACCCAGATGTACTATTGCGGAGGTGTGACAAAATCTCTTTCAGTTTTTTAAGTTTTGAAGCTTTTTGTAGCCAGTTGCTTCTTTCTTACAATCGCACACAAATTAACGTCATCAGCACAAAGAGGATGCCTGAGGGAGAGAGAATCTTCAACAATTTATGCATCATTTCAATGTTCATTTTTTTCTTCTGCGGGACTTGGAACAGCATCATAATATTCTGCTTCAGCAACAGCTGATGCAGGATTCCAAAGCCAATTGAAATTTGCATTACTGTTCATCACATTGGAAAGTCTGAAATTTGAGCTACAACTGGGTTGTGTGTTCGTTGTTTTGTTAAAAAAAAAAATATATATATATATATATATATTTTATTTTATTTTATTTATTATTTATTTATTTTTTTATTTTTTTTTTCTGGGGGGGAGTATGTACATATAAAAAAACTTGGTTTGAAAGAGCTGGCAATATATTAATTTGCCGGCGTTGCTGCAATACCATTTGTTGCTGGCATATAGCTAAAAGTTACTGAACATGGGCATGCTGTACCTTTCTCATTGGCGGCAAAAGCTTAATGACCTTGCACATTGGGTTTTAAATACAATGAAAACATTTTAAAACCACCGTTACCAAGTGGTTGCCACAGCAACAACAAATGTTGCCAAGTTATAATAGTTTGACCCTAATGTTAGGGTAAATTAGCAAGTTTCATGTTGACTAGCTGCAGGTTAAAAACATTATTGAAGGCAGTGCAAACATTGAATCTCCCCAGCCACCCCCCACTTGTTCAGGTTACGCCCCAGTTATGGCAACTTTCTAGTGTTTTTTTAGTAACTGACCATCATATTTGATCTAATTTAATATAAAATTGATTTTCTTTTCAATAAATATTACTTACAAAGTTTTAATTTCGTTTTTATAGAATTTAAAGTGGGGTTAGCTTTGTGAATTTTGAAAAACAACTGGAAAATGTACGGCATCATTGCGAACAAGAAAACATTTTCCGCAAGCTATTTTTTTTTCTTCACAAGACCAATATATCATCTCAACAATATGTGGTCGACATTTAAATTGGAGCACTACCATAGGGGTTATAAGCTGTCAAAAAATGGTATATTTTCATAATTTGAAAAAGTAAAAAGAACACCCCTATTTGAAATGAATGGTATAACCCACCCGCATAGCTGGTGATTATTTTTATACATTCAATGCAGCCTCTAAGGACACACCTACCCATGACTTTTAAAGAAAATATTTTTTATATCCAGTTTAATGGTAGCGAGGCCTTGAAAATAGGCAAATTTCACCATTCAAAAATTGAAAATATGGCAAAATAAGCCTACAATTTTAATTGGGCTGTTGCCATGGTAACAAAGATTAAGTTTTGTCCACATTTGTTACTTTGAGGCAATGGTCCATCAAATATAAAGATATGAAGGAAATCCATTTTTTGGCCGTGGCCAACATTTTCCAAAAATCTTTGATATTTACAGTCCCTTACTCTTAAAAGGTTTACAAAGACATAGGTAGAGCTGTTTAAAACCGGCTGGCTTCGCGTGTTGGGCGCGCAAGCTCATGTACGCCAATTCAATTACGCGGAACAGAACATAGCTAGTAGTACCAGCGCGTAGTCTATTTTTACACGCGCGCACTCACAACCCAACGCGCACCAAACAGCATGTTTGAAACATTTTTTGAAAATGTACAAACTTCGAAAATTCGCTGCGAAGCAGATTGTCACAGATTGTTAATAACATGTTTTCGCTTTTTAACAAAAGGGCATTTATGAATGGGAATAAAAGAGTTGTGACTCGTTCTTAAACGGCCGTTTAAAACCTGGCAGGGTCGTGGCCTTTCGATTAATCTAGATTTCCAGGGTACTTGTCTAGTTAGCTAGGTAAATGTTTTTGTAAATATAGTAATAAACGTAACACCTAAGCAATGACTGTATTTTAACGGAAGTATGCTCTCCTTTTTTCTCTCTTTGTTTAATCTCTGGTCTCCATCAACCCCACCTAATATGAATGTCTACCTCTGTGCACCATATACTTGGGAATCATAAGACGCCTGTAGGGGAATACAGCTGTTTCTCAATTGTCTTTCGAGGCTAACAATTGTGTAATAACTCCTCTTCCCCTACAGGTGTAGGTTTGTTTAAGCTTGGTGTCTGTTACTTTGATAACAAAAACGTCCACGTGTCATACAAGTCTCAAACACGCTTCCTATAGCAGCTACAAACTGCCTTGGATAAGGATGCTTGATGATTGCTATCAAACCAGGCTGCAGAGCAATCCAATCCCTGATGATGTGCAAAGCTGCATTATGTACAAATCAATGGCAGCTTTCCCAAAAAGATTAGTGTTGAGATTAACACTTGCAGATTAACAAATACAAAAACTGTTTATGTTTATGGCTAAAGTATTGATATATATTTTTTTTCCTTGGCGGAATTATGAAAACAAAATAAACAAATCTACTTATTTAAAAATTCACAATGTGTTATAAATTTTAAAAACCATGACCTGAACACACTCAACTAGTGTATGTATGTAGACTACAAAATGGCTAAGCCGATACCAGTGTTAAGAACACAGTTAATTTGTTTATCTCATATCAAACTTTTATTACAAAGGTTAATTTCGTTCAATGTTAGGCTACAAAACATAATTTACAACAAATAAATCCCAATACGCTTAGGCAATTTAAAGTCAAACATATATTTTTGAAAAAAGTATATTAATAAAATCGTCAACAGCGCCAAGAAGTGCCCAAAAGTCCCCTAAGCAAATAACCTTAATGCTTGGAGAAAAATCCGTGTTCGAATTTAATAAGTTGTTTTGAAATAATTTTTCGTATAATATTTTCTTAAATAACATTTTTGCATTTTTGGAAATTATGAATTTTAAATGGGCATGTTTTATTCATGGCTGAACAACTAATGAATACGTTAAAAACTATTACACAATAGTGTCCATTCGTAAAATTTAGGTATGTGTGCACTGCGTTGTGTGTATTGTTCGTTACAATGGTAGGATTTAGATTTTAACGCATTTTGAAAACGCGAAAAAGGGAAACCGTTTGGCCCTGTGCAAGCTGTACAAATTACTCGGTTGAGCATAACGACGAGACAACATATTTAGGCACTTCGTAAAAACACATTACCGATTGGTCCTGTCTTTTGGCACTCCATAGTGTTGCTGATGAAATGTGTAAACAAAGCATTACAGTCAAGTTTTATACTACGTTTCCCGTACTACTTTGTCTTTTCGTCTAGAATGCTACCATTAAAAGTGTTTGATTAATTTCACAGCTCAACATGAAGATTAATAGTTTTATCATGATTTTGCAATACCTATTTTTGCTTACAATACAAAATTCTTAAAAATTTCACTAAGTAATTATGTGCTTAATTAAGCAGCTATATGTGCATGTCTATATTATTATTGAGCATCGATACTTTGCCTAATTGTAATTATGTGTAATAACTAATTTACAAGTTGTAGTAAGGCCGTATCCGAATTAGAAACTGTAAAATTTGCCTTTGTACAATTTTTTTTTACTTGTTATGTTTTTTTTTTTTTTTTTTTTTTTCACAAGTGCATGTTTATATTATTAAACAGCATCGGTACTTAACTTAATTTGATTGATGTGTAACAAACAATATTTTACATCGTTAATCAAAGCTTTACAGTCAAGTTTTATTTTACATTTCCTTTACAACTTTGTCTCTTCGTATACTATTGTATCATTAAACTTATTTTTTTCACAGATCAAAATGAAATGTAACAATTTCTTCAAATTTGGCCTTTACCTGTTTGTGCTTATAATAGGCAATTCGTACATATTTCGGTAAGTAAGTAGGCGCTTAAACAACTGCAACGTACCTTAATACAAAATTAGTAATGTGTACAGGTGCATGTCTATAATATTGTGCAGTATCGGTACTTTACTTAAATGTGTTGATGTGTACTTTATATTTTACATTGTGGAGTAAGGCCGTTTCCCATCTAGCAAATGTTGTGTACATTTAAACAAGATTGTTATTCTTTGTACAGATGCATTTCGTAATTGTTATACAGCAACTGTACTTTACATAACTGTGTTGATGTTCAGTAGATATTTGAAATCGTGGAGTAAGGCCATACTCCAATTAGCGGATAATGCTATGTTATTAAGTGCATTTGAAATATTAAAATATTTTTTAACACAACATTATTGCAAAATTTATCGGTTCCCATTTTGACTTTAAGAATGACAAGTGACGTTTGTAGCTTTGCAAGATGTGGATACAACCGCTCTGGTCACGACGCTTACACTCTCCTTGTCACTCTGCTCTTTATCACGACGCTCGCCGTCATGAGGAAGCTTATGATTGACTGCTGTTGAATTTGAAGCTTAAGTGTGCTTAAATGGGTGGAAAATATTTTTGATACGAACTGTACTCAAGTTAAGATCAAGACCAAGCCATCTCCTGGAAGCAAACCAACGTTATCGCACCTGTCCATTTCTGGTACCAACTCAGAGTTTGCGAAGCCATAGAAATCAAGTCATTCAACACAGTTTTACAAAGCATCGGATTATTCTCTCAAGACATCTGCACTTCACAACTCAAGCCTATCCAGACAACAAAAGCTCACCACTTCATTGACAAAACTCAGTGCCTATACATCCAGCTAGCAGTCAACGCCCACTAGACACTTTCCACCGAAGTGTGAACCCCAATCTCAGCTAAAGCCTCATCATCAGCTGCAGCAGCATTCTAGCATTCTTACTCGAAGAAACGTCTAGACCAAACAGGTACTTTTCTTTATCAACTTCATAAGAATGATGTTGAAATGCTTATATTGGTTATTGAAGTTTGTAAACGCAATTAATTATTTCGGCAAACAAGTACAACTTAATCAGACTGTTTTGCCTGTAAGGGTAACACTAACGAATTAACATTGAGCCAATAACGTCCAAATCAATGCCTAATTTTGTCAGATCATTTCGTCCGCCACTTTGGTCATTGTGACCGGTGATGGTTGCGGGCGAATAATACCGGGGTGCCAAAGGAGCCATTTTGACGATTGCGTCATTAAAAGTATATGTGGTGGAGTGAGAAGATGTTTTTCTCAGATCCTCTTCCTATAGCAATAACAAGTTTCCATGCCGCAATTTCGGGCAATCTTCATTGCGGGTGTTATTAACACATTGTTGGTTCTTCATTCTCGGGAGAGACGGGTTTTGGGTTTTGGCCGTTGGGTTCAGGGTGAGGGTTGTGAGCTTGTTAGATTGAAATCCTGACCATAAGTGAATTGTTCCTCGAGTAAGAAAAGTAGGATGTTAAGCGTTTCATCGGGATCATTATTAAATCCAGAGTCGTGTTTAATATGATCGGGCTGTTAAGAGGATGAGTTGAGTGGAATCTGGTTTAATTTGGCTTTCATCAATGCATCCCCAATGTTCTGGGAAGATTCCAGAGAGTGTTTCGTTGCATTGTATTAAAAACCACCGTTTTCCGATTGCTTTTAAGGTAACCCTGGTTGATCTAGGATGACATGTCGTGCGTAAGACACGTGCTTTTTTTTTTTAGGTTGAATCATGTTTGACCTTTCAATTTGTGATACTCTCTTAGTGACTCTGTTTATTTCCAGGAAAGTCATTCCGTTTAGTGTCCGCGGTATGCCCACCATGTCCCGCAAATAGGATGGTGAGTGGAAACTATTGGAAGAAGAAAGTAGTCAATGAATTCTGATAATTATTGTGGCTGTTGAGCTTAAATCATGACTTTTTGTGGTAGTAGTCTCTTAAAAAATTTTAATCTTAAAACAATTCAAAATTGAAATCCTGACCATAAGTGAATTGTTCCTCGAGTAAGAAAACTAGGATGTTAAGCGTTTCATCGGGATCATTGTTAAGTCCAGAGTTGTGTTTAATATGATCGGGCTGTTAAGAGGATGAGTTGAGTGGAATCTGGTTTAATTTGGCTTTCATCTCGTCTCTTACAATTCAAGACTTACCATAAAGAGAGACATGTCCATGCATACACCTTGCAGGTCATGTATCTAACCTAAACAGTATACGTTGTATGTTGAACAAGTCGATTATGTTGATATCTCAACTACGACTATGGTCTTAGTTGTACAACGAGTAAAGTTAGTTTGAAATTAAACGTATATAAAAGCGTGATTGTGATCAAAAGTTGACAATTCTCTCACAATATGCACAAATTACAACAACACATAATTTTTGCAACTATTAGTCCCGGTTCCATTGAAGTGCAGTTATTTTAAAACTGAAGTTAATATACTGAATTCGAGCATTTTGGGCCCAATAACTGAAAACTAGCCTATAATTGTTATTATGTATCTGGACTTATTACAGACAAACATGCATTGATAAGTAAGGGAAGTTCCTTTTTTAACCCACAAGGAGTACCTTACAATATGAATTTGTTAAAACAACCAACATTAACATATTATTTGTTTGGTTTACAGAAGCCCCCTTTAACATATTTCAGTTATTTGCTTCCTAGTGTCTTAGAGTCATTCATCCATTCCTTATTTATTTTATTACTGATTGCCAAACATAATATGAATTTAAAACCAGCAACATATACACGTGACTTGTAAACCTAGCTTAATAGCAACACTAACGCTACCGTGTGTATACATGCAAGTTGAAACGGTTAGCCTAGCAAAATAAAAAAGAGCTTGTTTCTGATATTTGTCGGGAAAATCTATATAAGGCCTATAATGAAACACATATAAAAAATGTTTCCTGATAATTTGTTTTCTGCTGATTTTGCTCCAATATTTTGAACTATGGTAAAAGACAAATGTTGAAAAAACATGACAACATTCCACACGGTATGTCACAATTTGCTAAAAACGAAAAAAAGAAGAAACAATAAGAGTTTAAGACAACACAAAATAGCGTTACCTTTTTGAAAAGTTTTGTTAAACATAACTTAAAAGGATAGCCTACAAGAACATAAAACAGTTACATGAAACTATAGTGGTCCCCGTTGACGCTATACTTTACTAGTCATTACCAAAGCCAATGAAGTGGCTGGTTAAAAATCCCACGAGGCGGTGAGGGTGGGACGGGTGCTTCATCTCACATGTCAGTCAACATCAGGCCCGCTTCAGCATACGTATGTGATATGAGGCTACGGTTTTTGATTGTCGATACTGGATTGTCGACAATATCTTCAATTTCTGCATATGCCATTTCTTCACCTTAAAATTATGTAAAATGAAGATATCACTGAAAGTACATGTTAAGTTTTCCACAGTTGAACGGATACACACATACAACAATTTTTAGTCAAATTCAATATTATTTCCATAAGTGTTTAAAACAATGCATTTTGTAAATAAACAACCTAATTGCAACGGACAAACAAGGCAATTATGTTTTTCTTTGAAATGAAGAGAATGATTTCCCTTCAGTGAACTGTGCACTTCGAAACATTTCAGACCAAATATGAAAGAGCTTTTATTAATTCTGTTGTGCTTAGTTTTAGTTAGTTTATCCTGTTTGCTGCTTAAAACATATCGACCGTCATTGATATCATAAGTAGCACTCATTCAAGTCCATTTGGATTTTGGATGATTGTATTTTGAACTTGGTCACATTGTCATCTTATTCAGAGTGTGTCTTCCGTTGACTTTGACTCGTTAGCTTTTACACAGCCATACCGATGTTTGCACACTTTGGTGATAGTGCTTTCAGTGTGAATGCCTGTAATTTTGTGTGTTATTGTTTTTTGGACACATATGTGTCAATTACAAATTCATTTATTGTATTTTTTTTTACAAATAGCTATAACTATATCTTCTTCTTTTTGAAAGATACAATAATGAACAATTTACCATTAGTACCAATTGACATACAATTATTTCGAAATTCCTCCTTCCAAGATAAGTTTCTCTGAGCATTTACAACATATCAGAAATAATGGCTACCTGCAGCAAGGGCAGAGTACAAATTTTCTTTATTTTTTTCTTCAATAAGCTGGACTATAATAAAGCTCTTTTCCAAAGTAAAATGTATTTACCTTGATTGTTTACTCTGCTCGGTATATTCATTGAGACCATGTGTGCGTTGTCTTGTGGTGGTCCCCGTGTGAAAGTCACAGTAGCTGTGCTCGCAGCATTGCTGGGGAAGATGCAATTACATCCGGTTATTTTAGTTCCACTCAACAGTATTGATTTTCCTGTTAATTGTTTTAATGCATTTATATTTGATAATGAAACCAATGAATCCTCAAAGAACCTTCCACTGTAAACTGTATAGACATGAACAAATATTATGTGCCTTGAAAGGACGTTGAGTACGTATTTAGTTTTAGACTTTGGAGGGAACATCCCAAAACAAGAGGGATAACTCACGCACGTTATTTTATTACAAAATGAGGCATCGCATTTATATGTATTTACTTACTTTTGTCTTGTATGGATGGCTGAGCAACCTAAACAAATAAATAATAGGTAAAATGATACTTAGATTTTCATAAGACAATCGCAATATTTTAAGTTTGCCAACAACTATGCAATTTAAAAGAAGCTTGTTTTAAAAATGGTATATTGTTTATCATACGTGATTTAAGATGTCATTGAAAGCGTTATTAATACAAAGGCTATTTCTTTTCTGATTATGATGACAACATTAATATGACGCGGAAGATAACGACTTTGTGTTAAGTGAATGTTTTAAGAATTTGTTTTCATCTTGTCTTAAATAAGCTTGTTTTTGTGCTCCTCAGGAACCACCAGGATGTGTCCTTTTCGTTTTTGTTTTTTGGGGGGCCTAAAACCTTTTTAACAGTAAAGACTTTAACTTCAAAATGTCGAGTTATTTCCAAGAGGTCAAACAAGTAAAACAGAGAAGTGTTACCATTGCATTCTGCTAATTATGTCTCATTAACAATTTTGAAAAAAAAAAAAAAAAAAAAAAAAAAAACAACAACAACAACAACAACATTGATTATGGTCACATCAGCTGGCGACAATGTATTTTTATGCAAACAGTTGTCTTCCGTCTTCCAAATTTTCTAAATAAGTGTGTATGCTGTTTATGCTCTAAAATGTTTTACTTTTCGAAATCCCACAAATTGCCAACTTACGTGACCTTAATGCGACAACTATCAGGCTGATTGCGATCACCAATATCCAAGATGCTGATACGACTACGACCAAAACCAAGCTATTCCAAGCAGTAGGAACAAGTGCAGTAGCCCCTAACTCTCAGCATAAAAACAAAACACATAAATAAACTAGTCGATCTGTCGTACAAGATGAAAAAGTCTTGTCATTGTCACAATTTTACAATTCAAACATCAACGACAATGTTTGACTAATTCATTTGGAAAAAACAGTTCGTTAAGCAATCTTTCCTGCAATGAACTGTACTATTTCTTGTATTGTAATTAATAATTGTTTTTTATTGTTAGTGCTATTATTAGTATTACTTTTATTTGTTACTATTATGATTGTTGTTTTGCCAGTACATTGTTTCCTTGTTTAATGGCCTGCTTCTGTTTTAAGGCCAGTATAACAAGTGAGTTAGAGAGAGAGAGAGAGAGAACAAATTGGTTCCTTTGCCTAAGCAGATTTAGTCACAAGAGCTTTCTTGACACACCCTTGGTTAGGTGGACCGAGCATATTTTTTTTTGTTTACGTAGTGGATGGGGCTGCTCTTGTTAAAGTCAAGCTTGCGATGTGTTGTGTAATGTGATTTAATTAGCTGTTGGCAAAGTATTGAGGTAGTTTGAGCAAATCTTAACAAACATCCAAATCTAAATAGTAGCCCGACAGTAAATGTCGCACGAACCAGTTTGTTTCTTCTTTTCTTTTTTGTAGCCAGAACTAAACTAGCTCAGACCTTGAACCTTGAATCTAGTCCCGTACCTAAAAGTCCCACTCCTGCTCAAAGTTACCTGATATGGGCTCAGGTTCTCTTGAAACCCTGCGTGACACTATCATACTTTTTTTTACACTAAGACACCGTCCCTTATCCTTCTGGAGTAACAGTTTGATATTAACGTGTACATGTTTTTGTTGGAAAACCCAGTCACTTGTAAATCGCCCTAAGCAATAGATATAGACCCTTTTGAGTAGAAAAAAACATAACCAAAGCAAATTAATCTTAAGATGAGGCCATTTGTAACTCTTTGTAGAGTCTATACCACTTCTGCTCAATCAATCATTTATTGGAATAACAACTCAGGAAGAACGACGCAATCTCTTGCAACTTCTAATATGCATATTTAGTTTTAACGTCTAGCCAATCATTGCAAAATCAGCTTGCTCAATTATTCAAATAAACTACCAGGGCAAAGCCAAGAGTGTACAGACAAAGCAATCTGAAAACATCATGGCTCGTTTCACCTAGTAACTTTATTAGTACCAAGGCTGAGTAATTGATGTCGTTTCGATTGGAATTTCGGAAGAGATGGTCGTTGATGGATTTGTTTTGTAAACAAAAAGTTGTTATAAGACAATTGGCATGCTACTTGGCTAGGTTTAGTTGTGGAACTTTGAAACTGTTAAATACAACAAAGAAAAGAGGTTAATGGCAGAATACGACTAAAAACATTTACCCAATGAGTAAACGACAGTGTCACTGAAGCTTAGTTTTGTTATATGAAGCTGCGAGAGCTAGAGCTTTATCTAGGTCTCGAGGCTTCAAACTCAATCGTTGGAATCATTAGGATAATCGATTTGAGCACCAAATAATTAATTGCCACTAGACAGTCTGGCGGGTTGCCCGGGGCATGGGGCATAGTTTGCTTCGTGGTCAAATGTTGGTCCAACTTAACTGCCCATTGGTCTTTGCCGTGTCAGTTGATTTACGGCAGCGTCCCCCTTGGTTGGATCCTACGTTCCACATGGTAAAATACACTTCACTTTTTTTGAGCAGTCCTCGTGTTAGCTTGTTTTCTTGTGCTTAGGAAAATCAATTTAGTGTTGAACACAATATTTTAACTCGCCTTGAGTTGTTTTCGAAGTTAAAGTTCTCAAATCCGTCGATCCAACATCATTCAGGTAGTTTGCTGTCGTTGATACTAGTTTGGCTTTAAATGCAAAGACAACTCAAAGGAACCATTATACAGAAACAAAACCATACAAAACAACATTTATTTTGTTAGTGAAGTACTTTTTAGAAGATGAAAAGTGAGTTCCTAATTGTGTAATATCATCATTTTTGAACAAACTATTGATCTGATATACAAACTTACAGACTTTTGTTTTGTCCAAAATAACGTTGTACTTACAAGCAAGGACTATTTTCGTTGTTGTGGTTGCAACTCGTTCAGTTTGAATTGCCAACAGAAATTACAAGAACGTTTGTTAATGGAAATAAGTATTTATTTCATTATTTATGTGTATTTTTATTATTATTTGTCATGGTTGTCGTAGTAGTAGAAGTTGTAGTAATAAAGTATTTAATAGGCAAAATTTTTATTATTGCAACTTGTTTGCTTATTGTCGTAAGAAAAACAACCGATGCAGCATTCCAGCTTGTTTTAGTTGGCATGAACTAGTTACTTTTCAAACTTACATGCAATGTCAATAGCCGTAGAATTGTAGTTCGACTGGTTAAAAAAGGAGTCATGAACATCACATTGGTATCTTCCTTCGTCGTTAAAGTTCACGTTTCGAATTGTAAGATTACAGCTTGTCTTGCCATGATGAAGCACGTACTTTCCCGTCTGGTCCACTTCGCCAGTAGTAATGCACGACTGCAGCAATGTGTTGTTAAGTGACCACGTATACGTGAAACTTCTTGGGGCAGTTGTGCCGCTGTCGATTACAGAGCACGGTAGGGTTACATTCTCTCCTTCTCCTTTAGTAAGTTTTCTTTCAGTCAGCACTCTAAAATTTGCTATAAAAACGAAGAAAAAAAAAGACAAACGAGCAAACAAACAAACAAACAAACAAACAGACAGACAAACAAAAACAATGAGTAATGACATTTTCAATTTCAGTCCAAACTATTTGGCAAAGCTAGTTAAATGTTGTCATTGAAACATGGTTGGGACTTGTGAGAATAAGGTCACCATTGAGCTTCCAGGCACATGAGCTATGGGATATTAACATTGGGTCAGTTTTGAGTGATTTTTCTACTGTCACATCATTACTCAACCTCGAAAACATTTTAACGGAATGATTACGTTTACAACTAACAATGTAATAAACAAAAATAAAATTGTTTTCGGATAAAAACTTCATCGTATCAAGCTAGAATAATAATAGATGCTGATGTGGACAACCTTATAAGTTGGTAGGTAGCAGCCTTTTGAAAAACAAAATAGTTGTATTAAGACTGACAGGACACACACTCTTCATTCGTTGATTGTAACTAATAGATCGGGTAGGATTTGACAACTAGGCCTTAAGAGTAAGGGACTGTAAATATCAAACATAGGGTGGCCACGGTAAACAAATAGATTTTGTCTTACTTTCATATTTGATGGACCATTGTCCCAAATTAACAAAAATATTAAAACTTAAAAAAAACAACTTTGTTGCCATGGCAACAGCCAAATTAAAATTGTATGCTTATTTTGCCATATTTTCCATTTTTGAATAGTGAAATTTGCCTATTTTCAAGGCCTCGCTACCATTAAACTGGATATAGAAAATATTTTCTTTAAAAGTCATGGGTAGGTGGGTCCCTAGAGGCTGCATTGAATGTATACAAATAATCACCAGGTATGCTGGTGGGTTATACCATTCATTTCCAATAGGGGTGTTTTTTTTTACTTTTTCGAATTATGTAAATATACCATTTTTTGACAGCTTATAACCCCTATGGTAGTGCTCCAGTTTGAATGTCGACCACATATTGTTGAGATGATATATTGGTCTTGTGAAGAAAAACAAAATTAGTTTGGGGAAAATGTTTTCTTTTTCGCAATGATGCCGTACATTTTCCAGTTGTTTTTTGAAAGTCATTGCAAAGCTAACCCCACTTTAAATTTTATGAAAAATAAATTAAAACTTTGTAAGTAATATTTATTGAAAAGAAAATCAATTTTATTTTTAATTCGATCAAATATAATGGTCAGTTACAAAAAAACACTAGAAAGTTGCAATAACTGGGGCGTAACCTGAACAAGATTGGGGGAGTGGCTGGGGAGATTCAATGTTTGCACTGCCCTCAATAATTTCTTAATCCTGCATCTTGTCAACATGAGATTTGCTAAATCACCCTAACATTGGGGTCAAACTATTATAACTTGGCAACATTTGTTGTTGCTATGGCAACCACTTGGTAACGAAAGTCATGGGTGTTCTGAAGCTCTTGGTTCAATATCAGCGCGATCGGGGATGTAAAACTTTAAAACCCTTCAGAATACTCCGAGATGAGTTATGTACGAGGGAACATGGGTGTTTTGAAGTTTCTGTTTCAACCTTAATTTGATCGGGGACAAAATAAAATTAAACTGTTCCGAGACGAATTCTGTATGAAGGAACATGGGTGTTCTGAAGCTTTTGGTTCAATCTCAGCGGGATCAAAGATGAAAAATTTTCAGATCCTTCAAAATGCTCCAAGATGAATTCTGTACGAAGAAATATGGGTGTTGTGCAGCTTTAGGTTCAATCTTAACGTGATCGAGGACAAAATAAAGTTAAACTGCTCAAAAAGCTCCGAGACGAATTCTGTACGAAGAAACATGGGAGTTCTGAAGTTCCTGGTTCAATCTCAGCGTGATCGGGGACAACAAATTTTCAGATCCTTCAGAATTCTCCGAGATGAATTCTGTACTAAGAAACATGGGTGTTGTGCAGGTTTAGGTTCAATCTCAGCGGGATCGGAGATGAATAATTTTCAGATCCTTCAAAATGCTCCAAGATGAATTCTGACGAAGAAACATGGGTGTTGTGCAGCTTCTAGTTCAATCTTAATGTGATCGGGGACAAAATAAAATTAAATTGATCAAAAAGCTCCCAGACGAATTATGTAACGAAAGTCATGGGTGTTCTGAAGCTCTTGGTTCAATATCAGCGCGATCGGGGATGTAAAACTTTAAAACCCTTCAGAATGCTCCGAGATGAGTTATGTACGAGGGAACATGGGTGTTCTGAAGTTTCTGTTTCAACCTTAATTTGATCGGGGACAATCATTTTTCACTATTCAAAAATGGAAAATATGGCAAAATAAGCATACAATTTTAAATGGGCTGTTGCCATGGTAACGAAGATTTATAGTTGAAGTTTATTCCATATTTGTTACTTAAGGGCAATGGTCCATCAAACATAAAGATATGAAGAAAATCAATTTTTTGGCTGTGGCCAACATTTTCCAAAAATCTTTGATATTTACAGTCCCTTACTCTTAAAACAGACAGGTCAGTGTCATTCATATACCAAATTTTACAGCAATTTTAACATTAAAACCGTTTTCTAAACATATTGTCTAATATTGTTTTTAACTCACCATTTAACATTGTGTATGTACTTTTAAGGTTTGTTTGTGTTTTTTTCACTATTAAATTTCATGTATTTCTTCATGATAAAACAATCAATTGAATTGAATTGAACTGAATTGAATTGATACACTGCTCGACCTAAAACTGTTAAAATTATCAAATTACGCCGACTGAGATGCGCCAACCGTGTCAACTGCATTAACTAATCGAAGCTAGGTAATATTTTAAATCTTGTGCCATGAATTTTGTTAATGGTCAGACTCGATAATGAAATTAAGTACAGTGTTATTTTTCAGAGACTTTCAAAAATTGCTATCGAAACAGGATTTTGAAGCATAACATTTTTCTTTCACCATATTTTCCTCAAAATGTTGACAAATATCATTCAGAATTTACGAATCAATCTTATTGTTCAGGCTAACAATACAAACATTGACAAATCCCAGTTATCTGTTAGCAACATATCGCACATGTTGTTATATTAGAGGTTCAAATGATAAACAAATAAATCTCCTCCTCTTTTATCGCTCGGTTTGAGCAGCAAATAATACAATATTTGTAACCGCTCCACTTTTCTGCTCGGTTTGAGGAACAAAGGATGAGAAAAAGTATCCCCTTACATAATTTCGAATCAAACCACAACCAAACTCTAAGAGTGTGTTTGCAGAAAAAGGAAACAAGTCTTGTTGTTCAGCTTTCCCAATAATAAAGTATCCCTTCTTTAAAGTGTGTGTATTGTTCTTGTTTATAACGATGCAATACTAGTTTGTAGTACAACATGTGCTTGTTTGTTATAATTTCCTTTTCCTGCAAATCAAAAGGTATTTACAAGTGCACCCAATTCTTACTTTAGTCCTCAAGCAATATTGTTTGAAAAAAAACAGCATGAATTTCATATTTTAAAAACAAATTTACGAACATATTATTTATTCTACCAAACTAAGAGTTAAAAATATCTAGTTTTTTTCGACATACCCTTTTCCTCTATAACTATTGTTTGATTTGTATGACGGAACCTTAGTCCAATCACCGTACAACGAACCACTGCTTTATCTGAAAAGTCTACATTCGTTAGCGTTAGATTACCACTTCTTCATTAAGTTTCAAAGCCTTGTTTTTAAACACCACCACGTTACCGCACCGTGCAATTTCCTCAAATGTCATGTTTTCCGAAGTTCTTCCTAATCTCCATTTCAGTGTAAAACCAAGTCGCTCATCACAGGTTTGTATCAACGTACCATTGGCATACCGAGCCTTGCATTCTAATTCTACGTCTTCACCTTCAAAAACAGTGACGACTGGTGGCATGTCTATCATGATGTTCTCTAAAGACATGACATCTGTTCAAAATACGAAGAAATACACCTAATAAATGAGCAATGCTTAAAATTATTTCCAACTAGGTAAACATTGATTTGAATAATTTTGTTTTATAATATTCTTTTTTTTTTTTTTGACGTTGCAACCAAAAAGCTTGTTCAGGTAGTTTCTCAAATAAGTACTTATATTAACATTAATATTTCTATGCACGACACATATTTATGTATTTTTTCATTTTTACACTACGCATGACGAATTATCCTTTTTCTTTGACTTACCTTGAAAATGTTTTCCAATAATTAACAAAACAGTGATATGTACCCCTCCATTTTTTAAACAATTATAGTCGTTGTGAAAATGTGATTGATTGACAATTGCACTTATATATTATGTGACAATAAGTTTTTAAATAAATTCTTCAAAAAGTTTACACGTCACTCCACGGTACATTGCAAAGAAAACATAACCAGTATCAGTACAATCAGCTAAGTCAGGATTTACTGGTAGATTGCAACAATGAATTTTCTTTGTTATCTTTTTATCTTTTCTTTTCCCCAGAAGTGATGAAGTTCTTGCCTTTTGCAACCATGCGCAATATTTACATTATTAGTGAACAACTGTCAATCTTCTTTTGTGAGTATTGGTTCTACCATCTTTTCATTTCTATTCATAAAATAAGCAGTTCCTAAAACAACAGTTTGACAGGCTTAGACGACGGAAACAGTTTCGCTGTTATTTTCTATTTAAACACGGAAATAGAAACGCTTCATATGGTTAGAAAACAAAACAATAATCCTAATGGGGAAAAAATACAAATAAAATAAAGCAAATATAACATAATATTTACGTCAATTTATTAACAATTACCAAATTTGACTGGTGTCTTAATCAGTTTTGCTTTGTAGAACCCACCCATGATGCTGATTATTGTTATTTTTAGACTGGTCAATATCCTGCACCTCCCACTGATTTCTTCAGTTATGACGAAACACTTAATAAACTATGGGTCAATTAAACTTTTCTTTTTTTCCTTCAGCATAACACCATTCGGGTATATGTACTGTCGGCGGTTATTTTTACTACTGTGAGCTAGGAAGGTAGCAAGACATTCCAAGAAAGGTTCCTCTCTTGAAAATAATAACGAAGTAAGGTTCCTGTGGATTATTATTAATGTTTTTTGCTGCTTTGGATTGGTAAACCGCAGAAAAGACACGGTCAAAACACTTTGCTTCACAAAACATTAAGAATGTTCACAGCTCGATTCGCATTTAAATGCTGTAAGGAAATTTAACGTTACTGAAAACGTTGTTTGTGTTCCCTAAAAAGGAGGGTAATAATCTGATTGTATTGTAATTATTGGTTTTAGCATGTGATGAAGTGATAATTATGATGAATACATTTGTTTTTATTAATTTATTTGTTTTAGTCCACCATTAATTTAGAAACAACTGTATTTTGGCTATTCCATCCGACATACCATGCAAAAACAGACGGCATTTGTTATTTGCAATGGGTGAGTTTAGTCACCTTGAACATCCCTTTCCAGCTCTTGTGGTCGGGAGGGCTGCCATTGGTTTGTACCATATCGACAAATCCTGAAGGGGTAGACTGCCAGCCTTGTTTGATAACAATCATCAACCACGCTATCCAGGGCAGGTTGTAGCTATCAGATGGAGACTTTGTGAGACTTGTTTTTGACAGTTGAAGGTTTTCCTTATCAGGGTAACACTGTATCTAAACAAACAACCGCATTGGGGGGGGGGGTGGGGCTTCAATGTAATCCTGCTGCTCATCAACCCATTCATGAAAAAAACACATCTAGCCCATCTGAGCGGACATACACGTTTATGTGTTTTGTTTTTCTAAACAGAGTAATCATATCTCCCGCCTTTGAAGGGTACATTTAGCACCTCTTAGGGGTGTTCGGATTGAAATTAATGAGAAAAAGCTTTACAACCCGGGTGTATTACGATTCTCAGAATGCAGGATTATTTAGTGGAGAGCCATTTTAGGGGAGCCAATTGTCATTAATACCAAAAGGTGTCCAAACGTCCCTTGCGCATAAAAACCTAAACGTTTGGAGAAACACAACTAATTTATCAAAAACTGTCCATAGACTGTTTGCCAAAATAACATTTTGCATTTTAGAGAAGTAGACATCTTAAAATATTAGCATTATTCATTGCGTAATAATTGATGGATAATTCATGCAAAAGAAAGATCAAATTGTTTTTCGTGCCGACAGTAATCAAGCCATCGGTTTCCTTCTTCAGTTCTCCGCTCTTTAACAAATTCCAGGACTAGCTGCTGGCAACTTCTTCAGTATACATCTCAAGAAACGGCCATGAAGTGGTTTGTTTTGCCAATCTTGAAGTCTTTCCTTCAATCTTGATGTATTTCCTCTTCACTTGTATCAATGTTATTATTAGTATCAGTAGTAGCAGTAGCAGCAGCAGCAGCAGCAGCAGCAGCAGCTGCAGCAGCAGCAGCAGCAGCAGCAGCAGCAGCAGCACCAGCAGCGGCAGCTGCTGCCACCGCTGCTGCAGCAGCACCAGCGGCCACTGCTTTAGCTGAGCTGCCGCCGCTGCCGCCGCTGCCGCCGCTGCCGCCGCTGCCGCCGCTGCCGCCGCTGCCGCCGCTGCCGCCGCTACCGCCATTGCCGCTCCCGCTGCATTCGCTACTACCACTTTTTTTTGCTACTGTTACTCATACTGGTGTTCCTACTGCTAGTAGCCTTTACTGCTACTGATATTGCTACTACTACTGCTACTGCTGCTACTGCTGTCGCTGCTACTGCAACTGCTATTGCTACCGCTATTCTTACTGCTACTGATTTGCTTATGTTGTCAGATTCCTTCTCCATTTTTGAACTAAGCACCAGTGGAATCGAACAACACACAGAAGCACTATTGAATACTGTCTGTTACGCTCCTACAAGGGCTGTGTGTCAACATGATTTGCTTTTACTGGTACTTGTTACAAGACGGCCACACCGACGAATGATTAGTGTTTTGAACAAATAATATTTAAATTTATACAAATCAAACTATGACAAAACAAAAACAATGGTTTGTGGCATCGCGTTGTGTTGCCGCTGGAACAATTCCAGCCAGCCGCCGGAACTTCCAGACAGCTTGAGCTGTGAATTTCTTGACGTATCAGAGATTAAACCAACGTTTATGATATGAGCCGGGAAGCGGCGGGAGAGACACATCAATAACGTGATAGTGTTTTCCAATCAGTTTCCCTTGTAGTTTATTTTCTGATTATTTGGTTGCTCTTAGTACATAGTGGTTAGACAGATACTTGCATCGTATGTCCAATTATGTTACTTTTGTGAGCAATTCACTTTAACATTCATGTTTATGACATTATAAACAATACACATAAACATGTTTGTTGATGATAGCATTGTTTTACAGAATACATGTCTTTGTTATATTTCACAATGTTCAATGCACATGTTCTTTGCTCCAATTACATTACGCGTGCAGTCACAAAATCCATGCATTTATGTGTTTAGTAATTCTTTACTCCTGTAATTAATATAGGCGTACACACACAATGCCGTAGAGACGTGCAGTGCCGTGGGACGGTTGTCGTGTGTGGGAATAGCTGTGACTGTTTTAACTTTTTGAGTGCACATGGGTCTGCAGAGATTTTATTTACCTAACGTTACTTACCTTTGGGGAAGGGGCAGAGGCACGTGCCCCTCGGGTGTTTTTTAATTCTTTTTCTTCCTGTTTAAAAACTAGCCACAAGGGTGTGTGGTGTGTTTTTCCCCCAGCGGCAGGTTGGGCTTTTAATAATTTGCCATTCGAGTCGTTGTTATTCTGCCAAAATGAATATTTCGTGATATGTCACTTGAAGTTTTTTAGATTTACAACAATAACATGAGCTATTGAAACCTGACGTGCCAATTTGTTTGGGATTAAATTTAGTTCATGTTCTTCTGGCATTTAAGTGTAAAAACTACACTGAGCTTGATTTTGAGAAACGCCAGATTTTACATACTAGGCTTTTTAAGAATTATCAAGAGACCAGATAATGCATCGAACAGATCAAAACACAACGTGTTTGTCTGTTCCTCTCTTGGTATTGTGGGGTAAATGGAACACTTGAGCACTATTTCACTGTTTGTTGCAACTGTGACTAGAATTGTTAGCATTCAGGTGATGGAATTCACATTTTAGAAGTTACCAAGAGCACTTAAACGACAATCTTGACAGTATATTCTAAACAGAGCAACACAATAACGAGGCTCTAAATGTTCCATTTACCTAGACTGAATGGGGTAAATGGAACACCTGTTTGGGGTAAATGGAACGTATCAATAATGTACACAAACACTTATTTTGCATTTCAAATAACAAAATCATTTTATTAACATCTCAAAATTGCTTAAAAGTACAATAAATACTGAAAATGGAAATTAACATCAAGCTTGGGATATATACACTAAATGTATCTTTCTCTTTGGTGTATTGAAGAGTGGTGAATCGAATTTTGTTTTCTTATAAAACATTAGGCTTTTATCATTTCCAGTGTGGCCTAAATTAAAAGGGGGAAACGATCGTCTTGAGAGACGATAATCACACATCAAAATTAACAACCCCAAATTGACTTGCCAAAAGATATGTTTGCATGGATTCAGGATTAATAATAAAGATTTATCCATGTGCCATCTTTAGAAATGAACTAGGTCACAATTGCATGTCACTGCATGGGTCTGAAAAGCTGTATATAAAAAGGTCATATCAGGATCGAAAGAACGTTGCTCTTTACAGCCTCCATAGCCAACTTCATAGCTTCTGGTTTTCACTTTCCATATGTGGGGGTCCATGTAGTTTTTCTTCTTGGCATAATTTATCTGAAAAGTTCAATTGGAAATCACAATTCCGTTAAAGGTCAGCAATCATGACATGACTTGCATGTGTACAATGTATTAAAGGCCCTTTGTAAATATAAATTGTTCTGAACCTTAATTTCTTTGATTTTTAAATGCTATATGAAAAAAAATGTGTCTTAAAATATCCAATAGAAACCAGCTCAAAACTCATTCATTCTCAAATTCTTATACAAAAATTATGTCATATGGCGTTCTATTTACCCCATGGATAGACGTTCCATTTACCCCATAAACAAACATGTCCGAAAAAATGATTTTTTTTTTTTAGGATTCCCTTGTCTATTTATTGTAACATTTCAATACTAATGTCTGAGTACGCACCCAGTACGTATTATCCAAGTCATTGATTTATGATTATAGACTCCAGCCTCAAAGATAAAACCGTTTACGAGGAAGCACCCTTACACAAGAAATGTTTTCAAAATGGCCGCCCACACAATCATTGTTAAAACATGCCAGTTTTGAAATAGATGTGACAATACAAATTATGTAATTTAATCATTTTTCTGATTGGTCTACATCATTAAAAAAAAAAAAAAATGTTTTAAGCCCATTTGTTTTACAGATTCAGCCATGCAAAACTCTGTCAATCAACATTTCTGAAGCCAGTTCCCACAGCCCCATAAGCTAAAACAATAAACGTCACACCAAGACTTCTCCCTTAGATGCGTTCAACGAAATATGACGACTTAAAAAATTAAGTGTAAGTTACTTACATTGTAAAATAAGCATGACACAAAGTGAACACTTACCTTATGCAATGGACGAATGATTGACGAAAACTTCAGAAACAACCTCCAGTATACACGATTTTACACTGTAAATGACTTCCGAAAAGGCCAACTGTTCCATTTACCCCAGCCAACGCCTACGCTTGATTGTTCACCCCTCTTAACGCCAAAGGCTCAGAGCTTACAAAGGACTTCGCCCCCAGCCTGCACAACCAGCGACCTTAAGGTCAGCCTTTCGAACCTACTTGTTTATTTTGTATTGTGTATTATTTTTGTTTTAACCTTCCTACTACAAGCTCACGGCTGCGCCGTTGTGTCCCCGGTTAACACAATCCTGGATCAGCCCCCTGATCGAGGTCAATTTACACTGTCTATTGATGTGGTAGCTATGTTTACATCGTCAGCTTTAACGTATTATTTGAAACAGTAAAATGGAAAACCGGATTTTAAAGTTAACAAGATAGGTTTCGTAAAAAAAAAAGTATACATAAACGAAGCATACTTTCACGGGTAGTATGTAGCGGGTGTTAGTAGTTTTAGAAAACAGTATTGGAAGAGCGGGATTTATACACAAACTGATTATACTGAAAAGTGATTGACAAAATACACCTTGAAAAAAATACAATAAGCTTTCATTGTTTCGACGGTTTTTTTTTAACAAGTAGGAAAACCCACTAAATTTTGAAAAAGCTAGGGAAATTTGTTTTTGGTAATCAGTAACAATTTTCAACAATTACAATCCTGGCTAATTTTCAAGGATGAGGGTGATTTGCCAACATAATATGTTGGAAAAACATGTTGGAAAAACAAACATAATCATTGGTTTGCCGTCATTCATTATTGAACATGCGATACCGTGATGAGTTGCAATTGAATGTTTTATTATAAAACCTACCAAAACAAAATTGTAAGTAATTTTTCGAGGTAACACTTACCCTTTTTCACTCTAACTGTTGTTGTATTTGTATGAATGCTGCTAGGTCCAAACACCGTACACTTAAACACGGCTTCATCCGAAAGGTCGACATCCAACAGTGTTAGATTACCATTGTCTTTATTAATTTCCACGGTCTTGTTTTTGAACGCGACCTTTTGACCACACCGTGCAACTTCATTCAATGTCGTGTTTTCTGAACTTGTTACTAATATCCATGATAGTGTTAAATCATACCGCTTATCACAGAATGGAATCATTGTGCCGTTGTCAAACCGAACCTTGCATTTTAACTCTACGTCTTCACCTTCAAAAACCATGATGACTGGTGGCATGTCTATCTTGATGGTATGAGAAGAGATGACATCTATTAAAAACAAATACAAAAACATTTAACACATTACACGACACTTGTTTTTTTGTTTGTTTGTTTTTTGTTTTTTGTTTTTTTTTTCCCACCAAGAGACCAATAATTATAATACTGTATTTTAATGGACGTTTTTGTCACTGCATCCAAATTCATTTTCAGGTAGCTCCTTATTTTTTTTTACATTAATATTACTAATTATATTCGCGATACCTTTTTTGTTGACACTAACGCGCGAAGAGTTTACTCTTTCGTCGACTTACCTTGACAAATATTTCCAATAATTAACAAGGTTGTTAACATCTTGGTGAGTCCTCCTTTCATGGTTTGAATAATTGAAGTCGTTGTGAAGAGGTTGGCGAAAAACAGTCACACTATGATTTTATGTGGTAAACTGCTTTTAAATCGTGTCTTTTAGAAAATAGCACGTCACTCCACTTAAAAAACACGCACGCTTGAATAACCAGTGACGCGGTTCGAATGATTATTTGTTATTCAGATCAAGCAGTAATTATTATGATATTTTACAAACAAAATGGTCCACGTTTTGACTGCTCTAAAAACAATACACTGCAAAGGAAATATAACAAGAATCAGTTCAACTTTATAAACAGTAATTTCCTCCAATCGGCTAAATGAGAAAATAACTGGTCGATTGCAAAAACAATGAATGGACTTTTTTATTAACTGTTTGTCATACTATTATATATTTTTTTAAGTTTGCAAGTAGTGTTGACGTTCTTGCATTTTGCAACCATGCGCAACATTTACAGTGTAAATGAACAACGGCCAATTACCTTTCGTGAGTAAAGGTTTTCCTTTTTTTTTTTTTTTTTTTTTTTTTTTAAACTTATAAACAAGCCGGCTCCTAAAACAAAAGTATTTCAGGTTAAAAGGAAGAGCAAAGTTTCGCTTGCCTTTCCTTTTTAAAACCGGAATACAGAAAAGAAGCTTCACACCATTGATAAAAAACAAGTAAAAGCAAAAGTAAAGTAACATTATCGATCCTTCAGTTACAGTTTCCATATTTGCTTACTAAGGCTTGTCTAGAAATAGTGTAGAACAAACCTCCATCGTACACACGATGAAGTCAAGTACACACTTTGATTATGACCACAGCCAAGCTTGTTTCAAAAATTCCCAGGCTCATTCAAACCTTTCTCGCCCACCCAACAAATATTATAGATTCGATGTATCCCATATTGCCCCTGAAAACCCCCAAAACTAACAACAAATGTGAGTTCCTGTTAAGCGGCTCTCTAGTAACCTCAGGTTTGTACTAAAGCTGCGCAATACTGGGACAAAAACCACCCTTTGTACCAGCATTATCGTTTCATGTGGTAAAGAAACAACTTCGTAGGACAACTTGCAATCTTAATTCTTCTGTTCAGGTTTTGGAAAATGCGAATATAATAATTTTGTTAATTTTGATTTGTACACACAATTGACAACTTGTAACGGCAGCATAATAAACGTGGAGACAATGAAGTACGGGAAATGTAATATGATACTTGACTTTTTAAAGCTGTTATAAAGAACAGCCAACAATTGCATATACACAACGTGTTGAACACTCACCATGTTGATCGATTTTTTACGAAGAGACGATTTTGTGTTATATTTGTTTAATTGCTCATTATTTATTACGCCATGAAAATAAAACTTGCACATTTAAAGTACGTGCTTCTTTAAAATGCAAAAAGCTATTTTCGTAAAACAATTATTTTCAAACGTAGTTGCTTATAGCATTGACGTTTAATTAAATTCGCAGTGTACTTTTGTGCACTTCTTGATGCTGCTGAAAATGTTATTAATATCAGACATTTCCCAGATGATTATTTTCAAACATAACTGTTTGACTGTAAATTATCTGGAGCATTTTATGATGTATTTGTTCTAAACTTGTTGGTTTAGCCTAACATTGAAGGAAATAAACCCACCGGGCAGTCTACGTTGAAGACAGTTTCCGAATGCAAACAATTCAACCTGTTCTCACCAAAAACAGCAACAGGATAAATCAGTTGCATTCAAACTTACCCTGCGGTGTCTACCACGTAGAACCAACAAGAAGTTTACGTTTTGTGCAAAACAAATGGCAGAAAACATTTAGATTTCTTCTATAGCCGATCTGAAGCAATGTTCCTTGTCTCTTCGACATTATCATTTGTACTGTTATCAATGATCTCCAGGCTCTCAACGGTCTTTCTCGGAATCCTCTTTTTGTTTCCCTAGTGCTTTCGAAATTGTGCCAAGTGCTTCAACCACCACGGGGAATACTTTCATTTTCCCAAGTCAAATCTTACGAAGTTCCTAGCCAAGTCTTGGTACTTTTTGACCTTTTCTGTCTCCATTGTAGCGACCCTTACATCGCCCGGAACAGCTATCTCAATGAGATGACATACCATCTTCGTCTTATCTAAGACTACGACATCCGGATGTCTATGTTCTTTTTAAACATGATCGGTCTGAAAGTCCCAGAGGCTCTTGAACTAGTCGGTCTCTACAATTTTGTCCGGAACATGGTCGTACCCTTTTGCAGTCACTCTGACACCACAGACACAGATCCTATAGTGAATTACCTTGGTCCGCTTGCATGTCTTCCTTTGTACTCGGTCTGGCCATTATACTACATTCACTGACACTATGAAATACAGTCTCCTCCGCCTTACTACACATTCTGCACTTAGGAGAGAGGTTTGCTTTTTCCATCCTTGCCTTCATTACATTTGTCCTTAGAGACTGGTCTTGCGCCGCAGTAACCAAGCTCTCGGTTTCCTGCTTCAGCTCCCCGCTCTTCCAATTCCAGGACTTGCTACTTGCCGCTACTTCAGCACACCTCAAGAGCCCTCCATGAAGTGTGTTTTTTATTTTATTTTTTTCTCGACAATCTTGATGAATTTCCTCTTTTCTGTCCCTCTTGTTCTTCGGCCAAACTTTCCTATTTGCAATTTAATATACACCCTTTAGAGTCGGATCCACTCTAAGGATCTAAGGTGTTCTTCAAAGGGAAGGTATACGTTCGGTAAAGACTCTGAACATGAATGGCAATACAAACTTACTCGGTTACAAGTACATCAGCTTTACAAAGTATAGTTAATTTTGAGAAACGTTTCACATGGAAGTACTGTGGTTATGGAAAAAGTATATCACTTTTTATCCCCCCAAAAATTGAATCTGAGAAGCGTTACGGCCGTTACGTTTCTCAAATCGTACATTCCCATAGGGAATATACTTCCTGCGTGGTAATTTTCGCTCCGGTTTTTCGGTGATACCTCATAAACGCGACCAACTTTTGAAGTGAAATTTTCACAGGTTAGTTTTATTGTATATATCTACATTTATATAGGATCAAAACAATCAACGGTCCCCAAAACCAATGGTATACTTTGTCTTTAATGGACAGTATTATACGTACTATGTGGGATGTTCCGAGTACATGTGCACGCTGCACTCGCTTATTTTACGACAATATGCGCATGTTTGTTTCCTTCGCACGTTGAAGCAATTTATGTGGGAACAGAATCGTCCACAATATCGTTCAACTCGCACAAGTTAAAAGCTGTGAAGTTCGTTCAAGAAAAAAAAAACAGAGTGTGAAAATTTAAGATGTCCACACTGAAAACACAACCACCAGAGTGTGCACATGTCGTTATGACTCAGTGACAGGTAATGAGTCTCGGCTCAGTCAGAACACTCTGTGAAGAAGATGACACTGGGACAACGTATAAACTTCGCTAGTCACATGGGAACACATATTGGTCAACCATATAAAATGACATAAATATAACACTGGTGAAAACACTGTTTCGACGCGTGTAGGTCCACAGTCCATACAATGTATGAACCTCTCGTTTTTCTCGGGGTCAGAACTGGTTTGGAATGCTTAACCCTCCGTGACACCATCGCTCACTTATTGAGTAACAGTTTGTAATTACAAAGTAATTATTCCGCCGTGTTTCTTTTTTAAAAAATCTCCAAGTTCTACAACTGCACCTAGCCAAATAGCGTGCCAAATGTCTTATCACTACCCGGGGTTTGTTTGTAACTAACACAATCCAACACTGACCCGCTCTCCAGGAATTCCCATAGGAATTGTAGAGCAATTACTCATCCTTGCTAAGTTGTGTACACAAAGGGCGTTAGTCAAATAAATGGTTGATTGAGCAGAAAGAGACATGTGGGCTCATGTCAAAATACAATTTTGCTTGAATTGATTTTATTTAGTAAAAAAGTGTCTATATCTAATGATTTGGCTGATTTAAAAGTGATTGGGTGATTTAAAAGTGGTTTGTTTCTTCACAGAAATATTTTACACGCTAAAATCAAACTGTTACTCAACAAGTAAGGCATGGCGAAATCGTATGATTTTTTTTGATGGTGTCACGCAGAGTTAAGCATTCATAAAACAAAATATTCTTTGTATAGCCTTCGATAAATACTCCGATGGTGTGGGAATTGCCAGGCCAAACACTAGTTTTTGCAAATATACCATAGGCCCCTTTGGTTGGTAAGAAGTTTGCAACAGCTAAATATATTTTCTCACATTTTTTGTTTGCCCCGTAAAACGAGGAAATTAAACGTTAATTATTTTTTTGTATTGCTGTTTATATACTCATAGAGTGGCTTCCATATGGCGTCCATGTTGTTGCCAGATGCGGGAACGTCACATGCAGACAACAGAGCTAGAATAAATGGTAACCTTTATTTATCATCACCTTCATCACTAATCGACAACCACAATGTCAAACAACATTACGATTGTGGTAAGTATAATGACTGTTCCGTGCAACATTAAATGTATTGTACGATCTGTTACTGGTCTAAGTTTGGGCCATACACGCTGTGTAATTTTCCTAATAGGGTTTTCCTCACTTTGTTTCAACGGACATGTTTAGCCTATGAAATGTGCAGCAAACTTGAAGAACGATAAAGTGCTACAACATTGCTTTGTCAGGAGTTTCTATTTTCCGAAGTAGCTATTGATTTAGCAACAAGCAGTAGCAAAACAAAACAAACATGCGTCCCAGTCGTTTTGCTTACATGCAAGATCAAATCTAAGTTTCGTTGAACGTTCTTTCGTTTTTAAATGCGCAGTGTACTTTTGCGCACTTCTAGATATTGCTGACGATTTTACTTTTGACTTTAAATTGCCTGTGGTATAATACGATTTTGTTATATAACGCATTGAAGTTTTGTAATCTCTCACGTACTCCAGTGACATACCAATTCCAATCATGAGAGATTAAGCCCACATAACAAAATGAACACACCACGCATTGCCCGTGTTCTTAGTTTACACGTGATGGCGTATCAACATCATCACTTCATCACATGCTAAAAACATGTATCACAATACAATAGCTCAGGAGTTAATGTAAAGTATCAAAATATGATCCTCACTTTATGAATAAATAGTCACTGTTACAGCCTACACGATAACATTATTTATTCGGCAATGACCCCAAGTCAGCTCAGCCGTATTGCCCTTTACACGGCTCATTCCTATTTTGTATAACAAGCCTTGGCAGCGAGTCATGAGTAGGCATAAGCCAAAACCGCTAGCTGCCTCTTTCTCGGGCTTCAAGGCTGATCTTTATGTAAATTGCTTGCGTGGATCTTGAACCAATTAAGTTGGAATGTGGAGCAAGCAAACGTGCAGTTTACTTCACGCAAATGCGGGAAGACTCATTTATGGTACAGCTTTCATTGCTTATTTTTCAATTTTGAAACCTACCACCAGCGTTACCTTTTGCCTCCTTAAACCAAGTGGTTTTCCCGATGTTTTTCGTTACGTTTTATTTGTAAAACTCAATACTTAAAGCACCCTCTAGTTCCTTCGGGTCTATTTTAGGTGCTACGACTGCATGAGCCAGCAGTGGAGCAGTTTCCAACTACGTACAAAGGCCTTTGTTTGATAATGCTTATGGTAAATACATTGTTGTTAAAAAAAAAAAAAAAAAAAAAAAAAAAAAAAAAAAAAAAAAGGCTGTGCGTTGCCACTGCAGCATTTGTGTGTTATATTTATCTGCTTTCTCTATACTTGTAGGTTGTTGCTAAGCTGTTTCTTCTACGGGTGGCATTACGGAAGCGAGGTAAACAGCCACTACCTTGGATCAAACAAACGAATAGGGGTTAGTCTAACCATGTTAAAGTTGTATTGTTTTATTTGGTAACACTGACATCCCCCTATTGGGTTGATATATGTTCGACTGTATGTACCAGCGGTGGAATCACTTAAAGTCGTGTACGCATTTGTGTCTTTAAGTTTTTAAGACATGGCTGAAAGCTGCTCTTTGAATTGTTCCCTTAAAGGTACCGTCATATGCTAAACTGGTCATTGACCAGTGTATGTTTGGTATCAAAACAGGTTGAGCTGTGCCAAAAAGTAAATCGTTGATCTGTTATGCCTTTTTGGGTCGTCTGAGAATAAATAAACAAATACACACAAACAATAAATACAAGAGACACAACTTATCTCGGAGACGTTTAATCATGCGTCACGCAAGGGAGTAGCAGCGGTTGACACATTGTTGTTTTTGTAATGACATAAAAACCGATCGGTTAAATCCGGTCATACTATAGACCTTTATTTTGCAACGTCACAGCCCAAGATTTTGCCAACCCAGGCAGGAAAACTATGGAAAGCCATAAATGCAAAACAAAAACAGATAGCTATAGTTTGTAACACAAATATTAAAAAATAGTGTTGAATTTATTGGAAACAAAGCAACCGATCATGCGAGTTTTTTTATTTAATTAGAAGTTTGCCGAAAATGTTGAATTTGGTTTAAACGTATGTTAACACGATTGAATGTTTTACTAACATTTGGCGGTCCATGCCAACCAGCGCTGATTGTTTATCAACAATGGACAGGTTTATATTCAATTTTCTACTAGAACCCCTTCTTTGAGATGATGCAGTCATTCATGGGGTTGAACTCCCTAAAAGGTCACCACGACCCTTTTAAATTTGCCGACTGCACTCCCATTGACGTGTACACATCCAAAATCTTGTTCGTATGTACACAATTATTTAAACACTACATATTGCCTATTTTCTTGTAAACACAGGTCTTGCTAGGTGGGAATTACCTTGGGACTATGTTTTGTTTCCCCTGCCCCACTCCACCACCCATCCACCCCAAACTGACTTAAATGCCCTATAATTAAGAGTGCCTTCCACATGCAGGGTTTAGTTGCGTCCAGCAGGTCTTATTTTTCTGACTATTATTACTTCTTGTTCAGCAAAGTGTTCCGTGTGCATTGAGCGGTTTATGATTCCTTAGCAACAAAACACATGTTCAGTGAATAATGCAAAGGAACATTATTTTTTTCACTCTGGCATAAATTAAAATATTCTATTCAAATCATAGCATAAAATAAAGTGACCGCAAGCAGCTAAATAATATTCCTCACAAAAATACCTTAATATATAGTGAAATGGGTTGGCACATTAAAAATTTAGCTTTTCAAATCTGTCTGCGCTATCATTCTGAAGACAAGGTTATCTGGCTTTTGCATTACCAGAAACCAAAACTAGGTCAGATGAAATTGGTTTTACTCTTGTGTTTTGGTATTTTTCTTCCAGTTCTATCGACCGTGAGAAACTTGATTTTCTGTTGATTGTCGTAAAATAGGAAAGCAGAGAAACAAAACTTTACCGTGTCAATGAATTTCAAAAAGCTGTTGTTTCAGTTTAAACAATGGTTAATGTATGGCAACCCGACGACGTTTTAATTGTATAATTGCACAAAAATGATATCCACAGTTACTCAATTACAAATGAGTGCGCATCGGTTGAACAGTTCTTCAGCTGCAATACTTTTGGATCAAAAGTTGCATGGTATTGTTTGTAATTAACTGCCATGATGCCATCTTCGACTTATTGAATGATCGTGTTTAACTCACCTGGCACATTCAACATGTTTGTTATTTATGCAAAAACTTGTGAAGTTAACTTATTAGGCTTGCAACATTTTGACAACATTTATAATTGTACCTTTGGGGAAATCCAATATTCAGGTTTATTCAGTAAAATTAAGATTAAGTACATGTACACCCAGGTAATTAAAATACATGTTAATCACCACAGTAAACATACTTTCGAGTTTGTTTTTATTTTCCTGCTTATTGATATAGTATCACAACCCTCGGTTAGTAACATTTTGGCACACGTAGGCATGTTGAGCATTGCTTTTAGAAAGTTTAGTATTAATAATGGAAACCCTGTACAGCAATGAACATTACTTTTTACCTTAAATGTTTTATACATAATTAGTAAGGATAATAACGTGTTGTTTTATTTCAGTTTTGATAACGATGTTCAAGCTAGAGGCATTTTTTTTGTGTGAAAAATTTCCCTCTGAAATGAAGTCACGTTCAAGAAAACTGTATCTGAAAACTTGAAGAAAAAACAAAGTTAGACGCAACAGCTGACTTTGGTTGTTACAACCAAAAATAAGGACAATATGTCTACATGCTGACAATTGTGCATAACTGTTTTTCCTGACTCACATCACAATGAATAATGCCTAAGTATCACAGGCTTGTTATTCCACGTAGGCCTGTATGGTATATAACACAAAACATGAACACTGTCAGCTATTATTTTATCAGCTCCACCAATCATGCATAATACATTTAACAAATACATCAGGCAAGTACTTGTACCTTGCTACAATGCAAATAATAAATTACGTAAGGGCTTTTGCCAATGTGATGATTCTTTGTAGGCATTAATTATTAGGCAAAATTTCCGCTGATTACAGTGTCTACTTGCTGTGAAAAAAAAACAATACAAAAACAAATACAAAAATACAAAACCTGTCATGTCACATTATTTTCGCAAGAACGCAGCATCCCATCCGAGTTTATAATACCAAGCAAATCTCTGGCAGCAGCGGAACGATCCATCAATATATATATATATATATTTCAAATTTAAATGTTGTTGATTGAAAACACATTAAATCCATAATCCTTCGAAAAGATTATGTTTCCCAAATAGGTTATACTATCAACAGCTGCAGTGTTTCCTACCAAACACCAAGTAATTTTGTAATATTATGATTTGCTAAAGAATTTACCGATATTGACACTACCTTTAAAAGATACATTGTCCACTGTTTGCAAACAATTGTAAGTATTGTATAAAACCCGCACTATTAAAAGAGTTATCATCCAAATATGTGGCATTCATCATCGCAATTACTGATAAACCACAAATGTTGTTTGTTGGTTCACGAAATGATAAATACACGTACAATACAAAAACAAATATGGAATATAGAGACATACTTAAGCTAAAGCTAAAGCCAATCCACCCAAACAATAATTATTATTAAAGAAAATTAACATGTGTTCCCTTAATCTAAGTTCTTAATTAAAAAAGGGAAACAAGTTGATTTTTTTATTGTATTTATTGTTGTTGAAAATAAAAGTTTTAGTCTACGCTATGGAATTATAATCAGCAACTAATCCCATAAATAAATAACAAGTGAAATGCATGATTATGAGCTAATGTACTAAATGTTTGATTAAGCCGAACAATGAAATGGAATTGCTTTTTTGCACATCAATTAAAAAAAGGAACTTGAAACAAAGAAGGCTAAATCCGATTGGTGTACCTTGAGTGCACTGAATATCAATGTTTCAAAAAAAAAAAAAAAAAAAAAAAACGGTTAAAAAAAAAAAACGGTTTAAGGTGCAAAAGTGGTTGTCTCCATCCTGCTCAAAACAGTCAGGTTCACCAAAAATATGAAGCTGTTCAACGAAAAGTGTCAAAACTTAGGTACACTTTAGGTGAAAACATATTGTCTTAGAGGGGTTAAATCTGGGGGGGGGATGGGTGCTAATACTACAGAAAATTGTTAAGGATCTACTCACCGCTCCATGTTGGCCTAACACCGACCTCCAACGGGTTTCCCTACGATTTCATAGGGGCCGTGTCGGAACGCTCGTACTTTTTCACGCAAAAACTCGAAGGGTCCGAGACCACCTTTTCGCTGCAAATAAAGTCTGGCTTCGGTCCTCATTATCGCACACGATGCGCACTGACTGCTACCCACCAGTAAGATCAACAATAAAACAAAATGAATATTCGTTACATGTAGCTCTACAATGAAATGAAGTAACCCCCACCCCAAAAGATAAAATAATAATACAAATAAAAAAAAATAAAAAAAATATATATATATACATAAAATAAATTAATAAAAACAAGTAACAAAACAAAATCTAACAAATCATTTTATGTATAGAGAAATGGTCAGGCAACTTCCAAATCTATATCCAGGCATTAATTTGATGCTGGTTAAAAGTGAGTCACAAACATCCTGTATACAGCACACTGCCATTATGTAGTTTGTTTATATAATGCTTTTTATTCTCAATATAATTTAGTTTGATAATTATTATCCATATTGAACCTCACGCGCCAACTTTTTTATTATTATACGTTGTTTTATTTATGTATTATTATTACTTTTTTTTTATATCACAGTAACCATATGTCACATAACATCTTTCAATTAGAAAAGTATCAGAAATTGGAGAGGACTAAGGAAACAACAAAAACAACAAAACAATTATCCTAATACCAATGGATTGACTTTTCTTTTTTCAAATCTCAAAAGTACATATTTTGATGTTTCTTAAAACAATTTGTTTGTAAACTGAAATTTAGCATAATATTAAAAACACAATTTTGATTGGAATAAAAGGGTCCGAGTTTGTATGTAGAGAATGCTTGTTTATGACTTAATGGTTACATTAAAAATTAGGGTTGCTAAAGCTATGACAATATGAAGTGCAACTGGGAGCATCAAATAGTTAATAGCGGCCCTAATCCCCACACCTGGTCTGGAATATATATATATATATATATAAATAGTTCGGGTTTGAACAAAGAAAAATTGACTGGAGCGGGACTTGAACCAACGACCTCCGGATTAACGTACCGGTGCTCTACCAACTGAGCTATCCAGCCCTATGTTGGCGGTCTCCCTATTAGTCAATATCTTTGTTCGGGGTGCCAGTCAGAAGCCATACAACCGTTAACTGCCGTGTAGCCAGGGATCACACCCACGTTTACGATTCAACCTGGGAAGCGGCAGCCACGGGATCACCTTAAGGGGATGCGACTTTTTAATATTAAATAGCTAGTCATGAACCACAAGGGAAACTGACTGGGAAATTTTATTTAAATAGTTCGGGTTTGAACAAAGAAAAATTGACTGGAGCGGGACTTGAACCAACGACCTCCGGATTAACGTACCGGTGCTCTACCAACTGAGCTATCCAGCCCTACGTTGGCGGTCTCCCTATTAGTCAATATCTTTGTTCGGGGTGCCAGTCAGAAGCCATACAACCGTTAACTGCCGTGTAGCCAGGGATCACACCCACGTTTACGATTCAACCTGGGAAGCGGCAGCCACGGGATCACCTTAAGGGGATGCGACTTTTTAATATTAAATAGCTAGTCATGAACCACAAGGGAAACTGACTGGGAAATTTTATTTAAATAGTTCGGGTTTGAACAAAGAAAAATTGACTGGAGCGGGACTTGAACCAACGACCTCCGGATTAACGTACCGGTGCTCTACCAACTGAGCTATTCAGCCCTATGTTGGCGGTCTCCCTATTAGTCAATATCTTTGAACAAAGATATTGACTAATAGGGAGACCGCCAACATAGGGCTGGATAGCTCAGTTGGTAGAGCACCGGTACGTTAATCCGGAGGTCGTTGGTTCAAGTCCCGCTCCAGTCAATTTTTCTTTGTTCAAACCCGAACTATTTAAATAAAATTTCCCAGTCAGTTTCCCTTGTGGTTCATGACTAGCTATTTAATATTAAAAAGTCGCATCCCCTTAAGGTGATCCCGTGGCTGCCGCTTCCCAGGTTGAATCGTAAACGTGGGTGTGATCCCTGGCTACACGGCAGTTAACGGTTGTATGGCTTCTGACTGGCACCCCGAACAAAGATATTGACTAATAGGGAGACCGCCAACATAGGGCTGGATAGCTCAGTTGGTAGAGCACCGGTACGTTAATCCGGAGGTCGTTGGTTCAAGTCCCGCTCCAGTCAATTTTTCTTTGTTCAAACCCGAACTATTTAAATAAAATTTCCCAGTCAGTTTCCCTTGTGGTTCATGACTAGCTATATATATATATATATATATATTCCACAGGACCCCCGTACAGCACGCTTCTACCTTCTACCTAAGATACACAAGCCCAACAACCCAGGCCGACCCATTGTATCTGGTAATGGTAGCCCTACAGAGCGCATTTCTGAGTTTGTAGATAGCTTTCTCAACCCCCTAGTCTCCGGCATCCCTTCCTTCATAAAGGACACCACAGACTTCCTCCATAAGCTAGAGGATGTCAAACATCAAATACCTGACTCTGCTTTTTTGGTTACTTTAGATGTTTCATCACTGTATACTAACATACCCCATAATGAAGGCATAAGTGCATGTGTCTCTGCCCTCAGGGGTAACAAACAATCCCGCCCCTCAGTGAACCATGTTAAGGAACTCATCAGCCATATTCTCACTAAGAACAACTTTTCATTCACTGACAGGCATTTTCTACAGATACAGGGTACCGCCATGGGTACAAAAATGGCGCCCTCATATGCCAACATTTTCATGTCTGACTTAGAGGAAAAACTTCTGTCCTCTGCCCCCAGCCGCCCACTAGTTTGGTGGAGATTTATTGATGATATTTTCTCTATCTGGTGTGGTAGTCAAGACAGCTTGGTTGAGTTTATCGACCATATAAACTCATTCCACCCAACCATAAAGTTCACTACTGAATACTCTCTAACAAGTGTTAACTTTCTAGATGTAACTATCAGTAAATCCCCTAGCGGCATTGCTGCGGATGTATATAGCAAACCCACTGACACCCACCAGTACCTTCTCTCCAACAGTTGCCACCCCAGTCACTGTAAGAAGGCAATAGCTTACAGTCAGGCCTTGCGCATAAGACGTATTTGCTCCACAGATACCCTATACAAAAGGCGCTCATCGGACCTCAGGAAACACCTTGTTTCTAGAGGTCACAGCGAACGCAGGGTTCAACTTGCCATCAACAAGACCCTCAGTATACCACGCCATACTCTTTTGGCCAACAAGGGGTCCAGAAAAGTCCCGACCAATAGAGTTGCCCTGGTCACCACCTACCACCCTAACCATATATAAAATTAGTAGGGGAGATGGCCTTAGCTTTCGATCCAATCCGGACCTTCGTCAGAGGCATAAACAAGAACAAACACAAACATATCCATTTATAGCAAAAAGAGGAGCAAAGGATTAAGGGAGAGTATCCAGAAAAAAGCGGGAAAATATAGCCAATCAGAGTTGTAAATTTACTGGCTAAGAACCAATAAGAGTGAAGAGGTGAGAACAAAGGATGGCCAGTGTCAAAGGCTGGATCGCTGGACCATAAAGGTGGTACTGCATTGTAGGTATTACAATGCGGGAAGCATGAAAGGGTATGATTAGAGGGCAAGCCACATAAGAAAATGCAACTAACAATAGGAGGCAAGATCAAAGTAATTATATAATAAAAGAATCAGTGTAAGAAGTTAAAACTAAGCAAGAGGAACCTGCAGAGAGAGCAGGTTATTAATTCCTCTGCAGAGGGAATGGGTTATTGACAGGTTGATTTTTTCAAAACTTTTTGAGAGAGAGAAAAAAGAAGTGTAGGGAACATGTAAATGACAATAACTGTATCTATGTTGTATCAATGAAGTAAGCGAGAGAAAAAGCGTAAAAATAGACTAGTGGAGAGAACTTGTTGTTTACAGTTATTGTATTTATTTTATATCGAAGAAAAAAACAAGCAAAGGTGGAAGGAGTGTGATGGGAATTTATTTAACACCAGTGTTTACGTTGAGTCCAAAGGGTTGGACTGTCTTGAGTTGGTGAATCCAGTGTGATTCTCTGAGTTTGCGGTGTGTGTCGTCACCATTGCAAGCCTCAATCACGATGAGTTCAACATCTTTGACGCTGTGATTACGGCTGTTGAAGTGGATGGAGACGGGGTACAGTTTCTTGGTCTTTATGGAAGAGACATGGTTTGCAAAGCGAAGACTGAGTTTGGTCTTAGTCTCTCCCACATACAGTAGTCCACATCTTTTACAAGATATAACATAGACCACATTGGGTGTGCTACATAGTGAGTCGGTCTTGATATTGTAAGAAGAGCCAGTGCTATGACTCTTCACTTTAAGTGCAGGTTTGATGTAGAGACAGGTTCTACATTTAGAGCGGGTACACTTGTGACAACCCTGTATCTCTGTTAGTGGTGGTGTTTGGCCTGTACCTGGGGGGAGTTTGGCCCTGACTAGAATGTCTCCCAGGTTTTTAGGGCGGCGGAAAGCAACCATGGGGTTATCAGGGATTGCTGAGCACATCCTCTTAGATGAATGGAGAATATCCATTCTACCATTGAGGATTGAGGAGAGTTTGGGTAGGTAAGGGTGGTAGGTGGTGACCAGGGCAACTCTATTGGTTGGGACTTTTCTGGACCCCTTGTTGGCCAAAAGAGTATGGCGTGGTATACTGAGGGCCTTGTTGATGGCAAGTTGAACCCTGCGTTCGCTGTGACCTCTACAAACAAGGTGTTTCCTGAGGTCCGATCAGCGCCTTTTGTATAGGGTATCTGTGGAGCAGATACGTCTTATGCGCAAGACCTGACTGTAAGCTATTGCCTTCTTACAGTGACTGGGGTGGCAACTGTTAGAGAGAAGGTACTGGTGGGTGTCAGTGGGTTTGCTGTATACATCCGTAGCAATGCCGCTAGGGGATTTACTGATAGTTACATCTAGAAAGTTAACACTTGTTAGAGAGTATTCAGTAGTGAACTTTATGGTTGGGTGGAATGAGTTTATATGGTCGATAAACTCAACCAAGCTGTCTTGACTACCACACCAGATAGAGAAAATATCATCAATAAATCTCCACCAAACTAGTGGGCGGCTGGGGGCAGAGGACAGAAGTTTTTCCTCTAAGTCAGACATGAAAATGTTGGCATATGAGGGCGCCATTTTTGTACCCATGGCGGTACCCTGTATCTGTAGAAAATGCCTGTCAGTGAATGAAAAGTTGTTCTTAGTGAGAATATGGCTGATGAGTTCCTTAACATGGTTCACTGAGGGGCGGGATTGTTTGTTACCCCTGAGGGCAGAGACACATGCACTTATGCCTTCATTATGGGGTATGTTAGTATACAGTGATGAAACATCTAAAGTAACCAAAAAAGCAGAGTCAGGTATTTGATGTTTGACATCCTCTAGCTTATGGAGGAAGTCTGTGGTGTCCTTTATGAAGGAAGGGATGGGGGTTGAGACTAGGGGGTTGAGAAAGCTATCTACAAACTCAGAAATGCGCTCTGTAGGGCTACCATTACCAGATACAATGGGTCGGCCTGGGTTGTTGGGCTTGTGTATCTTAGGTAGAAGGTAGAAGCGTGCTGTACGGGGGTCCTGTGGAAGGAGATACTTGAAGGTATCTTTGTCGATACCGTTGACATTGTGCATTCTAATCAAGGTGTCACTGATTTGTTTGGAAAATAATTGAGTAGGGTCAGTGTCACATTCAATATAATGATCAGTGTTGCTGAGTTGTCTGAGGCCCTCAGCTATGTAGTCATGTGTGTTCATGACTACAACTGCGGACCCCTTGTCAGCACGTTTAATCACTATGTCTGGTGATTGGCGGAGCTGTGTTAGAGCATGACGTTCATCTTGGGGGAGGTTGTTTGGTGCCAAGGTGTTAGGGACCTTAAGAACCTCGGAGCTGACTGAATTGATGTAGGTATCAAGAGCCACATCTCGGTTCTTAGGGGGTACCCAACGACTTTTCTCCCTGAAGCGGTTGTATATATATATATATATGTTGAATGTATTTCCATGTCCAGTTTACAAAGAGCACTTTTACTTATCGGACAATTGTAAAAGATGGACATTTTTTAACGGGGCACAAAAGTCAAAAACAGGGCAACGTGGGTCATGGCCTCCTTGTCCTCTGTGTAATTCCTGGTCTAAATTAGTAGTATTTACTGACAACTTGTATAAAAACTCATTGAGTATTTACTCAAAAAAAAAAAAAAAAACAATCCCACAGTAAGTTTAAGGCCAGATACGGGGTTAGAAACTGTCCGGCAAAAGCTCTTATCAGTTTGAATTTAACATGTAAACATGGAGAATGAACAGAGCACTTTTGCAGGTTCCTTACTATAGACTCTGTAAGGGGAAAAATCGCTAGTGCTCTGTACTACCTCAATGCTTTATTCAAATAGACAAACAAATCATTGTCACCAGACTGAGGCACGAAGTAGAATAATCCGGTCCCTTTTATTTCTACAAATTTTTATCAATGTCATTGCTTTTACATGGAACTTCAACATTTTCATGCGCCATTTTTATATACAAAACATGCAAAAGATGGTATTATTATTGCGAGAAAGGTAAATTTCAGTCACACTTTTGAATTATATATATATTTTTTTAAGTAAAGGTAACCCAGTGGCACAAACATGTCGGCTGTATCCTCCCTCACCCCTTTTCCACCGCTTATAACCTTTGACCCCCACTCATAACCTTTGTCCCGTTTTTGCCCCACCCCAATTGGGATTGAAAAAATGCAAACAATTAGAGTTAGATAATTTAAATTCCATCAAATAAGTAATTCCACCACTTGCCTCTCTTTCACTCATCCCCAAACTATGCACGTTGTTGTTTACGTCACATATGTAATCAAACCCAGGCTTGTTGGGAAATAAAATCATTGCTGTACTACCTGGAATTGTATGCTTTTAAGCAGTTCTTTTTATCAATGTCACACGGAAACATCTCGCAAGTGGTGCACTTGCTGTGTGGCCTTGACTCGACTTTGCTTACTAACATACTTCACATCGTACTGTTTCTTTCACAAACTTTGGTAGGTGAACTCTAACATTCACGAGCACTGGAACTTGAATTCATTATAGGCATACTACGGCAAATTTACATCAAAATTTCAATTTACCATTTATGTTTTTTATTGCCTGCAGTACAAGGGATGATGGCATGTCAAATTTATTAGGAGTCCATGAGCTGTTCAATCAAGTACATGTATTAACAGTTTAATTAAGTGAGCAGACATCGGTAAAACATCAGTCACTGATGATGGTAAATTTTAAAAGGGTGTTTTTTGCTAATAATCTTTATTATTGCGTTTGCAATTGTGTTGTTGCTATTTACCTGATCCATTTCGTATGCAGGCCTCAATTTCACAAAGCACTGAGATTTGCGACGAGATAAGTTGTCGCTATTGTCATGGTGCTCTAAATTATGACATACAATTTGGGTAGCAGTTACGACTGACGTAGTAATCTTACCTTTTTGCGAAGTCACTTACACACGAACACACTTACTATATATGAGGAAGAATCCTATATAGGGCTAACCTCGCTCTATGAACTATGACCCATAATTGTAAAAAAAACAGTAAGTAGCAAGAGCATATTTAAACTTAATACAATATAGCAATATACATAATTTAATTCGTTGTTTTTGTTGACAGAAAGACTCATACCACAATTGTAAGTAGATAAACCACCGACATTCACGCGTATCACTTTGAAATAATACTATAAAGTTGCAATTGGTGAATCAAAATAAAGTAAAAATTGAAAAGAAATGTCCCTCCCTCTCTTCCCTGCCATTTTGGGGACAAGGTTATTTATTATCTAGTTTTTGCATTACCCAAGACCACACGGAGAGGGTCTTTATCAATGAAAAACAATTTCACTTTTGCTTTTGGTTTTGCAACGACCATGTGAAAGAAGATTGACAGTCATTCACTAAAAAAAAAAAACACAATTTAAAATACCAAAATACCACCCAATCATAATTTGCAATTAACCAGTTGACCCCAAAATCCTTCAATGAGCCGCTTGGTGAATGTTTTACAAGGAACTTACTGATCTACTGGTTGAATTCCCCTTGCTTCGCAAAGTTTCAAAACGTGGGCCATTTGTATGTAGTTACTGGGTGATTGAAATATCGGATAGTCATTCGAACTGCGTCAGTTATGGTGATCCATGTGTGCGGGGTTTAAAACAGAGCGACGTGATAATCTTAGCACATGATTTGTTCACAATTTTGTTTACGTTATAGCATTGTGTAGCTAGCTGTTATCCGCCCAACAAATTCATGTTAAGTGCAATCCAACAATGGACGGAGGATTTATCCATAAATTCACAGTCTTCTTATTTACTGGGTATTGTTTTAAAGGTAAGTCAAAAGGAGCTCGTCACGACATAGTGTCAGTTTTAAGATCAAAACAGAACTTGTGTTAGGTTTGTAGTTAATTGTCCACTGGATTTTCAATTCAGTCTTACACGCTCTCTTGCGTGTGTATAGTTGAAACTTATAAATGCTTTAAGTATTTATTATATTAACGCTCTGAAAACAATCGTAATTGGATGTAGTTCAAAAGACAACCCTTGCAATTACAACACCAAATTGTTCTGGTAAATTTATGAAATGTAAATGTTCAGTTCTAGGATTAATTGGGTGTTTGTTTGTATTTTAATAGATGTCTTGTCTACCGAAAGCATTACGATAAACATGCCCCCAGTCGTCACAGTTTTTGAAGGTGAAGACGTAGATTTGGAGTGCAAGGCCCGGTATGCAAATGGTACATTAATATCACCCTGCGAGCGAAACGGCTTTGTATTGTCATGGATATTCGAAATTGGAAGTTTAATTGCACGGTGTGGTAAAGTGGGGACGTTTAAAAACAAAACTGTGGAATTTAATGAAGACAATGGCAATCTGAAAATATTTAGTATAGGCCTTGTAGACGAAGCCGTGGTTGAATGTTTGGTGTTTGGAGATGGCATCATACATAAAAATAAAACAAAAGTTGAAGTGAAAAAGGGTAAGTTGCTTCTAAATGATTGCAAATTATAATAATGGAACATTCAAGTACACTTTACTACAATATAAATTGTCTTTTGTTGAATTCCGGCAAACCAATACAACGGATGTATGTCTTAAACAAACAAATTGCCCTCTAAATAATGTTGTTGAATTAGGCCAGATTCTTTTGATAATTTACCTCCAATTTGTACTAAAATTGTACTAATTAGTTGTGTTAAGTTTTTTTTACATAATGTCCCTTTCCTAATACTGAAAGTTATACTAATTGTTTCAGAAAAAGCCGTCACAAAGAATGTTTAACTATCCAGGCACATTTAAAAAAGAAATTCGATGAAAGTCGGCACGTGTACCGCAGCTGCAGTAAGAGTGATTTGTTTTGTAATTATTGCGAAAGTGTGTGAAGTTGACTTTTATATATGGGCTTGCAACTAAATGACAACATTCAAAAAGTTCTCTAGGGAGTATTCCAATATTCAAGTCTATTTATTGTATTTGTTTTTATTAAAACAAATTACGTTTGCCTAATAACAAAGACAAACAAAACCATGTAATTACATAGGAAGTAAAACAAAAAAATGAAAACAAAAAACGGAGAGTAGGATTGTGTTAGTTTGTAGTTAGAAATGATGTAAAATGTAATCGAATGGGACTAATTATGCACTAATAGTGATTTTTTTCCGAGACAGCTACAATGCACGTGCTTCCTCGGAAGGTTAAATATTGCATTAACGTTTTACTAAAATTCATTTAAGCTTTCCACAACAATAATGATTTATAAATCTTTACAAATACGCTACTTCCCTTTTTAAGGTGTATATCACTCTAGCAGTTTATAAACGAAGTTTCTCATGTTTTTTCAATTAAAAACTGGATTTCTCTTTTGCTTTTAAGCATACAATACTTGAATGCTGACACGGAAGATCGTCCACACCAATGCCGTACCTTAAAAAACTACTTAAACTAGCCAAATTGATGTTGTTGTTGTTGTTGTTGCTGCTGCTGCTGCTGCTGTTGTTGTTTGTTGTTGTTGTTTGTTGTTGTTGTTTGTTGTTGTTGTTTGTTGTTGTTGTTTGCTGTTGTTGTTGTTTGTTGTTGTTGTTTGTTGTTGTTGTTTGTTGTTGTTGTTGTTTGTTGTTGTTTGTTGTTGTTGTTGTTCGGTGTTCAGTGTGAAAGACAACTTACTCTTAGAGAATGGGGACAAGCTACCCTACCGTGCTGTGTGATTGACAGCGGCACAACTGCCCAAAGAAGTTTTACGTATATGTGGTCACTTAACAACACTCTGCTGCAGTCGTGCAATACAACTGGCGATGTGGACCTGACAGAAAAGTACGTGCTTCATCATGGCAAGACAAGCTGTAATCTTACAATTCGAAACGTGAACTTTAAAGATGAAGGATTATATCAATGTGATATTCACGACTCCTTCTTCAACCAGTCGAACTACAATTCTACGGCAATAGTCCTTGCGTGTAAGTTCCCTCACCGAATCGAGGTGTGCACCTCATTATTTATTGCAGTTTCAGTGCGCATTTGGTGTACACCTATTGAGCACTACCTTAATTCAAATGATGTGACTACACCAACTATCTTGACCTTAATGATACATACACCAAAATACACAAAACAAAGTTTTTTATGTCTAGGTATGCGTCACATAAACACGTTTCTGGTCACTTGTTTTCAAAATTCGACAAATGTTCGTCGCGTCGTGCCGTCGCGTTCTCCATAGCGTCGTACATGGTGTCGTCAGGCGATGGCACGACGCGTCTTGCCGTTGCCCATTGCTTTGTACCCGGCCACGGCCATTTGCAAATCATACATAAAACTTGTTTGTCACGTGACACAGGGATACGTGTTGTAACTGACATAGTTTTTATTGCTTTTTGAACATCTTTAGTGTATTCCGGTCTTATAGATTGTACTTGCTTGTCCTTAAAAAACATATCTTGTTGGTGCATTTAGGCATATTAAATATCATCATACTATTTGTTTTCTTTGCAGGTCTTAAAAAAGAAAAACACCTTTAGGGGTGTACAGGCCCATTTTAAATACCATTAAAATATAAGTTTTCTTGTCAAACTGTAATCTCTTTTCATAACGTAGTTGCACTACATTTAGGGCTATGTTTTTAATTTGTATTCTATAAAAACAGACAAGACAATTAAGGGTATAACACACACACACACACACACAAGTGTGTAAATGGTATAATACCGAGGACATCCCATGCTGTGGACTTAGTTTTTTTAGCAACGTTCCCATTGGTTTTGTACACGAAACAAACCGAGGACTGTCCCCGATATGTTTTTTTTCCGGATCCCTATTGCTAAAGTCCTCGGTTTTAATGCGTAGACATGTTCACACACACACACAAGTGTGTAAACACCTCCAATCGGGAACCTCCTATTGTCCCTCTTTTGTTTGGACTCTAACTTTTTGGCAACAGCTCCCATTGGTTTTGTACACAATTTCTAACTGGGGACCTTTACCCAACCGGGGACCCTATTGTCCTCTTTTGTTATTGGTCCCCGGTTTGAATGTGAAAACAAACTCACAAACACACACAACCTTACGGATCCGGTTTGTGGGGTACTGCTATTGTTGTTCTATTGTTCCCTTTTCTAAAGAATTCCCTTGTGGGGCCCAATTGTTCCTATTGAAATTGCCTTGTGGGGTCCATTGTTCCATTGTTAAAAGTACCCCTTAAGTTGGCCTGTGTAAGGGCACACATGTTTGTAAATCCCGCTTACCGAGGACTTTTCTTTGTTCTCCCATTGTTTGGACATATTTTTTTCTAGCGACGTCCCCATTGGATTTGTACACAAAAACGAAGCGAGGAAGTCCTCGCTCTGTCAAACACCCGGATCCCTTTTGTTAAAGTCCTCGGTTTGAATGGATAGACACGCTCACACACACACTCAACAACCCTTACATATGGCAGTTACGGGGTACTTCCATTGTTGTTCTATTATTCCCTTTTCTAAAGAAATCTTCTGTTGGGTACCACTTGAACAAAGAACACCAGATACAATGGGTTGGCCTGGGTTGTTGGGCTTGTGCATCTTAGGTAGAAGGTAGAAGCGTGCTGTACGGCGGTCCTGTGGAAGGATAGAGTTGAAGGTATGTTGAAGGTAGCACTGATTTGTTTGGAAAAAGATCGAGTTGGGTCAGTGTCACATTCAATACAATGATCAGTGTTGCTGGGTTGTCTGAGGCCCTCAGCTATGAAGTCATGTGTATTCATGACTACAACTGCGGACCCCTTTGTCGGCACGTTCAATCACTATGTCTGGTGATTGGCGGAGCTGTGATAGGGCGTGGCGTTCATCTTGCGGGAGGTTGTTTGGTGCACTGGTGTTAGGGACCTTAAGAACCTCGGAGCTGACTGAAATAATGTAGACGTCTAGAGCCACACTCCAGTTCTTAGGGGGTACCCAACTACTTTTATCCTTGAAGTGGTTGCGTGTGGGTTGGATGTCCACAAATGACTCGTCTTCTGTGGAGGGCTCTACATGAACATATTCGTAGGCGTAAGCGTAACCTACGGTTGAATTGGGCCATGTCTTGTTAAAAAGACAATTGGTCCAGTTCTTTGGGTGTAGGACAAAACTTAAGACCCCTTGGAAGGAGTTCAACCTGTGGGTCGGTTAGAACTTTGTCAGACAGGTTAACTACTGTACGTGGTGCAACTAGTGACCAATCAGTATCAGGATCAATAGTTGGCCTCTGACTGTGGAAATGCCTGTGAATGTATTTCTTATGGTTAGCTTGGACATCCATGCGTTTCTTGTTTTGTTTGTCCATTAGGGTGAACCGTAGGTGATTGGCGTTAAACAATATGATATCTTGTTAATGTTCATACTCTTGATTAGAGCATGACTCTTTCAGTTGAGATTCAGTGTTTGTTATCTTAAGTGACTGGTCATCAATGTATTGTTGACATTGAATTTATAGCAGTGTAAGCAGATGGAAAGTCGTCTTAGTGAGTGTCTTATGCCGTTTCTTAAGAAAGGACGGATCAAAGTCCCCCAAAAAGGGGCACACTTAATCTCTTATCCTTGAGGGAAAATACGAGATAAACGATAGAAGTGGTAATTGTCAAGATGTGATAATTCAGAATTGTTCTTTTCTTTAAGCTTACGTAGCTTACGGAAAATGCACTTTGTGTCAGTAGGGAGTGCCATGAGTTATGTCATAGAAAGCTAGAAAGGTTGAGAGAAAAATTGTAAAAAATAATCCAGTGGAGAGTATGGGTTACAAAAAAGGACAAGTAAAGAAACCTGTGGGGGAAGAAAGGGTTGTTTCAAAACCTGAAAAGAAGGTAGTAAAGAAACCTGTGAAAAAAAAGGTTTATTTCAAAACCTGAAAAGAGACAAAGTTATGAAACCTGTGGAAAAAGAACGGGTCAATAGAAACCTGTAAACAAACAAATTAAAAAAGCCTGTGGGGAAAGGTTATTTCAAAACCTGTAAACAGATAAAGTTATGAAACTTGTTGAAAAAAGGAGCGGGTTACTTCCAAACCTGTAAGAAGAACAAGTTAAGAAACCTGTAAAAAAAAAAAAAACTATTTAGAAACCTGAACAAGAGAAAGTAAGAAACCTGTTGAAAAGAACAGGTTATTAAAGCCTGTAATGGCAGAAAAAAAGTTAATGGAATGGAGAGGCGGGTTGATAAAGCCTAGTTGATAAAACGGGACAATTGCAATTGTTGGAAGATGTTCTGAAAACAACTGGGTGAAGAGTAGGGGAATACAAATGAATACAGTAAAAGTACAATTGTTTTGTGCCTGATTCCTCTCCATTTACTTTTGACATGAAAACTGTGGTTTTGTTAGAGCTTGTACTAAAGATGGCAAACAAAGTTGTTCACTTTGAGCTTTTTTGCTAAATATTATGTTATCAAATAAAAAACCACCAAGGAAACTGACTTGGTAATTAAAAAAACGGGTTTGAACAAAGACAAAATTACGGGGTGCCAGTCAGAAGTCATTCAACCGTAAGCTTTAGTGTAGCCATGTATCATCCACGTTTATGATACAACACTGGAAGCGGCAGCCAATGGATTACTTTAAGGGGATGATACCTTTTTACATTAAATATCAAGTATTTAATGTTGAAAAGGTTGAATAGCTCAGTAGGTAGAGCGCCGGTACGTTAATAAGGAGTTTGATGGTTCCAGTCCCACTCCAGTAAATGTTTCTTAGTTCAAACCCAATTGTAATGTTAATTTGGATGCAACAGTCTGCTTGAGTGTATGAGTTTGGCACAAATGTACTAATAGGCTTTTATATTTATTTATGTTTGTTTTAGGCCCGTTGTTACTGCCCTTTAGTCATGTCTCGTTAATCATAAAATGGTTAAAATTTTATTAACAGCGTATTTATTTTGCTTCTCCAAAATCTATATGTGGATATCAGATTGACAGTTTGTTCGTGTTGGTACTCGTTTTGCATCTTCTGAAAAGTGCATAGTTTAAAGATAAATGCTTATGATGATATTGATTCATTTTACGTTAATTTTACAATAAAAGCTAAACAATCACCAACGACAGCAACCAACAACATGAGAGATGTTGGATTAACGAATTTGCAAACGGTAATCTTGAAAACAGTACAAGGTGAGTTTAAATACTTCGTCCATGTCCCTTTTTTATCTTTGATTAAAACAAAAACCCACAATTGATTCAAAGGATTGAGTGTATAGCCCCGAGACCTACATAAAGCTCCACTATCTTATACCTAAATATAAATTGCATTTTGTATCAAGGCTACATTAACTGCCAGGCTACTTGAATTAAAATTAGAGGCTGAATTTCCACTGTCAAGTGAAAGATCTCTCTACTCCCGTTGTCAACGATCACGTGGGCTAATTAAAACACAGTTGACGCACATTGCATGATTGACTTTTAATTGAGCAACCACTTTCACCTTGTAAACTAAAAACACTTATATACACTGGATCTACCTAACCGTCAGGTGAGTCTATCGGAAAACTAATTTTGGCTCATTTTGCTCAAAGCAACTTTTCCTCCTCTCACTTGCTGTACGTGTCTGTTTTATCTCAAAGAAACAGGCCAGTACAATAAGGAAAACCTATAAAACGAATTGGGAGCAGTAATTTCTGAAGTTGTCATTTGTAATGATGTAAACTGCAATGGTGTGGAACTATCTGGAAGATGGGGTAAAAAAAGAGAGAGAGAGTTATGCACCAATAAGTGATTTGTTGAGACATATACAGTACACGTGCTTCCTCTGGGGGCAAAAAGAGAGCTCCATGAAAGCAAAGAGAAAAGACCACGCCCGCCATAATGAAACAAGCCTTTCGTCTGAACCAATTCACGGAAATTATTTTCATGCATTTCCTTTTCAAAATAGTAGGCCATAATCTTGAATAAACTAGTAGTGCTACTGACTGTCAAATGCAGATAAAACTCCCGTCCATTAAACTTAATGAGCCATGTGATCACAATGAAAACACCCCCACTCAATCATTTAAAAAAAATGGAATGCTTATACGTTTTGGTGGCCGAATTAAGAAATTCTTTGGGGTAAATTTAGTTTTCCCGTAATAGTTGATATTTGTATTTGTTTTTACGTCGAGGGTACGAGGCTACTGCAACTGTTCCTACTGCTTGGAATAGCTTGGTTTTGGTCATATTTGTTACATCATCTGGACTGTCAGTGATCGCAATCAGCCTGATTATCGTCGCACTAAGGCTACATAAACAACGTAAGCATCTTTTTTCATGGTTGGGTTTTCCAGCAACTCGAAAATTATGAAATGTTTGCCATAACGAAAACACTTTGTTTAGATTTATTGGTATTACCAATAACGGAAGACGACTGCTGAATATAAAGTTACGTTATCAATAACGCCAGTAGATGTGACCATCTTCATTATTGTTGTTTAAACAAACTTTAAATGCAAAATTAAATGTTTACACATGCAAAGGTATAATACACTTGTTTATGCTATTTTTTACCGGTTTCGAGTAAATCAACAATCTCTGGTTTTTATGAGAACGATAAAAAAAAAAATAAAAAATAAGAAAAAGGAGATTGAAGTCGAACCCTCACGCTATCAAGACAGTAAAACATGTAATTAGCTTCTTCTTCATGTCAATAATATCAAGAACATCGAAACTTGGTGTTGGTCGTACAATATTAATTACATATAATAGCATCTATTTAATGGACCTATTATCGTTAAAACAAGCTTCGTTTGTATTCATTATAGTATGGCAACTTTTAATCTATGCTATTCAGAGGAAGTTATATTTTGAATGTCACTTTGTGAATAATATGGTAATCATCTCAAGAAAACTTTAAGTCTAAACCACAATTTATGTTTCTTTTTTTTTGGTCATTCAGCGATCCCTAAAATCCTACCGTAAGTAACTTACCTCAAGTGAACATATCAGTTGCTTAATTTCCGTACAGATAACGAGCGTGAAGAGTCCCTTCAGTTTTGGGGTGTTCCCTCCGAAGTCTGAAAGTGCCTAAGAAGGAACCGTCCGTGCAAAGCACATATTTTACCTTAAACTGGGTACAGTACATTCTGCTTTTGGGGAATCATTTGTTCATTGTCAGAACGATTTGAACCAAAAAATAACAAATACGTTATTGGAACTACTAGGTTTTTTTTAAAGATAATTAATCAGGCGACAATGCCTGTTTTTCCCCCAGCAATGCTGCGAGTACCGCAACTGTTATTTTCAGACGGCGCTCCTCACAAGGAATCGCGCAAATGATTGCACTGAATCAAAAGAGCGGAGTTGAAGACCAAAGTGAACAAATTTAGTTTCAAAGAAAATGAGTTGATTAAAGTGTAGCCTAAAGTATTTAAATTATGTTGTTGTTGTTGTTGTTTTGTTCGTTTGTTTGTGTTTTAATGTTGGTATTCGGTCAACAGCCAAACACATTTTGTTTTTGTTCGTTGTTGGTTGTTCGGGCAACAGCAAAAAACCTTCTTCGTTCGACGAGCTTTGTCCGCAAGTAACTTCATAGTTGCGAAGCTTGTATTGGCTTGAAAACGGGTACAAGTTATTCAATACGGTAATTGCGACTGACTCACACACATATTGGGATCGAGGATGTGTGTACCTTCCCGCAACAAGACCGCACAACAATTACTGAATTGATTTAAAGACTAACCGATGCTTTGTGATAACTGGAGGGCTAAGAACTACTTTTACTTCATTCAGTGTTGTACCTAGATTGTAGTTAATTAAGCCTTGTCAAACTTTTCCACAGACTTGTTACCAATTTGACTTTAACTTCTGGTATAAATTAACCTTTTGACAAGGCCTTCTTGGATTGGCCTGCTTCGTAGAGCCGCGATTCCAAGCGACCAGAAGAGGAGACCAAGCTGGCGAGTGGCGAAGCCACGTGTGCCTTTTCCAACTTGTTTGTGTTTTTTTAATGTTTTATTTTGAATGTTTTATGTTTTGCTACTCAACTGGTAGCAAATTCCAAACAAATCAGAAGCGACCGGGGTCAGCGGGTCAGCATACATTAAAAAATTAAACAAATTAACAAAAGGCCATTGTCTCGTCGTGTGTATCATCAGATACTTCTTAGCATACACGTTATAAATATTGCACGTTTCAAACGTTGCGAATAATTCATTAAAACAAATGGAAAGGCCCTAATTGGCTTCCGCCACTCGGTCTCCCTTTCCAGTCGCTCCGCTGTTCACAATGCTGTCCGAGCCAGGAAGGGATAAGTCGAAGGGATATTTTGATTGTGTTTGTTTTAAATATAAGCATCAAATCTAAACACAGTGTTGTATTCTGTGTGTGTCTACTGCAACAATGCAACCTTGAATATATATGTGTTATATATGTTTGTATTTGTTTTTCCTTTCTTATAATTTAAGATACAGAAACAGCTTATGCAGAAATTGAAGATATTGTCGACCATCCAACATCGACACTCAACAACCGTAACATCATAACACATACATATGCTGAAGCGAGCTTGAGGCTGGCAGACAGGGAAGATGAAGCACCCGGCCCAATTCCACCGCCTCGTGGGATTGTTAACCTCTCAGGTCATTGGCTGTGGCAATGAGTAGTAAGATACTGTCCATTGCATAGCGTCCACTTTACTTTCATGTAAATAATTTCTGTTCTGGTAGGCTATCTTTTTTAAACTCACAAAGTTGTGTTTAACAATACTCTTCGAAAGTCAATTTTACGGAGACCCTAAAAAGACAGGTAAAATAATAAAACTTAGTGAAGTTTACCATAATGATTTATCCCCTCAAAATATGTATTCGTTTCCTTGAATAAACAAACAAGAAAGAACATTTGTGTGTGTGTGTGTGTGATGTTGTTCAGGTTGATCTTTGAAGGGTGAATCATTGTTTATCTTGTTGATGCATTTTCTCAGCGATCAGAAATGCGAAAACAAATATATTATATTGTTTTCGTTTAGACTGAAACTCGGTGTAAAACTTGTTGGATTGTTTGTTGGTAATCTGTTTCCTTTTAAGCAAAATGTCCATGTGCTTAACAAGATTTTGTGGACACTGGCTTTTTGATATTTGGCCCAGTGTGTTAGCATAATAAAAAAATGTTAAAACTTTTCTTTTTCTGACGACCTTGTTTAAAGAAATAATATTATGTTGAAATGAATAGTTCACTTTTCGTTTCGTATTTTGCGGCAATTTATCTTTCTTTGTTTTCTTTCTATATCAATAATCATGTACAATTATGAGAGTAATTAAATTGAAAGTTGTTGATCAAGCTTATTAGTATTTGGAATGAGTAACATCGCGGGTGAAAAGTTTTTGTTGCTGTAATTTTTTTGTTAAAACAGTTCAGTTTCGTGTACAGGGCTTCTTATAATCCAAAACATTTAAACAACATACCTGTAGTGTATCAAGGAGATAAGCTAGAAATGCGAGCAGGAATTTGATTAACATTAATTTTAGGAATTGTTTAAGGGTCTCTGAAGCAAATCGTAAAACAAGTCATGATGAATATTCATTCAGTATTCCAAGTTTTCTAAAGTGTGGTTCTTCTTTTATGTATACGTCGTAATGTAAGCCATAGCGTTAAATCATTATACTTGAAGTACATGAAAAATTGAAAATAATGTGAGTCAAATTCATTTTATAAATTCAAGCAACATATATTTAGAAAATATTGTTGTTTTTGTTCAGTGTTTTAAAAAATTGACGTTTCAAAAAAATGGTAACTATAGCGAAACATTTGCAACAAAACAAAGTTGCCCCCAAAATTTGTTTCGCATTCGCAGGAAGTAAGAACCGGGTTAAACGCAGACGACACCAATGTGTCCTCCGTACGTGTCCTTCAATACACGCAACGCAACCTACACTTACAGGGACAAGTTGCTTCTGATTGGGTGCGGTGGTCTAACAAAAGCGTTTGCTGTGAATTTGAGACAGTTGAAAAGACGTTTTGAAAAGTAGTTAATGTGTTTTAAAAAATATATATATACTGGTCACACATTTGGATCTACACAAATGAACCCATTACGGAAAATCTCTTTAAAAAAGAGGCTATATCCAAACATCCTTTTCATCAGACAATTAACACCTGTAATACTCTTTTTAAACCATGTTCTGAATTAGATCATGAACAATTCAGTAGGGCTGCTGACTGTCTCGGGCATACTAACTGATCCTCCATTATTTTTAAATGACTCAATAATTCAATGTAAACACACCCTCTAATGAACAGATGCATAGTTTCCGAGTTTTTGTGGCAAAACTCTGAAAGGCTAGCGTAGCTGTTCCGTAGTGCATACAATTTTGAGAAATGTATGTGTTGATCTTTACATTCTGCTTTTAAAACATATTTCCTACCTTTTACATTTCATATCGAACGCTTTCAAAAAACTAACGGGCACTTATATGTTAAGCCTAACTAGATAGAAACATAATTGTGTATAATCAGTATTAACATTACTAATCGCTGTAATTAATGCGTAATCAAAAAACAGAGATTAAAGCTGAACCAATGTGAGTCATCTCGTACTTGCGTGAAGTAAACTGTCACTTTTGTTTTGTCCCGAGTCTAACCTAAAAAGGCCAATTTTCACAGAAGCAATTTTCATAAAGGTCATTCCAGCAGCCCTTGAAAAAGGCAGCTAGCCTTTGTTGGCTTCCTTCCAACTACTGCCAAAGCTTCAGTAAAAACAACAACGTTGTGCAACAACCGTGCTGCAGGGGCACTTACACAGAACATTATGTTTAGTACAGGCCTACAGGCCAGTAATTGCATATACAGTTTACACATTGTTTTCCTTAGTTTGTTTGTAATTTTTGTTTTCGAAATCAGGTAGTTGTTCATAATACATTACGTAGGTGCTTACACGCTATGCTATCCAAAAACCCTTGAAGTACATCGTGGCCTGGTCAGTTCTCATTCAATCACGTAGGATTCATGAACCCTGGTCAGTCTGCTATCAATGATGCACGGCCATTATTACCCGAAACGTTCTAATTCAAATCAACTTACAGGACAAAGATATGTGTCATGTCACTAGATTTATGTGACTGTACGGGATGACGACATAATGGCAATGAACTGAATTAGGTGTAACTGCGAGTAATTAAAAAGCCATTCAAAACCATGTTGTGTTCGTGGCGCGTGTGCCCAGCACGTACGATTGTATCAAATACAAAAGGTGGTCCTTCTGCCGTAAAGTGTATTCTGATTGAATGGTACTCTTTGTACTATTCAACTTAATACAAAACACATTGTATGGTCATAGAACCATGAACATACTGCCACGGATTCAACCATTAGGCCAAACTGAAAGCAGCTCTTAGTAAGTCGATTGTCGGTAGTAGTCCAATCCGCGAGATCAAAATGTATCATTTGCAAGAGCAGTACTGATATTCGGCAGTATCATTTGATCTGCTAGATCTTAAACATTATCCGAATTGATTTCCGGTAGTAATCCTAACCGCGAAATATTATACAATTAATATCGAACCTGATTTCCAGTAGTAATCCAGTCCGCAAACTCCTTATTTAAAGCAAAAGGGACCGTAAAATAACAGCTAGATGGCATACGCCGGGTTGCATAATAATAATCACATTAATTTTATGCGAAACTTGTTAAGCTTCAAACAATGTATTACCACTGGACGGACCGGCACCGGGCAGGCCGGATACTTGGTGCAATAAAACTGTCATTTATCCAGCCCGGTCAACGTCAAATATTGCTCCGAACCAGCGGATAAATGGCCCAATTTCTTGGCGTTCTGTGTAATGTGCTTCTGGTTAGTGGGTCACTCGAGTTTAAGCAGCCTTTGGGTTAACGTGTGCCAATTTTATCAGCTATGATTAATTCAAACGCCCACCGTCCCCCCCCCCCCTCCTTCGGCCACCATTTCCATCCATTTTGATGTCACATTGTCAGTTACACTTTTCGTTAACACCCGTTTTCTTGAACTGCAGCTAAGGCCGTTCTTGTAGTTGTTTGTTTGGTTGCCAGACTTGGAGCCAAAGAGACTATAGTCGCGTGGTGCCGTCGCGTCCTGCCATCGCGCCGTGGGTGGGGGGGGGGGGGGGGGGGGGGGGGGGCTGGGCGGCCTGCACATTATTGCATATTTTATTTCGTCCCAACCTCCCGTCGCCGCCGTCGTATTGTCGCATAAATGTCGGCTATTTTAATTAAAGCCGTTGCGTTCAAGGGCACATTGTCACGTCGTTTTGTTGAATATTACACATTTTTAACACTATACAGTGTTTCGCTAGTAGGCGGCGCTGTCTCAAGCTCAAACCAAACTAAATTTACAATATAATACTGCAGCTGTGTCGTATTGTGTGCATAATCCTGCACAAAACCTGCGGCGTGTGGCTTGGTGGAGTGCATGACCAAGGCCTACAGTGCATCATTTCTTACTTATACTAGATCGATAAGCCGGACGGACGCGACAAAATAAGCCAATCAAGTGCCACATGCCCATAGCAAAATTTACCCGTACCAACGAAATATTATTGGTACCTACGTCTGGCAATGTGCTGTATGGGGTGCAATTAAACAAATTATACCTTTAAAACTACGAGTCCCTCGGTGTTTCCATGAGTGGTCTATTTTCCCTCGGCTTCAGCTCGGGAAAATAGAGCGTTTCTGGGAGGGAGTCGTATAGTTTTAACCAAAGCACTCGAAGCAATCAACATTATTGTCTAATATTTGTATAACATTATTAAATTCCATTCGGTTAACCACGTTACAAATATTGCCAATAACAAAACACGGGTGGAGACATTTGAACAACGACATTTCACTACTCAGAGAAAATGGGCTACTCGGACCAACATAAAAGGGTCTTTTTGATAAAAATCTTGATTAATCTTGTAGAAATCACAACGGGATTTCCTCTCTTAAACATCAAAGTGGGTCGGATATAGCAGTTCATTTGACACAATGGGGCGGACACAATGGTTTTACGGACACAATGGGTGAACACAATTGTTTGTAGGACATAAATGGCCGGACAAAATGGGGCGGACACAATGGTTTTACGGACATGATGGGGCAGAAACAATGGTTTGTAGGACACGATGGTTTTACGGACATAATGGGGCAGACACAAAAGTTTTACGGACACAATGCGGCGGACCAGTGGTTTTACGGACACAATTGGGCGGACAAAATGGTTTATAGGACACAATGGTGCGGACACATTGGTTTTACGGACATGATGTGGTGGACGCAAGGTTTGTAGAACACAATTGGGCGGACACAGTGGTTTTACGGACATAATGGGGCAGACACAAACATTTTACGGACACAATGCGGCGGACACAATGGTTTTATGGACAAAACTGGGCGGACAAAATGGTTTGTAGGACACAATGGGGCGGACACATTGGTTTTACGGACATGATGTGGTGGACGCAAGGTTTGTAGAACACAATTGGGCGGACACAGTGGTTTTACGGACACAATGAGGCAGACACAAGGCACTGCGCGAACGGCGGGAGTTTCCATAATCATCCACCCAATATAAACGGATGCAGTGTTTGTACCCCTAATTCCGTGGCGGCTTTACCGGCGAAGTAAACTGGCGAATACATTATAGTCCAGTTTCCAACAATTCCGGTGAGCAGCACACGTCGTAAGAAAACTGAACGTTGTAATGGTTTCCTTCGTTTTCTGTGTTTGTAAACTTCTTAGTAAACTGGCCAATGCATAACAGGCAAGTTTCCGTTATTTACCATGGGCATCACACATCGTTAGGAAACTAAACACTGTAATAGTCAGTGTTGTAGGTCTCGAGACCGGTCTCGGTCTCGAGACCGGTCTCCCCACCGGTTTTGCGGGTCTCGGGTCTCGGTCTCGGTCTCGGTACCCATCTGGTCTCGAATATTTGGCTGGTCTCGCTTCGAGACCAGCCTTTTTTTACCATTATGCAAGTCATTAGAGAACATCCCAATCTTCCTCCCCTGCCTGCGTAATACGATTTTGCATCCAACCAGTAACATGTACAGAACACACACTGTGTAGCATGCACATAAAATAATCCTGCACTTTGTACCATAAATACATGTATCAATTATTGCTATCTATGTGAGGACTTTCCTTTGTCCCTCTAACTTAACACTCTCCATAGACTAAGCGCACAAAACAAATGTGAGGACACAAAAATACAAAGGATTCCAATGTGAGGACAGCATTGTCCCTTTTTGTATGCCTTTGTTCTACTGTCCCCACTCTTATGGTATTACCATTACAGTCACCATTGGCATCACGGTGGAGGGGTTGCTCAAAAAAAGAATAAAAGATAACAGCTTGTGAAACATCTACAGGAGTCAAAATGAATCTGCCCCTAGGTTAGGTGCACTACAGTTCCGGCAACAAATAGCTAAGAAACTACCAACCCTTGCGTACACAATTATGTCAGTTACAGCATACTCTGCAGAGTCTTTAGCAGGGGGTGACATTATCATGCACTCCCATCAGGCAAGACTGTCAGTGGAAATGTTGGGCATGCTTATGTTTTAAAAATGCAATGAGAATGTTCTTTAAAATGTGCCACAAATAAACAAACCAATTGTTTTAGATGTACACTTATCGTGTTTCTTTCACCTGACCAATGGTTTGGTAGAAGTGTTAAATTTTGGTTGACACCTGTGTTTTCCCAATTCTGGGATTTTCTTTGTTCATATATCGTCCCTTTCTAGGATACAATCTTTTCATCAAATATATTACATATTTTTTCCCCCATTTGTGCTGGGTAGGTCTTTTATACAGATGAGTAATACTAAACAAAAAAAATCATAGAAGTTCACATGATTGATGTCTAGACCTGGTACATGTAGACAAGATGAGACTGCTTTTATTTCAGCACTTTTCTTTTTGATATGACGAGGAGTCAGGAATACATCCTTTGTTTTTTGTTAGTAGCTTGGTTTTTACCATTCTTTTCACATGTTGTTTACTTGTTTTCAATTCATGAGAATACAATTGTTTGCACAATCACTCATACAATTACACAAATTTACTTGACTCTTTTATTAATTAATTTATTCATTAAGGTCTCGGTCTCTGTCTCGGTTTCGGACCTTTATGGTCTCGGTCTTGGTCTCGACCGTCTGGTCTCCCCCTCGGTCTCGGTGTCGGTATTGGACCTTCAGGTCTCGGTCTCGGTCTTGGTCTCGGACTATCGGGTCTCGACTACAACACTGGTAATAGTTACCTTTGTTTCTGGCGTGTAGAAACTCCTTGTTTTATGTTCAAACTGTCACATTATATCACTCTACATGTACATGTGCAATGGACATTACATGTACAGCTTTTCCGTCAGTCAAATACGCATGTACATGGTATACGGGATTTATTTTATATTAGGCCATGTTGTCAAGTCAAATGATGGAGATTAACCCCTTAATATCATAATGTGAAAAAAATGTGCACGCCATGGTATACTTCATGAGAAAATGTCACATTGAAATGTGTATGTTTTCCCATAGTCATTCATAACAGAATGAACTGTTTTGTCATTAGCTTGTGTCATCAAACAATTCTTACGTGTTAAAGCCGGGTCGTTTAAGGGTGTGAAGTCTTTTATCTTTATAGCGCCCTAAGCATTACTGGTTTTGTACTTTAAGTCATTTTAACACAATCAGTTTATACTATTAATGTGTCTTAGAGAATGTGAATGTGGACTTCGAGGCATTATGGGAATGTTGTAAGTTTATGTAGCTATTGAAAGATTTAGTGGTCCTGTTTCAAAGCTATCGGTTATTAAGCCATCGCCCGGGACTTGCGCCAGCTATCGAAACGAATTTAACCCATCACTGTCTCTTGCCGTAAAAAGCCTGGGGGTATCCAATGTCCCACAATGGCTCTAGCCATAGATAGTTATCGTGGTGGGCATAAAAACAAAGATTACATGGCGATGCCTGCATGTGAGGTAAGAGATTTACCTGGTGGGGTCAATCGAAGTCTGTGCTTTGGTCAAGGCTTTCCGGTGTTGTATACTGTCTCAGTTTTTATCCAGCTATCTGGGTGACGTAACCGGGCATTAATGACATTTATACTGTTGGCAGCCAGCTGAGAGTCGAGACCGTGACACCAGAATGTCAATCGATCGGCGTGGAGAAGATCCGTACAACACAAAAAATCACCCATCGCGCACTGCAGGACTATTTTGATCGTCCCGTTTATGTATAATATCTGTTTTACTACTGTAAAAAAAAAAAACCGTCAAATAAACAAACAAACAATCAAACAAACAAACAAACAAACAAACAAACAAACACCACCAAACACCACCAACACTCCAACGCCCAAACACCGCTACTGACAAAACTCTCCAGGCATATGTTAGGAGAACAATCCAAAATAAGCCAATGTTTCTAATTGTAGACAAACTACACCTGGGTCGTATTTCACGGATCTGCTTACCACGGAATGCTGCACTTACAGCCCTTAGATTAGAACTATGTGCTTTACATAGCACCCTAATCACACTTTCCATAGTAACACCATAGAGCAAGGAAGCAGAGCCATGAAATTGGACTCTGATGGAAGGAAGGTACAATGATGATGTGCTCGTGTCTTTACAAAAAATAGGTAGTGTGGTTAACAAGATTACCTCATACACCTCTGCGCTATGGATTCTGTTGAAATTTAAACACAAACAACTTTTATGAATTTGAAATAAAACAAGAGGTGTTCCGGGCGGAGTGCCCAAACACCTAATATTAGTAATAACGTCGGTTGGGATTGCAAGTTTTTTCCTTATTGTCTTGTTTATATCTGGCGCTTAACAACATGGATGGTCAGGCAGCAAGATACACCGTCATGCTACTGAATGACAAATCAATGTTAAACGGTTTTAAAGCTCTGACATCATCCGGGGTTGTTCTGAAGCCTTATCCAGCCGACTCTTTCCAAGCATAAACATGATCAAAAATGTTTAGAATTGTTTTAAATCTTACTGCATTAAACAACAACTGTGAGTACCAATAATGTTGAAAGCAGAGCAGCTGATTCCCCAATGCAGTGAATGTATTTTAACATGCATGTACATTAACACACTCTTCATACAGCCCCAAACCATACAGAGCAAGGCCAAAACAAAGCATAACTCTTACAAGCTTTGCAAACGGGGACCGCACGGTTTCCTGGCGAAGGCGGATATGACCTCATGTTTCAATCGTGTGAAACGAAACTGTGACCATCTGTGACATTGCTTGAGGATCAAGCGTTACTCCGTGCCCTTACACTACTGCCATCGAGTATTGCGATTGTCACTTCACTGCAGTAGTGACTAGTCAACTAGTATTTAAAAATACGTGCTTGTTCGTCCGTTTTATTCACAAATCGAGGAATAACGGAAAAGTATTTTTACAAAAATAAAAATAAAAAGAGGCGGATTGAGGGATCGAGTTACAATAATAAACCTCACACATTGATTATTAAACAAACTGACTCATGTCAAAAGTTTGATGTTATAAATAAGTATGTGTCAATTCAACGTCCAGATCAAGTTCTGTGGTAGTTTATCCAACGCACCATCAATGGGGACGGATTCGAAACTACAAGCACCCTGAATATAATAATATGTCACGGTTAAAATCTTATTTTGCTAATTCCTAATGACAACGAAATGAAACCAGATGAATATCCATACATCTTGGGGTGTGACTGCGAGTTTGTCCAATGCTGGCCATACTCTCTGGAACTTTCTTCCACTTCCCCCCGTCAAGCCTCATCAGCCAGTTAAAAAAAAGAGGTTCAAAACCTATTTGTTCACACTCTAATCCAACTCCAAATTATATATAGATGTACATATATATTTTTTTTTCTTTTCTTATGTTCTTCGTTTTTGCTTATTGTTGACCGCCACTGCGTGACGGAATTGTGCGCCAATAAGAAGCCACTATTATCATTATAAACAAACACACAAACAAACCCCAACAACCAACAGCAACAACAAGTGGTGAAGGTAACTGTATAGGGTCTATAAGCATCTATTGTGATTTTTTCGTGGAATTGTCTTCCGTACATGGACATGGTATGTGCTGTCTGACAGCATAAGACAAGGACAGTAAACTGCTGATTCCATTACCATGCATAACTCCAAAAAATGGAAAGACCCTCTGGTTTGTTAAACAATCGAAATATACAAATTTCTATCTTTAGCAAAGACCTAGCTTTGGAAATCTTGAGCAAAGACCCTGCTTTAAAAATCAAGAGTGTTAACATACGAAAAACCGAGGCCAGTCGCACCAAAAGGAGATTGGCATTATATTCAATTTAACATAAATCAGTTTGTGTGTCACCTGCCCATGTCCTGAAATTTGAAACAATCTCTAATTTTACATGATAATGCATACGGACACTGAGTAAAACTCATAAAACTTTTCAGGGTATTCACAGAATAAACTGCAAATAGTGACTGGAAATGGGTAACACGTATCCCGTTTACAACCGCCCCCTTTGTGGGGAACGAAGCTCTGCCGGGCCCCGTGCGCGAGGGTCTATACTAGCACAATATGACTACCGGGTGATTCCCTCCTCTCCCAGGCTCGGGACTCAGTGGGACCCTCGACCCCTATCCCCTAGACGGGTTGCCTGTTGTCCCATGACCGTACTCTAAACACTACCTCAGCAGCCACTTCGTGGGGACCGCAGCTCTGCGAGACCGGTACAACATCACGATTGAACAACAGTGTTCTGAATGAAATAGCATCAACTTGCACAGTCCTTCTACTTTCCATCAGAACAATTCTTTCATAAAGAAAGCTATACAATATTTCTCAAGATATAGTGTTCAAAACATTATTATTATCATGTATCGTAATTGTTTCTATATTTCCAAATTTCTGATTGCAAAATATAAATAATTAATATACTTGCATTTTAACCATAGACTCGCGCCCTCTTGCGTTTGGTATTTGTGATAATTATTGCTCAAATATTTGTATTCATTTTAATCTGAAATTAATTACTTGCGAAGCATTGAGCGATTAAAAAAAAAACTTGTATCACCAATATAACGCAAGATTAAAATGTGTAAAAAAAACTGCAAAAAAAAACATTTTCATTTTATCGGCACTTTTTTTCTACACGACAGACGCTTTGGCTAGTTAGGTGAATGCACACGATTTTTTACACCGCAAATGTCCACAATTATTCTCCTTAATTACATGTTTTTTAAAACAAATTTGTATCTTTGCTTTCCTCTGCTCCAAATTTATGTCCGATAATCATTTTTCATGTAATTTTTAATTAATCACAATTTGCAATTCACATTGTGTTATGATGTATTTATACAAGTTTTCAGACTTAAAACAACCCTTTCTAAGACAAAAATACATTTGATTATTATAACGCTCATTGTCTTTTTGTTAAAGGGTTGTTAAATTTTTATTTTTATTTATTTTTTTTTTTTACAATTTTTGAATTGAAAAACAAAAAAAGTGAAGTTGCAAACGATCGCACATTAAAAAATTGATGTATATAACCTTCTATTCTGAGCAAAGACCTAGCTTTGGAAATCTAGAGTGTTAACACACGAACAACCGACTTGGTTTAAACATTAAAGTCACTTCAGAGGCCAGTCACACACAAAAAGGAGATTGGTATTCTATTCAATTTAAACAAAATATCAGTTTGTGTGTCACCTGCCAGGAGCTTTGCCGGGCCCCATGACGGTGGTCTTTCTTCGCGAGGTGACACCGGGACTCCCGCGCCTGACAGGCCCGCCGGGACCCTCGACACCTTTCCCCTAAACGGGTTGCCTGTTGTCCCATGACCGTACTCTAAACACTCCCTCAGCAGCCGCACCGTGGGGACCGGAGCTCTGCGAGACCGGTACAACATCACGATTGAACTACATTGTTCTGTCAAAAATAGAATGACAAAACATCAACTTGCACAGGTCTTTCTACATTTCTTCTGAACAATTTGTTCATAAAGTTGCAAACGTTCGCACCTTTTTTTCAGCTTAAAGTGAGATTTGTATTTTAAATTTGTTTTCGGAACATAGCCATAACCAGTTTCTTGGCATAACATCATAATGAAAGAAAAAACACATATTACTCGCTCTTTACCATCATGGGTTTGTGCTTATGCGTCAAAGCACACTTACTTTCGCAAAAAAGTGTTTTTTTGTTTGCTGTTGTTTACTTTTTAAAATGCAGCGTAATACATACATTGGCTTATTAAAATGTCACCTAAAACAGCATATAGTAATTGGCACAATAACTGACTGTAATTAAAAACTAAATATTTTATTGACGCAAATAATTCACGCACATTCACAAATATAATATGCAACAAATGATGGAAATAACATACATTGAATATAAAACAACAACACATAAATAGGGCTATAGTTGCGATGTATTATACAGGATTTGTAACGATAATAAACAACACCTTTTTTTAAGTTTTAGTCTGAAGGCATACTTAACAAGAACATCAAGAACAACATTGTCGTCACAACCCAAAATTAAGAACATTATGTTTAGGCATGGAGCTTTTTTAGGCCTGCATGCTGAAAATTGTGCACGGTTTTTCACAATTTTCTCATGACTAACACAAAACAAATTGAGCCCCTTCTTTTCACATGCTTTTTATGTATATGGTTGATCACACTGATATAACAATATCACTGTATGTGACTATTTTGTGATTTATGATAATTTCCGAGAACATGATTATCTTTTGTCAGGTCCAACAATAGTATTGGTTTTTTAAGTCAAAGTCGCTTTAAGGTTAAAGGGATCTGTACACGTTTGGTAATGAATTTGAAGAGTAATGGCAATACAAACTTATGTGGTAAGAAGTACAGCAGCTTTCGATAGTATAAGGTATTTGAGCATTTTGCTAACTTCGAATAAGTGTGGTTATGGAAAAAGATATAAGGTTTTATGCTCCGAAATTGGTACCTG